>JANZLD010000006.1:14553270-14578336 GCA_026413575.1 Erythroxylum carthagenense | reverse complement strand
TATTTATTCATAAAGTCTGTACATGACTATGAACAAAATGCGCTAAAGGGGATTGCCTTTAGGGCACTACTCTAACATATATTGCATATAGAATTTAACATGGGTTATCAAGTACAAGTGAAAATAAAAAAAGGGAAGAAATGAAAAACTTAGAACTTCATTTAATCTGATATTTGCTCAAATTGCATTGCCCTCAATTATCATTTGATATAAAATCATCATTAAGAAGAGCCTCATTATTACCATTATTTGAATTTATTACCCCAATTAACATGCCAATACTTTCTCATATAATATTATCTTCTAAATCACTCTTATTTATCAAACTCGGTTCCTCATAAACCCAATCTAATAAAAGATTAAAATGAGTAAGGTAAATTGAATCTACAAAACTATTTGTTCTATTAATAATCCTAATAAACAAATAAAATTAAATTACTAAGAAATTATATTCAACTTAATAATGATAATAATATATCCTTTTCGAAGTTTTAAATTATATCGAATAAAGACTAACTTGTTTAATCTTTTGTATTCCAATCATTGCTTTTTTGGAATTGATGAATTCAAATGTGCTCCAATTCTTTTCATGCCTGGTTGCCGTCATACATTGACTCAGAATTTAAATTGCAAACTTTTGCAATTTTAGAACACCACTTTCGAATTAGTCCCACCAACCAACTATGAGACAACAAAAGTAATCTTATAAAAAATAAAATGATGATTAATTTCTTACAAGTAAAAAGTGAAAAATATATACCTAGATTAAGTTTGTCTCTTTAACGAATAACAATAGGTATCCTAAAATCACAAGAAGCATCTTTATAAACCTTCATTTGTGAGCTTAGGAGTTCTTGCATAATGTAATAGGCAATCATTGTTTAATAACATTTTCGTATTAATTTCAACTTTCTTTGTAAAGGTTGTCCAAAATAAACACTATGATTAAAAAATGCCTACCTGTAAAAATAGAGAATGAAGTTGCCTTTTCCATCTCCTATTAATGACTATAAGATAAAGTAGAGACAAAGAAGGCCTATTATTTATATTGACCTTGATTGCTTCATTCACATTATTCATGACATCATAAAGTAACCAATTATTGACTTCTTATTACTATTAGCCAGATAAAATACTCTCACTAAAGGCTCATAAACTCGGATAACAAATTGATATTAAAACTAAAATTAATGATCTTCAAGTATAATTTTGGAAATTTTCACTCTAGTATTATACTTGACACACTAAGATGCAACCTACTTATCATTTATAAATATTTGCCTCAACTTCTTGTTCACTAGTCCAAAACACTAAAGTTGATAAGATATTAGTATCTTGTAATAGTAAGATGACATAAATTTCTATTATTGGTGAAAACCTTTCTCATCAATTTCAAGACCTATACATGATTATAGATGAACTTAGTCTTTTTTTAGCACTATACATAGTTTCTTTGATGATAGAAAAGTATCTAAATCTCCTATATTTTCCAACATCAACTCAATGTAATGTGAAGTACAAAGAGTCTATTATTTTCCCACCTGCTTTGTAAGCAGAATCAGTGACAATAATGAATTGAACATCATTTTATAGCCCAACTTCATTTACAACTTTATCAAACATCTAAAAGTAATAGCATTTCTAATAAGTTCATATGCATCAATAAACTTTAAAAAAATTGTCCCTTTAACTGAATAATTTTTTTTTTTGATAATAGGCTCATGTTTTCTATTTGTCTAACTATCAAATATAATTGGACACCCATAAGTTACCTAAGTCATTCTTTTTTCATCCAAATAACTTTTTATTTCTAAATAAAGTTATTCAGAAGTTTGCCTTTATAGTCATCAATTGAAGAAGTTTAATATCCTGGATTGTATGAGGTAATAACATCCACCATAGGTTGATACTAATAATACTAGGAAACATTGAATGATATACCTCAATCATACCACCATCTAGCCATTTTCATGTCCACATTCTGAGGCACATCTGTAGATTACAAGGCACTATAAATTGAAGGTTAAGCTTGAGGATTTATTCTTTATGCAAAAATGTTAGACACTTGTCTTCTTCTCTTCTTCACATCAAGTGCAGCATTCACTTTTTTTGGGTAGGAAAATTACCTTCAACATCTCCATTCCTAACCACAAAAAAAGAACTTTTACTACCAATTTCATAATTTTGTCTTTACCTTTTATCTTTCTCATACTGATACTCTGAAAAGTTTTCATTTTTCATTTCACATCATGGCTCACTTTTTTACAAGGCTTCATATGACCTTTGATCCTAGTCAAATGCTTCTTTAATATGGTGATTCCCTCACCTTTCAAATTTTTGTTACAATAAAAACAAATGATATGATTCTTCATTTTAGGAACCAATCTAGCATGGGCCTAATCTAGATCTTCGAATCTTGCTAAACCTGAAGCAATTAAACTATTAAGAGTACTTGAACTTTCCTACATTTACCAATAAAATAAATAAAGACATATGTCAACTTTGAATTAATAATTTCATATAACAATAAAAAACAAAGCCTAACACAAGCTTATAAAGCAATATTGTCAGATGAAGACATTAATATTGCCTTATTTAATTTTAAAATATACATATTAGGTCAATAAAGAGAATTCAACATCATTGAGAACTATTATTTAGTGCACACACACACACACACACACACAACTAATTACATCTGTTAAGTTATCACTTCCAAAATATCCTATGTAAGGTGTTAAATATATATTTTTATTTTATCCATAAGACACTATATGTGAGGAGAGAACATACAAATATAAGATTTTTAATCTTAAAAGTTAAAAGAGGTTATCCATTACTTAATTCCTTCAAAGAATTCCTATTTCAAAATCTGATATTTTATGAAAACTGTATTCAGTATTGTCCAACAAACTGTTTATCAATGACTGAAGAATATGAGCTTTCTACTTATGATCATCACAAATTCAAAAAATATCAAATTGCTTTAGGTCGTCTATGTTTCAATCTTCTCTTATAGGAAATATGTGAAGGAATTAAGTAGTAGATAACCCTTTTTAACTTTTAATATTAAAAATGTTATATTCGTAGGTTCTCTCCTCACATATAGTGTCTTATAGACAAATGAAAAATATATATTTAATACCTCATTTCATATATTATGAAGTGATAACTTGACATATTTTGTTAGTCCCCCCTTAAAGGAAAGAAACATATAAGAAAATAACATATTTAAGCTTAGTAGAATTTGCATATTAAATTATTCTAAGACTAATTAATAGGTCTTTTATTAGTTTATATATTTCATAATTCAATTCCAAAAAAGGAAAAATAAATAAATAAACAAACATTATATATAATATAATCTTCATTATCATTAAGTTGTCGGTATATAATGAAACAAATTAACAAGATATAACCCTAATCAAATTCAAATATGCACAAAAATAAAAAATATAAAGCAGCCCACATAAGCAAGGAGCTAGCTAGTACAACACTATGATAGATTTTGGAGCTAATGGTGGCAGTGGTGGCATAATAGCACTTGACGAGTTAGAGGCAAGGCTAAAGCATAAGCTGGTGAGTGGTGATGGAAGTATGGAAAAAGAAAGAGGTTCTTGTGATTGTGTTTAAAGAGAAAGCCAAAGGTTGTTATTGAGAGCTGGCAAAAGAGATAAGCAAGAATGAGAGTTGGTGAGAGAGACAAATGAGAGTGAGAGTTAGCGACAGAGTGTATTGAGAGTGAGAGTTGTTGTGACTACTATACACCAAGATATGAGAGTGAGAGAGGCTAAGAAGTGAAGCTGTGAAGAGGAAAGGGAGAATGTCAAAGTATGCGACTGGGTTTCTATTAGGGTTAGTATACAAAATCATTTAACTTTTATGTTTTTGTAATTTGGTCTTAAAAACTTCCAATTTTGCAAGTTCATCTGATACGAAGCTAGTATTTTAAATACTAGCTGACACTAGCCAATGGTATGACTTTATTTAATGTACCACTTTTCGGCCAATATGAGTTTGATAATCTCATTATTGCTTACAAAATTTTTAAAAAATAAAATAGCGAATAAACTATGCTTACTAAACAATAAGCTTCGTTTACACAAATTCACATACAACTTACGGTAAGGAATAATAAGAGCAATAATGAGTCTAACAAAAAAAAGTATATTTAGATCACAAAGCAAAAGATACATCTAAAGTTTAACTTAGATTAGCTAACATACATTTGGATCAAGATAATAAGTCATTGTACAAAGTTAAATTGAGTGATGATCACCTATAGGTGGATATCGATGACTTATGTGTAAGCTATTAATTGGTCGGTTGTTCGTTTTATTTATACATAAACCTTAAATATTGTTAAGGAGCTAGTTGTAGTAGTGTTGTAAGTATTTTAACTTTCTTTATTGTATATAAATTAATAGTTATAATTTGTAAATTAACTTGCCAAAAAAATAAAAATAAAATTCTTCTATGTGCATTACTGGAGAAGCTTAAGAGAATTGGCATTGTAAATGGTTCTACTTATCATATCAGGGCAAGTTTTCCCTAAAATTGATCTTAAATCTTATATTTACTTAGTAAGGATTGGAATCAATAGGAAGAGATTTTGTAGAAGTTAAAGATATTAGTGGCAATTTAAGAACTGCCAATATGAAAAATGATCTTATATCTTGTATTTACTTAGTTTGGAATGGAATCAACAAGTAAAGATTTTATAAAACCTAAAGTTAACAGTGGTAAGTCAAGAATTACTAACAGGAATAGTGAGTATAATTTACTTTATTTGTATAGTTGAGATCATCCAAGGATGATTCTTGTTACTGTACCTTTAAATGGTACAAATGATCATGGAGCTAGGCTATGGGGATGGCTCCTATAGTCAAGTACAAGTTTGGATTTATACGATTTATATTGTTGGGAAATCAGAATAGGATTTAATCCTATGTGCAACAGAATAAACATAAATTTTTTTGTTTTGATTTCTTGAAATCTAAGTTCACTTAAATTCTATAACATGATTAACACATAAAACATAATAAAGTATGAATTTTAGTTCAAAACCTATTCCAAAACTGGATCATTTTCTTGTCATTTTCCTCAAACTATTTCTAAAATTGGCTTATCTCAACCACCACAGCTACACATGTGTCCAACCTTTAACGTTATCCACAGAACTTGTTAAGAGAAACCTACAACTGTTGTATAGAGGTTTGGCAAGGAGTGTTAGATCTTTTAGAGATTAAGTTTATTTATAACAGAACATGGACCTTTTAGTAATTTAATTGGAATAAAATTATAATTCCAATTAAACTCTAACTAATTCTAATTAGATACTAATTGGGCCTAAATAAGATCTAATAACTCATATTGGTCAATAGTTATTAAATGTCTCATATTTCATTATAAAATTTCTCAAACTTTACAATCAAGTTCAACTTGATTAAAACACTTTTTCTCTCTTCAATTTGTTCTTTGTGTGTGACCTATTAGGTTCCTAAATATATTGGCAATAGATATAAATTACAACCTTGAATCATATTGAGGATTAGATAAATTAAAATCCTTTAATTTATCTTTAATTCTCTAATTAAATAATTTACATACATAGATCTATATTAGCGTCTAGTAATATATTATAACCACCAAAATATTTAGGAATGTCAAAGTGGTTTTAACTAACTCTTTTTTGTATGATCTTTTCATATAATGCAATCATTTCACCATGTAGTATTCTGATTAGACATAAAGTATGAAAATAATGTTTACTCTATTTGAATCCAATTATATTAATTCTTCACCATTAGTGATTGATTCAATTAATGACATTTATAAGCTATTTTGAAAAGTGTCATTATACCTTAGTTAAGGATTTTCTAAATCAATACTAATATAAAATAACAGATATTATTTTAGGATGATAAATCATATATTAATACTCAATTACCTTCATATAGTTCATGTTGTATCTAAAGGCTACCAACTTAGTTATTCTTAACTAGAATAAGTCTTAAGTAGTATCAAAATATAACAATCCTTATATGAGATATTTTGGTCATTACAAGTCAAATGATCACTTATAATTCATTACAATAAAAATTTTCATAGACATACAAGTAATGTTGCAAATAGACTTTTCATAAAGGGTTAATTTTGTCAGTTGTTTTGTCCAATTAGGGGTTATTTTGAACATTTTCGAACAATTAGAGTTCATTTTGAATTAAGGGCTCCTTCATTGTAAATTTTTTTAAAACAATTAATAAAGTGGGACCCGTACATAGATGATATAATGTTTCTGATTTAAAAAAGAATGGGATCCACACATAGATGATATGATTTTTCTAATTTAAAAAAGAAGTGGGAGCCACTCTATGAGTATATGCGTGTTAGTGAAAGTGAACAAAGAGTTTGGCACTTTCACTACCTACTGTGATTTTGTTGGATAGTAGAAAGCTAGATTAGTTATTACAGAGAACAACTATAAAATGCTAAGTGGAAAGGTCGAGAGGTGGTGTATCAATCACTTTAAGAGAAGCATTCAATTTAAGATGGAAGTTGAAATCATTTCCAAAGATTTCATCACTTCTTTTCTAACACCTGAACACCTTAAAACCTATAAACTCTTTATGTTAAATTAGTTCATGCCAACCTATTATGTCCCTTTAGTACTCTTTTATCCTAAGAACCAAAACCCACACCCTATCTTGCAAAGATTAGGGATTCTAAGAAAATCCTTATTAGAAACCTTAACTCGATTTTAGCCTTTTGCTGGTAAACTTAGAGACATACTTTCCACCGACTATAACAATGAAGGCGCCTGCTATATGGAGGCTAGAGTCAACCACAATATTTCTGAGTTCCTTAACAAACCTGATCATGCTTCATTGTTACTCAAGTTTTCTCCGTGTGAGTTTAACTGGAACGAACTATCTCTAGGATTTCATCTTTTAACACCTTGAGGAAGCCTTATCTTTTTCAAACTTATTATTCCTCCTTTGAAACTATATTTTATTCAACAATCCTAATTCCAATGTTTTTCATGTTTTCAAGTATAATTAGGGATCATTATTATTATATTTAGACATATGTTCTTTGTATCTATATAAGCATGGCCCTTTTAACAAAATAGTGCAACTGTTCATCCATGGTAGAGTAGAGTAGCTCAAGGTAAAAAAGAAACTTTATGTTAATTTACTTCTTTTATGAATTTTGCTCTTTTAGCCCTCCTTATTTTATTCTATGAGATTGATCATTGACCTATAGCAAGTTAGTCAATATTTAATACAGCAAGTGCACGACGTAGCTGTAATTATTACCGGTAAGTATAAGTCAATCCCATGAAGGCTATGAATAATAATAATTACCCTTCCCCTATTATCTAGCCTACAGATTGATTTTAAATTTTAATAGAAAGAAAATAAAAACTAAACAATTAAAGAAAGAGGAAACGATAATGAATGCAAAGAAAATGGAATTCACTTAGAAAACTATCGTTATCAGAAATCAATATATAGGTTTGAATCCCCTTAAAGCCTTAACAGATTGATCTTTTATCATATGATTGTTTTGTTGAAGTACTAGACCATGGAGACTCCTATAGTATGCTAGTAGCTGACTTTGAGTCTACTAACAACTAATCCTAAGGTTTCTAACTGAATTACTTGGGTTAAATTTTATAGGATTACATTGATTTATCAATCCCTCCATTAAGTTTGACCCTAATCTGGAAGAGTTATGCCATCCTATCTCTAGAGTTGCAATCAACTCCTTCTAATTACAGTAGATCTATTCAACCTAGGATTTCTCAATCTCAACGTATAAAATCATAGTATAAATAAAATATGTAATCAAATCCAATGCAACAATCAAACCAATTGCTTTAATAAAAGAATCAATCATGTCAAAGTATTAACATAAGGTTCATCTAACCTAAATACTAACTAGATGTTTAGTTACATTTTATTGATCGCGAAATCAAAAATACATTGAAAGAAAAATAGAAAACAACGAGTTATTATTCTAAATCTCCCTGATTATCTTTTATTGAGTGTTCTTGTGTTGTAGAGGCTTGACCTTGAATTTTGATGGATCTTTCTAAGAAATCTTTGTGTTTTCCACTTCCTTGGACCAAAATTGTCCCTTTTGGATATTCTCCACATTTGGAAATCACCTCCCAAAGTCTCCTTCTTTCATTAGCTGTCGAAAATGTCTTTTTATATTTAAAACTAGGGTTTTGGGATTTACATAATTTGACACACAGATGTGTATCAGACTATATATGTCCAAAAATGCCTGAAATCGAGAAAGTGCACAGTCGTGAACTCCTTCCAAATTGTTGATTCTCTGTTTTGTGTCGCCTTTTCATTCGAATTCTTCTCCTTTAATCCCTTAAAGGCAATTATACTCTGTAAACACATTTGAAACGAATTAAGTATCAAATATACAATAAAAGTATAAAATATCAAACAAAATACATCAAATATGAGTAGTAAAATATAGTCAATTATCCATCTATCAACCATCCTCACACTTAAGTTTTTGTTTCTCCTCAAGTAAGCTATAATTAAAATTATAAATTTCACATCATCAATTGATCATCAATCTCAATATTTCCATTCATACTATACGTCAACATATCCTATCAAATCAAATTAATATACAAGTAGAATCTAAGTTATCATAAAATTAACTTCTTAAGCAATATTAATAGTAATCACATCAACAATTACATTGAAATCAAAAGATTAAATCTTTACACCCTCACCAAGATGTTACTCAATGCACTCAAGTGTTTAGGGTGAAAAGTATCAAAACTCTCAATTAATGCATAGTAGAACTCTATTGTAAAACCCTGAAACTTTCCTTTCATAAAATAGAAATTTTCATGATTGATGAATAGTATTTTTGGATGAATTGTGAATTTTGTGGGACCCCTGATCTAGAAATAATGAAAAATATCTGGAATAAGTATTATAATTTAATGATATTGAAACGGATTGAAAATAAGTCCTATAAGATGGATTTTGGGGGTACCGAAAGCTTAGGACTAAAATGCCCATTTTGGAAAGTAATAGGTATTAATGATTTTAAACTCATTCAAAAAATTTAAAGCATCCAATCAATAAGAATTGACCCTAATTAGAGTATTTCATGGTCAATTTGAAAATAAGGCAGTTATGGAATGTTTTCAGGATTTAATTCGATTAGATGGTCAATTAAATGCATTAAAGGACAATTTGTTCTTTTTGTACTAATTCAGGGCAATTTGGTCTTTTTACATAATATTAGTAGATTGATGATTCATTAGAGATGACCAATGAGATGATGACATTTATGTGATGAGTCATTAGTGATGACAAATAGGAAGGTGATATGTGTAATCCATTAAATGAGTATAAAAAGAAAAGCTTTAGACATTTTGCTTTGTTCTTTCAACATATACATGAGAGTGAAACAAAAGAAGAAAAAGAAGAGAAGAAAGAGTGAAGTTTCAGCCAAAGAGAGAAGAAGGAGGGTACAACTGATTTTTGATGGGTTTCGGAGCATGAATTGAAGAGAGCTCGATCAAGATTAAGTGTTCTTCAATTGTCCAAAAGATTGAAAGAAAGTGGTAAGTTTCCTAACCTAAATTTCTGGTTTTGGGGCTTTTTAGTGGGATAGATTTATTTAAGATAAATGATGATTTTTGACTTGCCATAGAGTAGATAATAAGTTTGGAAGCATTTAAGGGATGAATATGACAAGAGAAAGAATTATGTTTAGTGAATGTTTGTATTTGGTTCTCAGATCAGTTGAACCAGACATCTTATTTTGACTATAACTTGGCTACATACCTCCAAATTGGGTGATTCCAATTAGATATGAAACCTATGACATAGTGCTAAAAATTCCTAGAAGAGACCCTGACCTAGTTCTGATTGAATCATATTGTAATTTGAGATTAAAAATGGTGATCTAATGTTGCCCCTGTGTTGGAGCAGCTTGTGATGTTTTGTGCATGTTTCTTAAACGAAAACTTCAAATGGTCTGATTTTTGATGATATGGAAGCTAGAAACATAGGAGAACGAATGTCTAGAAGACCTCAGCTTAATTTGAACGTTTAATATGTAAAAAGTAAGGAACAAGTGTAGGTATAGCTTTTGGACATAGGCCATATTAGTGATTCATCATACATCATCATGATATGGTGAATTAAATTTAGTGAGATAGTGTTTTGAAAAAATTGATAGGTTATAATGGGTAAAAATATGATTTTAAGTGACTTTGGTTAACAGAAATATGATTATCATACGTGTTATGTGATTAAATACTAATCTTGACTTTGGTTAAACCGAATTTATAATGTTAATGTCTTATTTCTGAATTTGGAAATAAATGCCTAAGCAAAATGCACTTATATAGGTAAAGAAAAGACACAAAACACGTGAGTGTGCTTGGCAATAAGTTGCTTAATGGTGAGTGAATTTTAAATGTATTTTATGAAAATGATTTCTATTCTATCATGAAGTTAATATGGATTATAAGTTTTATGTTAATGATGCATTATAAGTGAATACTGCTAGTAAAAATTTATGTTTTTAGCAATATGAATTGAAGTTTGGAAGTTAAATCTTATATTATTTGAGTTTATAATGAGATGGCTGATAAAAAGGAAATAGTTTTTAGCCTATGGTATACCAGTAGGTTTTATACATATTAGTATACCAGTGTATAACGATTAACCTAGTATAGGTAAGTGATGTAGAACTAGCTTCGTAACTATGATTATGTTTACACTAATAATCATTTTCGAATCTAAAAGACATCCATTGACTGACCTAAAAACCATAAAGACATAATCTATGATCTTTACCACTTTCTCGATCACTTTAATCATCATCCAAAATTCGATAAACCTATCGCTTGAATATCTCTAGGCCCAAACCCTGGAGGCTTTGCTTCACTAGAGCCTATTTCACCAACTATCGAATATTAGTCTTCTGTTGACTAGTTTGCTTATATAGGTTTTACTGTCATGGAAGGAGAGCTACCATGTGCACCTGGATATGGACCAAAGAAAACTTATGAAATTGGAGAAAGCTTAACTACTCATAAGTCTAAAGAAGAGCCTAAATACATTCCTAACTATTTCCAAAGTGCTCAAGATTCTTGGCTCCCAGTTTGAAAAGATGTCGAAATAGACCATTTCATTAAAGGAATGAAAAATTTTTGATGATCACATTTTTGTATATGATGATGATTGTAGACCTTAATCTTTATCTGCACCACCCTGTTGAGAGATTTTATCTTATGTTTTACGAATATTATTGGAACCTAGTGTTTTCCAATAATTTTTATTTTTGCTATGCATTTTTATATTTTAGTTTACATTATACTATATAGGGTTGATATTTAAAAGTTGTTTGTCTTGTTCTCGCTTACTTGGCCTATAAAAGCAAGGCTTCTCTTCTTTTGTAATCATGTCTTATTCCCAAATAGTTAATCAATAATATGAAGTGTGTTTCCTATTTTTTTAGCTTTCTTCCATGCTTTCTCTTTCCTGAAAGCTTGATTCCTAAATAATATAGTTACAGTCGTTCAAAAAGATAAGTATACTCTATATTTGCCTCTTTATGAGAATCCTGTTTTTCATAAAGTCTTGGACTATAAATTCTGTATGAGGTCTAAGTTATATGAGAAAAGATTGGTCAGTTCAGATCCCTAAAAAGTAAACTTTGACAGACTGATTTAATCAAAATCATTTAAAATACATATAGGCTAGAAACTTATAATAAAACTCCCTTGAGGTTTATTAGTGAAATATTTCATTGGCCTATAAGACACAATAAGAAGAGTCTTCCTCAATTTATGTGGTTCAAGTACTTAAAAGATTTCTTTTGTCCCCTTTGCTTTTATAGGTTCAAACATGTTGCAATTATCAATGTAAGTATTAAAATTGACTCAAGATTTGATACTAGTAGGTAGAATTTAAAACAGAGATGCATTATAACATACATCTATAACAATCAAGAGATATACGAGTCTTTGATAATGTATTAAGAAGAAAATTTGTACAATATCATGAATTTATGGTGACAAAATAGAGAGAAGAAACGAGTAAAGTAAATTAGCGGGTACGACTATTAATAACGAAGATAAATTAAGGAGTAATAATAATACATCGGATATAGGTATATAAATTATAAAAGGTGATATTATTTAGTGTTAAAAAAAAATTACAAAATCCTCAAAGGTCCATCTAGCTTTACCTGATGCAAGAATCAAAACATAGTACAGGAAAAAGTTGGCCCTGCAGTGTTTGGTACTACTACTCAGCCACGCCACAACTTGAACGTTAGTTGGAATGCAGCTAATCCTTGGCTGCCGTGAATTACCCAACGTCATCAAATCTTATTTTATGACAATTAAGGCGTAACGTTTTTTGCACAACTACTGATGAAGGCGACAGGCCATTTCAGATTCAACGCCGGTTCCCATCAACGATTTGTTACCTAAATAAATAAATAACTAAGAAATATATTGAAGAGGTCGTTACAGTACATATTGGCATTAACCCTTTGGATTATGTTTAAGGGTTGAAACAAGTGATATAAAGTATTAAACAGTAGCAGGTATGGTATAATTTTCACGAGATATTTATGTATTTGGTATACAACTTGCTGATTGAGATATTTAAGTATTTGGTATAAAACGTGTTGATTGACAGACATCACAGAAATAGAGGTGCAATGCAATGCAACCAAGTATAGATATTTGCCCAAACAAAAGAGCAACGCAAACGTTCTTGTCCATCCAACACCGTAAAATTACAAATTGCCAGATTGGATTCAAGCGGCCTCCATGCATGCAAAATAGATTCTATGAATTTTATTTTTCTGCATTATAAATTATATATCCTAAACAAATTATTTAATAAATTAGTGATTAGATCATTATACTGAGAAGTTGCATGCAAATGCAATCTCTTTTTGTACTGCCAGCTACCAAATGCTGAACACAGTTGCACAGGACATGCCAGTAGGACACACCGAGACGAAGGGAGTGAGATCCTCTGTACCCACTACCCAAGACCAACTCTGTGCCATTTAATCATAACCACAAATTTTAGTGGGTCTCAGTAAAATTTGTGGTTATGATTGAATGGCACAGGGTTGGTCTTGGGTAGTGGGTACAGAGGATTTTGTCCCGAGACGAAGTTAGAGGAACATGCGAGGACAATAATGGAAAAGAGATCCAACAGTAATGTCCATTATGGTCAATTAAAAATAACCAGCCAACTAACCTAAAAGTAATACAACCGTGAACCCAGAACAACCTACGCAGCTTAGACAAAACACCACCACTCCGTGTCTCCGTCTGTTGCTACGGTCTCTCTTTCGCACTTTCACTCTCCCTCTCGTTTTCAACTCCTTTTGGTGTCATCGCTTCATTCGCGGCGTTCTCTATGGCCTCAATCTCGGGCCTCTGTTCCTCTTCTCCATCTCTCAAACCCAAAACCCACCTCTCTAAAACCTCTCTCAACCCTCCACCCCTTAAATACTCTCTCCCTTTCTCAACTCGCTCTCGTCTAGCTCCCATCCGCTCCGTCGCTCGAGAGGTGCCCGCTGGTTTAGCCGAAACCAATGATAAGATCCCGGTAAATGAGAAACGAGGATTGGAGAAAGACTCCAGTGTGCTGTGGAGAAGATACGTTGACTGGTTGTACCAACATAAAGAGCTGGGGCTTTACTTGGACGTCAGTCGAATTGGGTTCACCGATGAGTTCGTGGCGGAGATGGAGCCCAGATTTCAAAAGGCATTTAAAGCCATGGACGAGCTTGAAAAGGGCGCGATCGCCAATCCCGATGAAGGTCGGATGGTGGGTCATTACTGGTTGAGGAACTCGAGTTTGGCTCCTAATTATTTCTTGAAGACGCAGATCGATAAGACGCTTGATACTGTTTGTGATTTTGCTGATCAAGTCGTCAGTGGTAAGGTCAGTTTTTGTTGTAAGGAAATGGGTTTCTTGTTCTACTTCTTCCATTCTTATTAGTTTAGTGATCGGTATTTGGGTTGTAATGCTTAGCCTGATTGATGTTGATTATGGGTTATTGATTTTTCTTACTACCTTGTTTTGTAGTAAGTTTAATGATGGTTGGTGGCAAATGCTTTTCCAATAGGAATTCTATGTCAAATTACCATATTTAAATAATATCCACTGGTCTTCTAATGGAATGGAGATTATACATTGCGTGTTGGATCAGGCCGTAGCTTGGCTAGCTTTTTGCATGGAGTTGTTCTCGTTTGAGATTCTAAGTGTGTGTATTCTCATTGAATGCCTTTTATATTAGGGATTACTTCTCGATTGATTCTTTTGTTTCCTGCTGTTGGATATTTACAGTATTAGTGGTTCATTCTTCTTTCCTCGTGGAATTTGCAGATTAAGCCCCCGTCTTCACCAGAGGGTCACTTCACTTCAGTGCTTTCTGTAGGGATTGGAGGTTCAGCGCTTGGACCACAGTTTGTTGCGGAGGCTCTGGCCCCTGATAATCCTCCTCTTAAGGTCTGGCACTAAAACTTTATGCCTTTTTCTAATTAGAAGCAGAAATATATGTCTTTTGCATCATCTTGCTTTATACTCTTAATGCCGATAGGTTGTCCAGCACGCTGATTTCCCTGCATTATGAATCCATCGCTCCATGAACTTTCCTGAAGTTGTTATACTCTATGTTCTTCTGCCCTCATGAAGCAAAAATATACATGCTAGAGTAACTATTTGGCTATGCCTTCGGATACACTCTCTCCCTCTTATTGTCAGTTCTTTTTTTTTCTCATGTTGATTGGTAAACTTTTTTTTCTCAAATGAGGAAATCATTGTCTTATGTATATTCTTAGGAAATTAGTGTGCTTTTTATTTTTAAATGTTCTTTTGTTTATGGAAGAAAGATGGTCACTGCATTGCATATTTTACTGTAGAGAACGTCATTTACTTACAAATGTACCTTCTCACTCTCATGTATTGACCTTTGAAGATGAGAATCTCAGTTCCTTCTTTAACTAATTTCCTAATGTCAGTTAATCTGTCCAATCAGAAGCACATAGCATTATCTTTCACTTATCCTCAGAAAATTATTTTGCATAGTTACTGCCCTCCATTTTAAGAAACCTTTATATTGTGGTTGATGATTTTCTTGTCTTATTGCAGATACGATTCATTGATAATACAGATCCAGCTGGCATTGATCATCAGATTGCCCAGCTTGGCCCAGAGCTGGCTTCAACACTTGTCATTGTCATATCAAAGGTTCTCTACTTATACCATGCTTCTTTCTGAAAGATAGGATCATAGGTGAATGCAATTATGTTTCTGAAAGATATGCAAGCACATTTATTCATGCATATATGTGTGTGCAATTTTTGTTAATATTATTACAAGTAATTGTATATGCATGCAATTATAAATCATTTCATCTCTTTGCAGAGTGGAGGTACCCCTGAAACAAGAAATGGTTTGTTAGAAGTGCAGAAGGCCTTTCGTGAAGCTGGCCTGGATTTTTCAAAACAGGTTTTGACCTCAGGTTCTTGTTCTGATATCATTGATTTTCCTCTTAAGAATCCAAAATTTATTTTTTGTTACTAAATTGGAACAAGGATTGATGAAACCTTCGTGAAACAGCTGCTCATTATTTTAATAAATCTACATTGTTGAAATTCTTAGCTATGTAGCAAATGTGTTATCATGGTTTTCATGCTTTTGTTGACTTCATGTGGTGATAAGCAGAACAATGATTTACCATTGATTATTGATGACTCTAGTCCTGTACAATAAAAACTTTAACCAAAAATTCCGTTTGCATTTTTACTGTCTTTTGTAAAATGCTGATGACATGAGTATTCATTTATTTTGCTCAGTACATAGTGCACGACTGAGTTTTGCTCCATTATTTGATTTGGAGCTCCAATTAGTTTTAGTTTACTCATGGTTAACTGTATGCAGGGTGTTGCGATAACACAAGAAAATTCATTGCTAGACAACACAGCAAGAATTGAGGGTTGGTTAGCTAGATTCCCTATGTTTGATTGGGTGGGTGGTAGGACATCAGAAATGTCTGCAGTTGGCTTACTTCCTGCTGCACTTCAGGTAAATGATCCTTAACTCCCAACCTGATAATTTCTTCTTATTTTTTCAATTTTGCATGTATAAATTGCCTTACATGATCTGCGTTCCAGGGGATTGACATCAGAGAAATGCTTGTGGGTGCATCACTGATGGATGAGGAAACTAGGTCCACAGTGGTAAGTGTTGGGTCTTAAATATTTCACAGAATTTGTGTAACTTCTTATGATTGAAGAGGATTCCACAAATTCTTGCTTCAAAGTTTGCAGTTTTTACTTATTGTTCTTCCTTGTGAGTCCCAGTTAGTTGCATTTCTTTATTATTTTTTTCTTGAGGACCTTTGTTCCCGACACGAGACTTGTTCTCTAGCTTCTGCAGCCCAGTAAAAGTTAATAGGGATTTATCTGAACCTGATTCTAATGAGATTCATTTTATGTATGCATGATGAGCATCTTTATATGAGTTTAACTTTGAAATCCGTTACTTCTCAGCTAATGTAATTTTGGTTCTCATAGTAGACCCATAGCAACTAAAGCTTTATAATATAGGTTCTTAATGAGGTTTGTAATATAGCAAAGTTAATGATGTAGATTTGATGTTATTTACTTTCCAAGCACAAGTTTGTACCTTTGAAAAGGATGAAGAGTGTTAAAAGTGCACTCCTTTGTCTAATATGCTTATTGTTGGTAGCTTTTTATTATGGATTGAGCCATTTCATGCCTCTTAGTAATGCTTTTCGTCTCCTTCAGCTTAAAAACAACCCTGCTGCTTTGCTAGCACTATGCTGGTACTGGGCTTCTGATGGGGTTGGATCCAAGGTATTTTCTTTTTTTCCCTATTTAAGGGAGAAGTGATAATTATGTGACTTTTGAAAAAGAAGAAATGAATCATTTTTTTTCTTGACACTTTTCTGCAGGACATGGTTGTCCTTCCATACAAGGATAGCTTGTTACTATTTAGTAGATATTTGCAGCAGCTGGTTATGGAATCGCTTGGAAAGGAGTTTGACCTGGATCGTAATCGGGTAAGTACAGTCAATCAGAGGACTTATTTAACTTTCTCTTCTCATTTTTTTTCTTTTTTGGTTTGTTAATTTGACAATTGTTTATTTTAACTGTATTTTCTGAATGCAATGTTTGCATCTTGGAAATTAACAAATGTTTTAAAAAATCATTAAATCATATGTAATCTTGATTGATTGTGATATTCACTTCCATTTTGAGGTTCGGAGATTTTATTTTATTTTATTCCTAGTAGCATCTTTGTGTTTTTGGATGATGAGAGATATCATTTCACAGGTTAATCAAGGACTAACTGTTTATGGAAATAAAGGAAGCACAGATCAACATGCGTGAGTTTTATTTTATCTCATTTAACACCATTTGATAAAGTTGTTAACATTGTCTCAGCCGAAGTTTGATTCGTTGCTTTATTTGATTTTATAGCTATATTCAACAATTGAGAGAGGGTGTTCACAATTTCTTTGTGACATTCATTGAAGTCCTTCGTGATAGACCTCCTGGCCATGATTGGGAGCTTGAACCAGGTGTCACATCTGGTGACTACCTATTTGGCATGCTTCAGGTTAGACATACAATAACATGCCATTTTATGAATGCTAGTAGCTTCATAAGCACTCATGAAAGTTCAATTTCACTTTTTAAAGTTCATAAATGCTTAGCATGTTCATTATCAAAACTTATTTGAGTTGATGCAGGGAACTAGGTCAGCTCTGTATGCTAATGATCGGGAGTCTATAACAGTCACTGTGCAAGAAGTAACGCCAAGGAGCGTAGGAGCTATGATTGCTCTTTATGAACGAGCAGTTGGAATATATGCCTCCCTCATCAACATAAATGCTTACCATCAACCTGGTTAGTATATTTATTTTCTTGAGAAGAAATTAAATCTGACAGTGAAGTTGTGTTCTATAAACTCACTGTTTTTTATTTTTGTTCTATAAACTCACTGTTTTTGATAGCTTATTGTGTTGGTGTCTATGTCTGCACTTAATAATTTTAGGTGTGGAAGCTGGAAAAAAGGCTGCTGGAGAAGTATTGGCTCTTCAGAAGCGGGTTTTGGCAGTACTTAACGAAGCAAGGTAAAATTCTGAAATTAATAGTTCAGAGATAATTCTTTTTGTCTCTTTTCATTCCTCTTAGTACTTCAAATGTTTGAATAAAGTCCTTGTTGTTAACTCTGTAAAACAATTCACTAATATTTTTTTATCACTAAATTTATCATCATATTTAAATAATAGAAGAATTTAAATAAGAAATTGTACTCAGAGGATTGGAAACAAGTATGATAAAAAGAGGATTACTAAATTTTTTTGAACCAAGTTGACAAAAAGATTACAAAGTGAGAGGACTGTTATGATAAATAAGTAACCAAGTTGAAGAAAGATTTGCTTTGTTTTTACGAATATTACTAGGCCTAAAGTAGAAGAAATTAAAGTAGGGCAATTGAAATGTGAAACAAGTTGGAGGACCAAAAGATTGATTTATCCCTTAATGGTGAGTGTATATGTTGTGACTGCTGTGTCTGTTTTCTGGCATGGGGGAAAACTATAAATGACCGTCAGGGTCTTCAATGAAGTCTTTGTTGAAATGCCCTGCTAGTATGGACCAGATAAGATAAGTGAATATATGAACATGAAAAAAAATGTCCTTTCATTTTCCAAAATATGCGTTATCATGAACCAGAGCATGGTAAGACAGCATGAAATTGTTTAAGGTATTTTCTATCTTAAGAGAAGTTCTAGAAGAACGGATCAACTGCTTCTTGCAATTGATACATTTGAGTCTTCTTCTGGGTGCTGAGACTGGACTTACTGACAAATACAGGCTCAAATTCTGATCCTTGTGGGGTGTATTGGCCAAAAAACAAAAAAAAAAAAAAGGGCTAATGTCTTCATGTGAACCATTGACTTAGGTTAACAATGGAATTTCCTGCTTGGGGTTTTTTTTTTTTTGAATGTTTGGTTCACTGCAAGTGTTAGCTTGCTGATTATGATCATCGTGCTCTTTCTCCTTCCCAGCTGCAAGGAGCCTGTGGAACCATTGACGCTTGAGGACGTAGCTGACCGTTGCCATGCTCCTGAAGATGTACGTCAATTATTATCATTGCCAAAGTACCTAAAGCAATTAGTCTTTGTTTCGGTTAACGTTTTCTTTACTCCTTGCTGCAGATTGAAATGATATACAAGATTATCGCACACATGGCGGCCAATGACAGAGCACTTATAGCTGAGGGTAATTGCGGTTCACCTCGCAGCATCAAAGTTTTCCTTGGGGAATGTAATGTTGATGAGTTGTATGCTTAAAACAAGTAAACAAGCCAAGTCTTTGTTGCTTAAAAGAGCTCCAATGATATTATTGGTTGTAGTACATGGAACACTTTAGTTTTTCCCTTTCCCTTGGATTGGGGAGATGCTGGAAATGAAATTCCAGCTTACTATCTTTGCAATAACAGGTGCAATTTGTCTGACATCAAAAGTGTATGCTTTGAATGTCACGTCCTAATCTTCAGAGTCCGCTTTGGGGCATTCAGCTCAGGAGATGACCGACAACAGGGGTTTTGGCCTTGGTTGGTTGGTGAGTAGGAGCATTTGGGGTTTTGGCCTTGGTTGGTTGGCGAGTAGGAGCATTTGGGGTTTTGGCCTTGGTTGGTTGGCGAGTAGGAGCATTTGTTTGACATGGTGAGCTAACTTTCTAGCTAGGCTATTGTAAGCTTAGTGTGAGTAGGAGCATTTGTTTGACATGGTGAGCTAACTTTCTAGCTAGGCTATTGTAAGCTTAGTGTCTCGTAGTAGTGGTTGGTGCCTTGGTGGGCTCACCATTTCAATCATTGTCATTCCTTGTACTGATCTGATAACCAGTTGATGTTGTTCTGAAATGATATGCCTTCGCCGAAAGCACTGATTCGGACTTGGGAGTTGGGACCCATGAGGGAGCACCGAACTTTCAATCCCAACGAGGAGATTATTAAAAAAGAAAAAAGGCGCAATAAGAAAGTCCCATCCCATCTCATCTCTTACAAAAACATGCGAGTAATTTCATGGAACTCACAAATGCATATTTATTATTTAAAATTCTATTTTTTCTAATTTACAGTCGCAAATCTCTTATCCAAGTTGTGTCTTTGCCAACCCTCCTTGATGGAGCCTAAACCTTATCTAATACTGATATTCATAAATTAGTTTTTAAAAAATTTCCATCATAATGAGCAAAATATCCTTTAATAAATTATTAAATTCTTTAATTCTCTTGCATCATATGACTTTATGCAGTCTATTGGATCAATAAAATAATTATAATGCACAATAGTTATTATTCACATAGACTATTATCATCAGTTCTCATAATTAAATATAAGACTAACAAGGGTCACAGCAGTCATACACTATTAATTCAATATAATCCCTTCCATTTAGCACTATACCCTTCTCCTTAATCATTATTATTAATGAGAAATACATAATGGATTTAACATTTAGTTCTTTTTTAACAACATATTTCACAATCAAATACAGAATTAAACAAAAATTCAGAAATAATATATTCATTAACATGTAAAGGATGTCAAATATATAATAAAAGCTAACATAGCATTATTGTCTAAAAATCATCAATACACAAAATGCTTGTATTCTTTATATGATCAAAAAATATTTTAGGTAATAACTCTTTTGTCAAAAGATCAATTAATATAAGATTGATGCTAATACGTTTCATCAACCCTTTACATTTTTAAACTTCCTCTTTAACGACAAATTATTTCAATTTTATATGTTTAGTATTTTTGAAATACTTGTCATTTTTAAAGAAGAAAACTAATGCAGAACTATCATAGTAATTTCTCAATGACTTGGTTATACTATAGATAATCTCAAGCGCTAAAATAAAATTCTGCATCCATTTAGCTTGAATCATAGCTTGAAAGCATGTCATAAACTTTGCCTCTAATGTGGATGCAATAATTACTTTTGTACTCTTCCACAATAAGTCTCCTTTAGCTAACATATAAATGTAGCCAAATGTGAATTTTCTTGTATCTACATAGCTAGCAAAGTCTTAATCTTAGTATTCAACCATTTCAAGACAATCAAACCTCCTAAAAGTGAGCATGTCTTCTTTAGTTCCCTATGGATATCTTAAAGCTTTCTTTGTAGCTTTCTAGTGATTCATATTAGGATTACTCTAGTATCTCCCCAACATCCCAACTGTAAAGCTTATGTCTAGTCTGTTACATATTTGAGCATACATTAGGCTCTCAACCATTGATGCATTTGGAATTGATTCCATTTGCTTTCATTCTAAATCACTTTACTTTAGGCTAAGATTGTCCTCTTTTTAAATAAGAACTGTTGATGCTAAACCCTTTTCCATCTTACATATCTCTAATATAGGCTTTTTGAGACAAATCAAGTAATCCTTATGATCTATCACAAAATATTTCCATTCCTATCACATATACCGTCTCACCTATATCTTTTATGTCAAAATGACTAGAGAGAAATTTCTTAACCTCAATTAATAGACCATGATGATTAGCTACAAGAAAGAATTCATCAACATACAAAGTAAAAAAATAAACTTACTCCTACAAATCTTCAGATATGCACATCAATTAATGGTGTTTTCTTTAAATCCAAAGAAAACAATAGTATAATTAAACTTAAGAAGTTTGTTTAAGCCCGTATATTTACTTCTTCAATTTACATACCATATGTTCCTTTACATCCTTCATAAACTCCAGTGGTTGGTCCATATATGCACTTCCTTTAAATCCCCATTTAAAAAGGCAATTTTCACAACCATTTGGTGCAATTTGAAATCACAATCAGCCACCAAAGCTATAATAACTCCTAGTGAATCTTTCTTAGAGATTGGTGGGAAAGTCTCCTCATAATCAATACCATATTTCTGTGTAAATCTTTTAGTAACTAGTCTAACCTTGTAACATTCTAGGTTATTAAGAGATTCACGTTTGGTTTTAAAGACCTTCTTAATGATATTTTTATGGTTAGTCTACTACAGGTCATTCACTTCATGTTCAATTTTCTTATGAACAATGTGTTCATTAATTTAATGTTCTTCATGATTATTAGGTTGTTCAATAATTTGTGGAGTAACAAATTGAGTAGGTGAACAAGCCATGGGGACTTGCACTTCCATTTCTTGAATACATGTTGCTTCACTCCCACTAACCTCACCATATTCAATGAACCTATCATTCCTAGTTTCTAAAATTCTTGTAGTATAGCTAGAAACCCTTTATACTTCTCTGGATAACCAATGAAATAACCATTGATTGTTCTTATATCAAGTTTCTTTTTATATGGATTATAATGCCTAATTTTTGCATTGTAAAATAAAACATACAAGTTTCTTATACAAAATTTCCTTCTAGTCTACAGTTTAAAGGGAGTCTTGGGAATTGCCTTACTAAGAACTATATTCATCAAATATATGGCAATATTTAAAGCATATGTCCACAAGGAGTAGGTAAAGATGAATTGCACATCCTACTCCTAACCATATCTAACAAAGTTATATTTTTTCTTTTAGTCACACCATTATGTTGTGGTGTGCCTAATATTATACATTGCACACAAATCTAAAAGGATTACGATTTTGACAACTTTCATCATACTTACCATAATATTTACCACATCTATCAGACCTGATTATTTTCACTTTTCTGTCTAATTGCCCTTTAACCTCATTAGTATAAACCTCCAAGGTATTTATAACATGAGATATATCATGTAGAAAATAGGCATATACATAACATGAATAGTCATCTATAAATATGATAAAATATTTTTCTTTATTAAAAAGTAGGCATATAAAATGGTCTACACACACCAGTTTAAAATATTTCTTGAAGCTAATTGTTTCTTATAGCTCCTTTCTTTGTTATATGTTTTATTTATTTCCTTTAATATAATGCACACAAATATTAAGATCAGTAAGATCTATTTTAAAAAGGATTTCATTCTTTATTAGTCTTTCAGGTCATTCTTTGGAAATGTTTGTCAAACATTTATGCCACAAATAAATGGTTCAATCATTGATTAAACCATCATGTAGTTCATTGTTACAAATCATGAGTTTATGTTTGTACAAACTGAAACTACTCTTATCATATTTAAATCATCATCTAGATCTATCAAACTTGGATGAAGAAACTAAATTCCTAGATATACTAGATACATAAAAATTTCGCTCAAGTGCAAATAATATCCGATGTCTAGGAATAAGCGATAATTCTCAATAGCTTCTATTGGAACTCCCATGTCATTGCCTATATATAAACAAATCTTTCATTTGATCTTATGGTTTGTGTTATAAGGACTCTCTCCAAAGTATTAAAAATATGAGTAGTACAACTAGAATTAACCCACCAACTATTATTTAAGTTTATGGAAAAAAAAATTAGACTGCTGACAAGTCTCTTACTGTGAATCTTATAAGACTACCATAAATTTAATAGATCACGTACTATTCATGAACAACATCATTGAGATTGATAGATCTTGCAAAAGGACTTAAGTCTTTGAGAATGAAAAGTGGACAAGGATTTCCTTGTACAATTAATCTTGATCACCGTGTAAGCACAGGCCCTGTCAAATGAACTAATAGTACCATGAACGATAAATGGAATGTGCATGAATTTGCGCAGTATATTGGCCCATATGTCGAGGTTATTGGGATCGTATGGGGCAGGGAAGTTTCATGAAATGAATCACATTGATAAAAGGTGGCTTATAGCAGTTTTATCTTGCTCAAGCCTGCATATACTTCAGAAGCCTCCAACGTCGTTATGGAGCTCCTCCATCGAGACAAGCAAGGAGCTTTGTACTGCAAAACACTACACTAGTAGGGTGTCTGTAGTTTGAGCTGTGTGGGGTTTGTTTGTTTTATTATCCTGTGTAAGCAACAAAAAATATTGATGATTGATGTTGCTGTTACCCTTCTCTGTCGGCAAATAAGTATTAGAAGCTAAAATACCAACTATTCTTCACATTCTTGGATCTTGTAGCAGAAGTCCTATAGGCACATACTTAAGATTCTAGAATTCAACTTCAAGTTTGACATTGTTATTAATCTTGAAGAAACAAACCCCTCAAAGACGGAGATTATAAATGTAACATCCCGTCACCGATGGGATGGGTACAGTGGGTGTGCATTCATAATTTGGCATGTTCATGCATTATTTTAGCCTCTATATTTTGATAATTGGCAATTATTGCACTAGCATATGCGAATACATGCATGTATGACATATTCCCGGTATGATTGTGTAAATTGGTAATTTGGCGATAATTGTGTTTATTGAGCTTTGAAAATTTAATTGGAGTGAGAAATGAGATCTAGAGGTTTGAATTATGGAATTGGAGTATACGATCATGAGTTTTATATTTTTGAGGATTTTGAAGAATTTTTCTGGAGTTTTCGGAGTAATAAGTCCGGACCGAAAAAATGACCTAATGACCGATTAATTTGATTTCCGGTTTTGAAATTGATTGTCCAATGGCACGGAAAGATTAGCGTTATGATTTTAGAATTTATTGCTTAGAGCCGTTAGAAATTTGGGAGAATTTAGAATAAGAAATTGGATTTAGGCGGTTTGGATTGGTCTTGGGGCAATTGAATTGCCAAACTAGCCTTAGCCTTTTTAAATGATTTAGTATATAACCCTTAACCTTTGAATTTTGTTTCCACGGTGTTCTTTGGCTTTGAGAGAAAAATTTGCTTTCCTCCTTGCTTGCTTCTTCCATTTTTTTTTCTTGTTAAATTTGCTCCCTTCTTCACCCTTAAACCCTTCCTTTAGCTTGGTATTGGAGTAGATGAGGATGGGTTTGTGCTTGGGTGTTTACCGTGGGTGTTGTTAGAGTGGAAGGGTTAGAGATTTTGAAGTATTTGAAGATTTAAATCAAGTAAGTTCCTACTCTTCTT
>JANZLD010000006.1:14440378-14453913 GCA_026413575.1 Erythroxylum carthagenense | reverse complement strand
AAGTAAAAATTTTGGAATGTTATGAGAATAAAGATGAATTTATGATGTCTATTAAGGGTCCAATGAAAAAAAAAATTGATGGCTATTGTGGTTTAATGCAATAACCCTTTAAGACGACGTGCACACTCAAGTTAATTATGATGGTTTTCGTAAGAAGTTGGGTTCCGGATACGGGATCCAACATTGCAGATGAAGGAGGTAGCCTCCAACGTGTAGCTAAGGGAGTTGATGGAAGAACTTACATTATAATTGTCAACAATCTGTGAGTGAAAATACATGAAACACCACAGGTTTATAATGAAGTTATAGTTTTAACTTGAAAATGATCTAAAATTGTTATTTATATTAGGTTGGTTCCATATGAAACATGCTCAAAAACATGACATCCAAGCTCAAGAAGAAGATTGATCTTAAGGGTTATATATGGAAGAATATCTCTCAGACGACAAAGAATTTTTATTTTCAAGAGTTTGAGATTAAAAAAATTCTTTTGTATAGTTTTATCTAATTAATTTTATACATTAATTAGATAAATATTATGGGTTACAAGTACTTATGGTATGCTTTTTCTTTTTTCAGAATTTTTTTTGGGATTCCAAATTTGACGTGGTTATTTATAAAGTATGGAAGAGGCGAGCTCATACAAGTTATAGAGACTTTCTTAGTGTGATACACAAGATTAGTTTACAACCTCCTTATATATATATGAAGAAATATGGAGGTGTTTGCAATAGTATTGGACATCATTCGAGGCAATGTCCATTTTAGAGTGCAATTCTGCAAACAGACATGGAGGACTAGAGGGAGAGAATCTTCCCGCACACACTAGAGGATTTATTACCCACCATGAGCATGCAGAGAAACTTGTAAGTATCTACATTTTACACTTACATTCTGTTTTTTTTATTTTGATGTATAAAATTTGATATCAATTTAATTTGAAGTGTGAATTTTGTAATAAAATATATGTGTATTATAGAAAATGATAATATTATAAATGTTTGGTGCCATATATGACTATGTTGTTGAGTTACTTTCTTTGTTCCATAAGGGGTAAATATCATAAAAATAAAGGAAACTCTACCAAAATTTTTGTAAATTGTAGTTTACTTATAAAATTTTATTCTAAAGTAGAAAAAAGTCTATAAACAGGAAGCCCACACTTTGTCAGCTTTTCGTACACACTTACACTAAGAAGTATAATGGTGTGACCTTTGTCAACACTCAATATAGAGAACTTAATGTATGTGAAATTTATGATTTAGTGTAATTCTTAATAATTATCACTTCTTAACATAAACATTACCTCTTGATAGGACTAATTAAAAGACAGCATTCAACGATAATCTCAGCACCTGAAATTGTTGATGAGAGTTAGACATATCTTGATGCAATTAGTGGTAGGGACCTTCCTGGAAGGATCTTTAGCTTAGGTTCATTTACGAATACATGTTATTCGTAATCCTCCACATCTAGTAGGCAGCCACATCTAATGAGAGAGTCGTTCAGCTTGAGAGCACAATACAAACAGTGGCAACTCAGTTGTAACAATCGATGAAGTACATAGCCTAGCTCCATAAGGAGGTGGATCAGTTGAAGGAGATGGGCAACGACTCATCGTAGCAGTTAGAGCATTTGCATTCACCAACTGTATAGCTTAGTTGTAGCTATTCTCAAGTCATTTTGTATGAATTCAATACTTATTGTTGTAGATAATAATTTTTTATTATCAATTAAGATAATTTTTAATTTATATTATCAATAAACTTACTATTTAAACAAATTAAATGTAAAAATTATCAATAAATAAATTTAATTATCAATAATAAGATTACCAATCAAAATTAAATGTATAAATTACATTTAGGAAAAATTAAAAAATAATATCATTGCATATGTTATATATCAAAGTCAAGTATGAACTAACCTATGAAGCCTAGAAAGAAGATTAAAGACTTTCATTATGTAAAATCAATATAATCTTTCTTGTACCTTTAATTTGGTTATTTTAATATTTTAGGGATTCTTAATGCATAAACATCTCATTTTTAATTTCAAAGTATGAACTGTTGGTTACCAAGAGGAATTAAGTTTATTTAAATCTCTTGATCTTTTAAAAAATTATAAAGTTTTATAAGTGAATAAAGTGATTTTTTAATCAAAATGAGTTTTTTTAATTTTTTAAAAAATTATTGAAAATTGATATTTCAAAGGATTTGGATAGGTTAGGTAAACAAGTTTTCAAAAAGTTACAAAATTGATGGACTTCAATCGACTAAACATTCGGTTACTTGATTGGCTAGTTGATGAATCATCGACTAGCCAATGGTCCTTTTCAAAAGATATTGAAAAAGGATATTATATCTGACTAGGGGTCTAACTAGCCAATATCCCATTTCGTGGTTATTCGATAAGTTAAAAGTAAGTAATCAACTAATCGAACATGGTCAAAAATTAGTCACTACAAGAATTCTGCTGTTTACCAATGGAAAATGCTTGTATTCCATTGGTAATATAAGTTTCCGATGGAATAAAACAACAGACAAAAGCATCACTAAAGCGACTATAGGTAAATTTAATGACACAGATATTATGTTTCTATCAGTACATTTACCGACGGAAGTATATAACCGTCGGTACATTTGTTGATGGAAAAAGAAGAACGATCAGTAAATATCGTACAATTTACCAACAGTTTAAGATGTCATCGATGAACCGTAGTTCAGATAATCCTAACAGTTTCACTATTACTGACATAAGAAGAAGAAAAGTCGGTAAATATCATACAATTTATTGACGATGTAAGGTGTGCTGTCGGTAAATCGTAGTTTAGATAATGCTAACAGTTTCACTATTACCGATGGAAGAAGAAGAACGATCGGTAAATATGATACAATTTATCGATGGTTTAAGTTTTTCCATTGGTAAATATAGTTCTTTTTTCGATGGTCTTTGATATTCCATCGGTAAATAAAATATTTTTTTTAAAAAAATCATGACTTTAAATTTTATTTCATAATCTTATGATAAATGTATAATTTCAACAGTTATGAATTATCTGTGCATAATAGTTTTATTTGTTTATATATTTAATTTGTTTAAACAGAAAATTGATTGATGATATAAAGTTAAAACTAATTTAATTGATAATAAAAACATTACAGTGTGCATAATAATTCTTTATAATTTAAAGCAAAGACTACAACAATCCTAATGTCCTGGTGGCCGCTGGTACTCTGAGGTGCTACCCCTTGCCTTCAACTCATCCACCTCATGTCTGAGCTGAGTTATGAGGTGCATCAATGTGTCCATTGTGGTCTGAAGCTGATTGACTTGATTAGTTTGCGACTGTCTACTTAATATGGAGGATTGCGAATAACATGTGTTCACAAATGAACATAGCCCCAAGATCCTTCCATGATGATTCCTACTAGCCACTGCATCGAGATATGTCTGACTCTCATCAACAGCTTATTCCTGATGAGACTGTCATTAAATGCTTTGTTGTATTTGATCCTATTAGGAAGCAGTGTTTATATTAGTAAGTGATAATTATTAAGAAATAATATTAAAACATTAATTTCATATACGTTCAGTTCTCTACATCAGCTGTTGATGAATGTCACACCATCATGCTTCTTAGTGTAAGTGTGCAAAAAAGTTGATGAGGTATAGGCCTCATGCCTATAGACTTTTCCTATATAAGAATAAAATGTTATATATGAACTAGAATTTATAAAAATTTCGACAGAGTTTCCTCTATTTTTATGATATTTACCCCTGTTGAGCAAATAAAATAACTTAACACAACCATATATGGCACCAGACATTTATACCATTATTATTATCCATAATACATATATTTTCATTTCAACATGTAGTCATCAATTTAAATTGAAATACAACAAAGTAAAACAATTACAATAACATTGTCAAGTTTTGATACTTACAAATCTCTTTGCATGCTCGTGGTAGGTTATTGATCTTCTTATATATACGGGAAGACTCTTTCCTCCTGAGCCTCCATGTCTGTTGGTCGAGTTATGCCCTGAGATGGACATTGCCTCAGATAATGTCCAATACTTTTGTCAACAACTCTATATTTGGACAGAAATCTAAAGCGGTCATATACCAGTCTTATGTATTACAACAATAAAGTTACGATACTGTGTACGAGCTTGCCTCTCCCATACTTTATATATGATCGTTCGAAACCAGAATCCCAAAAAAAATCTTTATAAATTAAAAAAATTGATAACTTATAATGTAATAATATTTATCTAATTAATGTATACAAATCAATTAAAAAAGGAAATAAAATTTTATCGTACCTCAAACTCCTAAAAGTAAAATGCCTTTGTGGCCTGAGAGATATTCTTCTGCACATAATCGTCAATCCTCTCCTTAAATTTAGATGTCATATTTCTAGAATAGGGTCCAGACGGAATCAACCTAATATAAGAACAAGTAATTTTGTACCATTTGCAAAACCAAAAACTATAACTTAATTAAAAATGTATAGTGTTTAATGCAGTTTCACTTGTACATTATTGACAATTGTTATGTACTTTCTTCCATCAGGTTCCTCAGTTCCAGGTTGGCAATCGTTGACTTCTTCCGATAAAGGGATAGCAGATGATGTATGAGTTGGGGATAGTGTAGCATGACTAGTAGCTAGTGATGCCTCACCTATAACTGTAGGCCCTATGAGGGAGGAGGTGATTCAGTTCTAGCTCCAGATTGTGACGGTTTACCTTCACAGTAAGTACCTCGAACATGTGTCTGAACCTAGGCTGCATTGCATCGCACTGTCTCTTTGGTGCCATATTTCTACTTGAAATTCATTGTTTATTGAATTTTCAAGAAATATAAGAATTTGAATTCAATATTTTACACAATATATGGAAAAGAAAAAAGGCGATTTGTTGAATATCATATTCAGATACAAACTTGGAAATAAAAGGTCAACAATTAAGTCATAGAATAAGAACAATAACAACCCACAGTCAATAAGATGAGTTAACCCTTAACTAGTAGGGAGGTTATTTGACAAATTCTTACAGATATAACAATAATTCAACTTTAAAGCTAAGTCTAGTGTATTGCATCGATAAATCACAATGATATAATTATTTTTTGGATTCTATGTGACATGAGAGTTAGTAAAGGTAAATGAGTCTCTGATGTCTAGATTCCTGAGAAGGGTCCTAGCATGTTTAAACGCACCAATTGAAACAGTGATACTTCTTCCCTCAAGTGTAAGGTTTTTAACACCTTCTTGCAATAGCGTTTCGGCTATAGCTAAACTTGTAGAGGATACTATGAATGAGTCACTAGATTTAGTATGGAAGACTAACTCTCCAAATGAACTACCAGTATGAAGTGGTTTACCTAAAACAAAATCAGTATATAACTTAAATAATGTCAGAATAGAAAAATGTTAAACGAACCAAAACTGGCTATTAATGCGTAAGTGAATGTCCAGATGAGCTCTGCGGAATTGACAAATTTTCCAAAACAATCGATTTCCGTAATCCTTTATAGATCATTATGACATCACTGCTGCCTTCATTAGCATACATGTCATCTTTGAGATTCAAAAAAGCTTGAAACAACATGTAATATAGACCATCAAATGTGAATATATATAATAGCTTCATAAAAGGAAATGAGATGTACCTAATAAGGAAAGTGATGTTGTCTATATGATACTAAACACCTTGAAGCATAAGAGCGGCCATGGAAGGAAAACGATCATTAATGTATGAAGTGGAGATTTTTCCTACATTTTTTATTCCTTTTGTTAGAACAATTTTGCCACATTCCTCCTAACAGAATAAATTACTAGCATCCGGAACCAGTCACCATGTCAACATTCCTTGATTAAGATTTTGAATTAAATACTTTACATAATATATTGAAAAGGAAATAATTGATTTTATGAATAAAATATTCAATTATAAACACAAATTAATTGCTATCATAACTTAATTATAAATTACAATCACCTTCTTTTTTGAAAGAATAAGAATCGAACTCTAGCTCCTCTTCAGATCTCTGATCCTCGTCATCTTCTCCAGAAGAAATTTCAAAATATTCGTTAGATGGATTGTTCAAAGGTTCATTATCGTCATATGTGATAGATGCATTTATAAAATAAATATCTTTATGAAATGCTTCACTTTTAATACTCTACTCTCTTTTTCCATATGATTCAAAAACACGTCTAGGCTTAACTTTGCAAACCACCAACTAATCTGACTTATCTTGTCCTAAGCTTGGAAAAGGGATATAACACACCTGTTTTGCTTGCATTGCTAACACAAAAGGTTCAAATTGTCTCAATCTTCTTCGGTTGTTGATTTCAACTAGATTGTATTAGCTATGTACTTTTATTCCACCATTTAGAGTTGGGTCATACCAGTCACATTTAAATATGACACATTACTTTATTGACAATGAAGGGTACTCAACTTAAAGTATCTCAATAATTTTAAAATAGTAATCCATCAATTCTCCCTATATGGAAACCACTATTTATTGTTGCCATGCTATGACCATGATATTTTGTATGATATTTGTATCCATTAATGAAATATACCGGATATGATTTAATAGTTCGTAGAGGTCCTTTTGCAAGATCACAAATGAACTTGTTCTTTTTCAACACTTAAATCTTATAATTCAATTATAAGAATATTTTTAATTGAAAACTTACATATCTCTTGAGCCATCGAGGAAAGTGTCTTCCAACTTCTTTATTTATATCATCTTGTGTGCTGTCTGGCATTATCTCGCGCAACAGTGCCTTGAATAATCTAAATATATTATTATGTATTTCAGTTATGAACAACATAAAATTTGAAAACTGAAATAATCATGTTCAACTTACTGCACAAAAGGTTTAACCTCTTCACAGTTCAATAAAATGTAACTATGGGCAGCCTCAATTTTTTCCTCAGTTAACATTCTTCTTATTGCACGTCCATACGTTCCTCCAGGATATGTGAAAATGAATAAGTTACCATCAACATCACTCGGTTCTCCCCCATCGTCATTATAAGGAACTTTTCTTTCTCTTGTGTGAACTTACAGCTCAAAGTAATGTGAAAAAAATATACTAGCTTCCTCTACTAAATAAGCATTACATATCGAACCTTCAACTCTAGCCTTATTTTTGACATTTTTCATCAAGTGATGCAAAAACCTATATTAGAGAATATGGTTATTACAATTTACTAGTTAAAACATGTCATTACTTCAATTATAATAATTTGAATTTGAATTATCTCTCAATCGAATAAATGCATCGATATTGACCTATACTGGCTAGTTTTGCCTCATATGCTAAATGCATAGGTAGATGCTCCATACAGTTAAAGAAGCTTGGAGGAAAAATTCCTTTTAACTTGCACAAAATTACCCGTATCTACCTTACTTCTTAGTTTTTCAATCCATCCTCTTTTTGAAATGCAATTGATGAGATTATTTTTAAATTCTTGTTATGAAATTAAAAGCATATTAATTTCTCTTATTAGTCCTTTGCCAATAAGTCTTTAGAGTAAGTGTATTAGTGATAACATACTAGTTAGATTAGCCTTATGTCCATTAACACTATATTTTTAAAATCTTTATGCAAGCCATTCTTAAGCTCTTTTAAGGACTTCAATGATATCAAATAAATAAGATTCATTTGAAAGCATGAGAATAAGATAAGGGAGATAAGAATTAAAATTATAAAATCCTACCTAAATTTTAGTTATATTCTATTTATATAATTAGATTATTTTAGTTAACCATTTACACAACATTTAATCTATAGAGTTATTGAAAATATAACAACTACATTGTATTTAGAATTCCAATATCTTCAATTTAATAAACTAAATAAATAAATCTTAGTCAAAACTATACATAACTAAAGCATTTTAAACATTCTAAGCCTAACTACATTTATGCATGTGTGTAGGGACAAAGTCACTGGGGAAGTGAGAAGGTTGAAAGCATTGTAAAGAGGCCCACACAAAATCCAACTTAGTGTGAATAACATAATTTCCCCATAAATTTCATTAATACATCATTCCATTTGTTCTTCCTCACCTTACTCCTTCTTTATCATTATCAACCTACCTTACCTCTTGAATAAATTGTTTGGATACTCTCTATTGAGTCTTTATAGATTAATTTATTTTTCTCTTAGGTATACCTTAATAATACCATATGATTATCTTTGATGGAGTTTGTCTTATCGATCTTTATTGCCCCAACATCAAAGACGTTTAGTCCTTAGTTTTCTAATAACTGACTAATTAACACTATTAACATAAAAATTTAGTCTTGAGAACCATATTGATAATGGATTACAACATTAATAAAGAAAATTAGGCTGACGGAGTCTGGCCTAAACCATTAAAGAGTAAATCTAGGAGGTATAAATCTATCTTCTGGAGTTGATTTAATCTACTTGAATGAGGCTGAACATTATGGATCAAGATGTAGGCCATTAGTCTAGGTTGTATGGCTAGGTCCTTACATCGACATCGATCTAAAAAGAAGTCAAACCCATCCTGAATATGAACAATGCCTCCCTATAGTTCTACTCATCACACATTAATGGGCTCAGCTCGACATGCTTTTCAACATTTCCTTTGGAAATTGACATCTCAGTCCTTAGAAATAGAAGTACATGACCAAAGGTTTTGATTTATCTTTATTGTTGATGTTGAATAAAATTCCTTTACTACCTTTAGGTAAGAATCTCCTCATAGTGTTAACAAATTATTTTAATATAATTTTCTTTACATATTCTAAATCTTAAAGACCCTATCAATATTCAAGATTATAGTCTTTTCTATAATCATATTATTGCGTCTCTACTCATTGTATCATTCTTGGTTCTCTTAATTAGTAAACTTAGGGATGTCCTTTAGAGGGGGTGGTGTTAAAAATGAAGAAGGAATATGACTCCTCCTAGCCTCTTTCTTAATTCTTGGAGGCATTCTTTTATACACAATCTATTATACTAGCATTTTACCATAAATCAACAACTTCTCCACAAATATGCAACATAACACACCACTACTCTACTACTTCACAATTTAACAACCAACACAAACTTTAAAATATAGCATAATAATCCTTAATCACCATGATTCCATAACCCAAAGCTAATATTCTTCAAAATTCGTAAAACCAGTAACAAAACCCCATTCTCCTTCCTTCCAACAATCTGACATTCTCTCAACAACCAAACACACAAAAACATGACACTAAAGAGTTCCCAAAATAATTTCCATAACACCCAAATGCACATTTCAATAAAGCACTTCATCAATTAGAAGACAAGCACAACTTCAAAACAAATTCTTAACAACCCCATGTATGAAGAGATATGTTCAAAAGCTGTGAATGGAGAAACGAAAGAAGAAAAAAAAGATAAAGGAAAATAAAAGAATGCGATGGCGACAGTGGTGACCAGACGGACAAAAGTTTCGTGGTGGGTGAGAGAGAATTAGAAGACAGAGACAAAGTGCGATAGGTAAGGTTGGGCAATGAAGTTTCAAGGATAGAACAAGAAATCAAAGGGATGAAGCTTCAAATAGGTTTAAAATTCTAATTTACCGACGGAATATTATTCCATCGATACGCATCGATTCGACAACATTTTATTAAGTACATTATACCCTGACAAAACGACAACGTTTAATTTTCAGATTTATCGACGAAATACGATTCCATCAGTAAATGATGACACATTAACCTTTTCAACCGACAAATCTATGATTTCATCGCAATATTCCATCATAAATATCACCCAGAAAATATCGTATCCATCTTTGCTGACTAGTATTTTGTCTGTCGTAAATTACCATATAATACAACAAATTCACCGACAGAATATCATTTTCTGTCGGTAACTATCAACCGTATTCTTTCATCTGTGGGTAAACCATTGTTTTCTTGTAGTGAGTCATTAAAACTACTAGCTTGTGTTTCTAACCAATATTTAGAGCCTTATAAGCTATAAGTACTTGAATATTTGATTGTTTGATGATACTTTGTTGCCACGATAACATATTTGAGAGAATTTTTAATATTTTAAACATACAAATATTCATTATGAATTGATTGGTATAATATTGAAGTGAGCAAGCAAGACTTTTTAAAGTTGTAAAGTTTAATTAGGGGTTATTTCTTGTGCTTGATCGATTTAAGAGTATTTGCAGTTGCTATTCACTATAAAAGAAGATTGTAAACGCAAGCAAAGATTCTTATAAGAAAGTACCTCTTTACCTAGTTTAAAAAAACTTTAATGGAATCCCAAGTGGTATGTTTGTCAAGCTATTATAAAATCTTTTTTCAATAGCTCTTCCTTGCTCTCTTGTCATTATTTGCATATGTGCGATTGTATTCAACTACTTTATCATCCCTTACTATTTTCTACTACAATTTGATCAAATTATATTTTTAAGTGTCAAAAAGTTTTTAAATTTACTAACATCCAATTCATTTCCTATTGAGTGTCATTAGGGGCCAACAAATGATATGTCTAAAATGGATCTTGTACCTTGAAATAAAAAAGTCTAGTATAAGTTATAGATTTTAAAATTAGAAAAGAAAGCTATATGAATCTAGGTTTTGAAATTAAATTGAAATGCTTAGAGTGGGTCTTTTAGACTTGAAAAATTAAAATGGATCTTAGTGTTTGAAAAATAAAATAAAATGAGAGATTAAAAGAATGCCTAAAGTGTGTGAATTTTGAATTTGATTTGAAAGTGGAGAAAGTATAGGAATTAGTGATTTGATACCTAAGGCTTGACTTATGTTTTGAGGTCTTGTGAGCTTGTAGTTTGGAGCTAAGTTTATAGGTTTTGACTTAGATAATTTTCTACTTTGTTCTTAATTTCTCATTAAAATTTCTTTTAATTTTAGCTTACCTTTAAATGATTTATTTTATTGATTTGATTAATTTTAGAATTGCAAATATACTAAGTAAGTAGATGTTGAGCATAAGATCTAATTGTTTAGAAAAGTGTCGCCTAATTTAGACTCTTAAGATCCAATAGATTAAGTAAAATTTTATTCAACTATTTTAAAAAAATGATTCTAATTATATTAGACTGAAAGAAAATAAAATTTTAACTTACTTATCACATCATATCATAAAAGGAATAAAAAGCTAATTTGTCATATTTTAAACTTGCTAGTGACTTATTATTTGTTTCACAGATTTTTTGTTTATTTCAATAATATATGAATCTCATTTTTCTAATTTTTAATTATTGACTGTATTTATTTCTTTTTTATTAAGCCCTTAAAACAAAATGATAAAAGTAGAAAAATAATATCTTAATTAACGACAATATAGAAATTAACAATAGAATCTAAAATGAATAAAGAGAGATGAGATTATCACAAACTGTTGCCTTTAATGTATCTTACACCTTGTGATTATGAGACCACACCAGGGGTAAATCCATGGACATATTGTTTTGGTCTCAACCTTGTTCTGTAATAATTGTTATCAAGGCAACCTGTATAACATCGATTCCATGGTTGGTATAATTTCTTGTATTCCTAAAACAAATTTGAATTGGAAATGATAGAAGTGGAGCATAATCTGATTTGGATACGTCCCCTCATTGTTTTTGATGAGATCACCACAAACCAAATTTCCAGATTCCAACCATGAAGAAAGAAACAATGGAGTCTCATAGGTTGGCAATCATGCCTTCTTCGCTTTAACCACAAAATCGAGAGTTTTGCTAGTTGAAGCTTTTCTTCAAACAGATACTGAATTGTTTACTTCTGCTTCAAGAATGTAGAAAGTTTATAGTGAGAACATGTCCACATTTTTTATTTCCTGATTGTTATCCCTAGAACATTGTAATGAATGCTTTCTATCAAGGGTTTAAGTGTTTGGTTAATGTTTTGACCTTTTATGGTTATACACTTCGGTTGTCACTAGTATATGATTTTTCAAAACCAATGTTTATTTTTATCCTACTTTATATAACACCATCAACAACTCAACTCTAAACGTCGACTTAAGATAAACCACAAGATAAAAATCAAGTTTTTCATTCACATGATAATGACAAATTTCTTTTGTATATTTAACTATCTGATTTAACTATATATTTTTGAAAGAAAGAAGAGGAGCTTTTATACTAACTCTTACTTAAATCAATGGCTAAAAATGAAAATGAAAATGAAAAATTGATATAAGCAGCAAGATTGTGACATGTTTCTTGCTCTCATTCATTCAGCAACATAATAAAAGAAATATTACTGTCTAAAATGTAACAAAATCTGACACAATATGATAAGTAACGATATTGGATAGTAGCAGTGTAAGGCTGCAAGAGGATAATTATCTAGTGATTTTAGGAACCAAACTGTAAGTAAGAATAGGGACTAAATTGACATTAACTAATTTTGAGTTTTTACTTTAATTAATTTTGTGAAAATCTTCAATGCTTCTTTAAAACCATTTGATCTTGATTCAATTTTCCTTCCTTTAACTGTTTTGAATTTTCCAAGTTCTGTATTTGCTCCTCATGTTTTGGTTTTTCATCCTTGATCTCTCCACTGCAACTTCTTTTAGCTTTTCCTTCATTCTTTCTACTTTGATTCTCAACCATCTTACCTCCATTTCTTTGATCTATGCACTTATGAATTATTCCTAGAATCATCATCTCTAGTTTCCTTAAAAACCTGGGGACCTTCAGCTTCTTTTCGAACTTCCTTTCCTTTTAACTTTGATTAACATAGCTAAGTCTTCCACAAACTTCAATATAGCAGGTTGCACAAAAAAACATAATTCAACAGCTTCTACTTTATTTTGTGGAGCCTGTGTTGGGACCCAATTCGGAGACCGGCGCCCCAACCCGAAAACGAAGGAAAACGAAGGAAGCAAAGCGGATTCAAATCGAATAAATCGAATCACAACATGTGGAAGCAAACGCGAAACAAATACGAAGATATCGAATCAAAACGAATCGAATACAAATCAATTTCTGAATTGAAACACAAATTCCGACATCCGCACAAATATCTTAGAAAAGCGTCAGAATGGTCGCGTTGGATATCTTAAGACTAACCTCAATCCGAAATCGGTATAAATTTTTTTTTCTTTTCTTTTCTTTCTTTTCTCATTCCTTTCTTTTTCATTTCTTCCACCTTCCTTAATCAATTTCTCAATTGATAATCATTTTTTTTTGTGCACTCAAATAAATCTCAATTCTCATTCTTATACCCATTTCACCAAAATTTTGGCAGCATAACGACTGCCTTCTATTAAACCCAAAACCTGCAAAGTGTTCAAAATACACTTCTATATTTCTCACAACATAACCAGTATCATCGGACTCCCCGTCCGGAATCCAACACAACAACGCAATCCTATATCTACATGTCCATATCCAACACACATTATACAAATCCAATTCCTATTATTTCCTCAATTCAATATACAAACCATAATCATTATACATAAGGTCATAATCCAAATCTTTATACAAAATTCATAAATC
>JANZLD010000006.1:14348535-14373864 GCA_026413575.1 Erythroxylum carthagenense | reverse complement strand
TAATAATAATTTATTTATATTTTTATTTATATAGAAAAATATACAAATAAGAATAATTTTTAATATATTTTTATTAATTAAAAATAAAAAATACATAAAAATATTATTTAATTGTTTGTATATATTTATATATAAATAAGTAAATAAATAATTATTTTTTAAATATAAAATTTTTATTTTATTATTAAATGTATATTATTTATTAATATTATTATTAATTATTTAATAAATATTATTATATTCTATTTAATATATTAATATTATGATTTGTTCAGAGTTAATATTGCTGACGGTATATTAGATAGTATGTATTTATTAGTTTACGTTCTATCATAAATTCTCCAAATCAAAGGTTTCTTATTTTCACTATTTAGGATGGAATGGAAAATAACATGAAACCCTCTGCTTCCATCTTATTTCATTCCATTTCATTATAAAATTTTCAAACAAACGATGAAAGTATGATACACTCCATCCAATCTTATTATTATTTATTAACCTCTAAACTAAAAAGAGCCTTAATATGATGTAAGCTCGGTGGCGTGATTCTCGGCAATGCGGCTTACCAGTGTAAACGCCATTAATTAATTATTCACCCTTTCACGTCTGAAAAGGGAGATAATTGTTGCGAACAACTGTATGGTCTCTCATCATCGCATCATCGTCATGCCAATAAGGTCACTAGCACAGTCAAGAATTTTATATGTGGAGTTCTGGTTGTGGTCTCCAACTTTCATCCCCTATAATACGTAGTCATTTTATGAGATTCTGTCAATATCGCACCAAAACTATAAAAAGAAAAAAAAACGTAATTCTTAATTTTTTAATTTTATTACTTTAAAAAGTTATATTTAGTATAACTTAATTTAATTTATTAATAATAAACCCTACCGCTAAATTCCTAAAGAAGTTACAGAAATTAAATTCAGCAAAAATAGTATTTGGGAGACTTTTTAGCACATTATTCTACACGTAATTGAGGGCTTAATCTTGACCGGAGGCATCAAATGTAAAAAGTTCTTGATGACTTCGCTTTCATGATGTTTGTAATATAGCACGAGATATTGATAAAATTACAAGAACACCCCCTACACTACATTTTCTAATTCCGCCGGTAGGAAAGGAATAAAAGAGAACTGAAAATGCGGGTGACGTGGCCAGGTGGGGGCTAGGAAGGAGCATCCGTGGTCTTTGGGTTGGGGACTTGACCACCCGAAGTTTCCGTTACAAGCATGCATTTGCTTGTTACTTGTTGTCCTAACCCAAGCCAAACCCACCCATTCTAATCCAAATCAAATAAATTTATAGAAGACGAGTTATTTTATTTTCTCATCTTTAAACTTGCCACTTTCTCTTTGCTTTCTAACCAAGGTACATTCTCGATTCTGTTTTGTTGAGCTTCTTTTCATATTTGTTTGAGAGTTTCCATCATTGCCAGTACTGCTTGCAGGGAATGGCGGTTGTTTGGCTGATCATAAGGAGCGAGGTATGATTTTCTGATCTGGTGGATCCGAGGATGACGGCGAACAAGAACACCGATTCTTCTCAGGTACGTACATTTCGCTTTGCATTGCGATTTTCTTGTCAATGTGTAGTGATCACGTCTAGACTTGTGTATGATTTTGATATTCATGTTGTTTGTTTGTTCTTTGTAGGGAGATGGCGGCGGCGGTCCTACGCCTTCGTCACCGTCGTGGCAGGCCGATCAGCCGCACTCTCGTAATAACAATACAGTAACTAATTTCTCTCTTTTTCGTTCACTATTCGTCCCTTCTGTTTTATTCTCTTTTTTATTGATGCATTGTAACCGCCAAAAGTCAAAGTCACCAACCGTTGATCGAGTCATTAAACTTTCGCAAATTTGTATAGAATGTGCTAGTTCTTGTGGCGACATAAACACACGTGAAATGAAATAGTACGAGATTATCTGTTATTTTTGTTGTAGTTACAGGACAGAAGCGAAATCTATAGTTATTGGAGGTTACTGATGTGTAGAACCGCTATATCATCTGCTTTTATTAAGTTTGACTATGATTTTAAAGGTTAATTGCTTCACGTGGTTTCTGTTTATTGCTTATATCAATTGGTAGTTTCTGTTGTTAAGTTTCTTGTCATTTGTTGCCTGATAGACAATAATCTGTCTCGCAGGTTTTGAAGAGTGGACCTCTTTTCTTATCATCCAAAGGTGTGTTTTCATTATTGTGGTTTTTTTTTCTTATAGTGAACGATTTGTCGCAAGAAAATGAATGCACAAGCCTTGAATGCCCTTGCATCGGAGGTTGTTTTTTAGCAACGATAAAGTCATTGTTAAGTCACTTTTTAGAATCAGTAGTTAGTTGGTATAAAGTAATTCCTTGATTTTTTTTTAATGTAGGGATTGGATGGACATCATGGAAAAAGAGATGGTTTATTTTGACACGAACTTCACTTGTTTTCTTCAGAGTCGACCCGGTATGTAACATAAAGTATTTATGCAGCGGATGGTCAACTTTTCTTATGTGATTATTATATTAATTTTTTAAGAGTGCTATTCTTTGCGAATCATTGAGGTTTTACTAGCTGTTGTTGATTAATTTTCTCAGAATGTTGCTCCTCAAAAGGGGAGTGAAGTAAATTTAACTCTTGGTGGCATTGACCTCAACAATTCAGGCAGGTTGGCTTCCTTTTTCAGATTCGACATTTATAATTTCTAACTCTATTTTCATGGTTGGCGCTGTCTTGGAGTTTGTACTACTTTACTAACTTTACAATGTCTTTGAATAATCTCTAGTGTTGTCGTCAAAGCAGATAAAAAGCTCTTGACTGTTCTCTTTCCTGATGGCCGTGATGGAAGAGCTTTCACTCTTAAGGTGTTTCTTTATTTCTTCCCTCCAATATGTTCCTTCTGATATTGTGCTTGGCATCATAGCTGCTTACTCTCTTTAGACTGTTCTAAAGTTGCAAAAGGATTGGACCAAAAGATAATTCATTTGGCTTGACCTTGATTCAGGTCAAGTTAATGCATCACTTGACACAAGACTTGAACTTGACTCGATTAGATCCTTACAAGCTAGATTTTTTGTAGTTATCATGCTTGAATTTGCTTTATGAAGTGATCATCTTCCCACCTTTTTTATTTCTTTGAAAGGATGTGCGAAAATTACTACAACAAGACAAAAGAAATGAGAGGGTTGAGACAGTCTGAAGATGAGCTTTTACATTCTGATTTCATTTCTTCGTGTCTGAGCTCCTAAGTTCTCAGGCTTTGCTCATTGAATTAACAAAATTAGATATTGTGATTTGAGTGCGTTTCATTGTGATCCAAGTAAGGAGGCTTGTTTAGATATTTGAAAAAGTTGTGTTTTCCAAATGGGAAAAGTCTAGGGAGAAACAAACTGAAAATTGCTATGTTAAAAACCCATGCATAAAATTTACTAATTTTTTTCTTGATGTTGGATTAGTGTCTCAGTCTAATGCGATACCCTTGTTGACAGGCTGAAACTATGGAAGATTTGTATGAGTGGAAAACTGCCCTTGAGAATGCTCTCGCACAGGCACCAAATACTGCAATTGTCATGGGGCAAAATGGTATCTTAAAAAATGAGCAGATTGATGGGACTGATGGTTCAACTGAAAAGGGTATGTTTATATGTACTTTTTCTTTGACACCCATGTTTGTAAGTATGTGATGGAGTATTCATATGCGAGTTTCTGTATGATCTCAGGGAAAAAACACTAATTTCTTTTATGTTCATTTAGATACTACGAGTAATCAGCGGCGAAGATGCCTAGGAGACTATTGATGAAATCTGTATAAGCAACTCTAATTTTTGCATGAAAACAACAAATGGTTTTCTTGTTAGTTTTCTGGGTCCTGTATTTTCAATTCCTTTTTTTTCTGACCGTCCTCAGATCACAACATGAAAATTGTTTTCTTCTTGGTCTACATTATCAAGTATGGCAATCTCTGTAAGTTGTCTTTTGGTGTAGTTTCTGCGGCATGAGATCTTACATGAAACTTTATTAAGATTCTGGACTTGGAAAATTGAATTCAGTTTTAACTTCAGTGAGATTATGACATGTTGGCCTTTCCACTCCCTGCCCCCTTTTGTAGCAAAGGAGAAGCCACCTCCAAAGTCGTTGATTATTGGCAGACCAGTCCTTCTTGCCCTAGAGGATGTTGATGGGTCTCCATCTTTTCTGGAAAAGGCTCTAACATTTATAGAAGAGCACGGTGGGTATTCTTTTCATTATCAATGTTTAAATTGCATTTTAAACAACCAAGACACTTTCTTGCACACCTGTCTTCTCAAGGAAGAGGTTTTCCTATTGAATCAAGGAGCTGCTGGTCTTTATGTTCAAATTTTCATGCCTGCAACTAGAGACTGCATGATACTAACTCTTTTTCTGCAATGCATAATTGATTTGTTTCTGTAATAGTAGAAGTAAAGTGCCCAATGATGTGATTTTGAGCTAGTTTCTATTTTCTAAATTTATTTGTTTGTCTGGTGTGAGTTGAAAGAAAGTGTTTCAAGTTTTTTACGTTCTTGAGTGGTATCTGTATTAAGCTCGTGAAAGGCATTTTTTTGAACCTGCGTTTTGCATGATTCTATTGATTGGGATGTTCATGTTTCCATGTCCTTTGGCCTATAATATCCTCTTATAACCAGAAATGGACAGATAATTTTCTTCTTTATATTCGAAGTTATGAATCATTTATTTTTATCACTTCGAAACAAAAATCTTGCTCAAAATTAATAACTTCAACTATTTTAGTCTCTATGACCTTGAATTAATTTCCCAGGGTGTGTAGGAATCTGCACTTGCACTCTTGTGCAGTTATATTCTTTAGATGTAATTTAAGTTAGGAAGGAATCGCACATGGGATTAAACCTTCTGTTATTGATCTAACCCATCTTATCCCATTTATATCTCACAAATAAACCTTTGCACAAAATACTATTACTGAAGTACCATGACCAGTTGTAAGTCTATAGGAGCACCATTTTATTAATGCAGCAACTTTCAAAAGTTGCTTAGATCTCATCAGCTGAAAATAATTAACAGGTACCAAAGTGGAAGGCATCCTGCGGCAAGCTGCAGATGTCGATGATGTTGAATGTCGAATTCGAGAATATGAACAGGGTTGGTCAATTGAAATGATTTTGTTTCTTTGATTACCATTTAGTTTCTTCTACTTTTTAATGCAGTTACTGCACGCTGCCCTATATCAGATTTCACATGTATGAATTTTGAAGATTAGGTATCAAGCGTAACATTAATTAATGGTTTAGGATTGATGATAATCAATTGTTGAGATACAGTACAAGTGATGAAGTCCTATCTACTCACAAATCCATCTTCTGACAAGTTTGGGTTATGAAATATGATTTGCAGGGAAAACAGAATTTCTCCAGGGTGAAGATGCACATGTTATTGGTGATTGTATCAAGGTATTTTTTGTTTTTATTTTTAATCACAAAAAGTGTTAATCCCTTCCAATGAGCTATGACATTATTTGGAGCCAAAGATTTCTTTTTAATGTTCTTATAAATTTTCAGTATTTCCTGCGGGAGTTACCTTCATCACCAGTACCTGCTTCTTGCTGCAATGCTCTGCTAGAAGCATGCCGTAAGTTTACTGGAGAATTTCTTATGTTGACATTGTGTCCTGTCCCTCAGTTTTCTTATGCACTTCATATGTGGTATACTTGAAAACTACTTTAAAGTGTAGCAATTGCATCATAGTTTTAACCTTGCTGCTGCATTTTTTCAATCTTAAACAATAATCCTATATTACAACCCTTCTGTTTGGTTGGTGTGGAAAATTTTCATTTACCATCTTTGACCCACAATTATCAATTAAAAGGAGGGCTACTTCTGTTTAGTTGCTTAATTATGTAAATACTTCTGCAAATGTTGCAGAGCATGTGAAATTTATTTGTCCAAAATCTCTTGATTTACACTTACTGTTTCAACTCCTCATAAATCATCTATGCGGTTCTAAATTTTATTAATTGATTTGGCAAATGAATGCCCTGTTTCTCATGTTACATGTTACCTGGCACATATGTTCAGTTTTCTTATAACATCAAGATAATGTTCATTGCTTAAAATGGTTTTAACATTAAATTCTTCTGTAAGTTCTTTTTTTTAATGTTAAATCAAGAAAATGCTTTTTGCCTGTGGGATAAGTCTTTAAGGTAATGATGAATCAGGTCTCTTTTAAATCTATCAGAATCTTGGTTTATTATTTTTGTTGAATTTATTAATCACCTTTCATGTTAATTATTATTGGAATAACATCAAAGATAGAATGTTTTGAAATCCTTTATCTTTGACAACAAGATGACAAAAGGCACCATAGAATGACCAAGTACATTTTTTTGATGATATTCCATAGGCATCTATGAGTACATTTTGTTTGTATATGCGGTACACCAAGCAATTATCTACTTGAGTGACTCCTAAAAATCTAGATATGACATTCTTGTTGTGTAAACTATTAGGCTCCTTGGATAATTTATTCAGATACAAGTGCAAGGAATTTGATCCACTCTTCATAACAAAGAGTTTCTCTTTTTTATTGCTTTATTTCTTCTGATCCCTGGCTGAATTTCAAATTTTCAGGAACTGAACGTAGCAAGAGAGTGAATGCTATGCATACAGCAATATGTGAAACTTTCCCCGAGCCAAACCGTCGGTTGTTGCAAAGGTAGTTCGTATAACTTTTTCCAGTACTCAAATATCTGAAATTTTAAGATGAGCTCAACTTGGTCTTGTGATATATGCAAGCAATGATGCTTTAAATGTGTTGTCTTTGGACCTGAATTCATACTTGCTGTTGTTTGGGAAAGAGAAGAGGTTAAAAACAAGAAACATATACAGTTAAAAGCACCAAAATTTGAAAAAGATGTATGTATTTTGTAACTGGCTGTTCTTTCCTATACCCATAATGAGAGCACATGCTCCTCCCTGTACTTCCAGGTATATCATTCACCAGATTTTAAAATTGTAGTGTGTACTAGTGCCAACCTTGTGCATGATGTCATGTATTAGAAGCCTATAATTCTGGCAAAATATTGATTCATTGGATGTAATTCTCTGCTTTGTCTAGAATGACTGCTGTCCTCAACAGCTAGAGGCAGAATGTGGAACAGATAACTGCTTTTGAATTGAGACTTTTAGTTCTAGATTGAATATTCAAGTAGGGATGCTGAGGTGACAAATGGTTGTAAAGGTTTATGTATTATGCAAGTTTTGTCATACAAAAGAAAATTCTCTTTCCTATCACAATGATGCCTTTTCTGTTTGTGGCACTAATTATGGATCAATTGCTCAATTTTCTCTGTTATTCAGAATTCTTTTAATGATGCAAGCTGTGGCTTCTAACAAAGCCGTGAACCGAATGAGCACTTCAGCTGTAGCTGCTTGCATGGCACCATTACTTCTTCGTCCTCTTCTGGCTGGCGACTGTGAAATTGAAACTAATATTGATGTAGGTGGTGATAGTTCTATTCAACTTCTAAAAGCTGCTGCTGCAGCTAATCATGCTCAGGCCATTATTATCACATTACTGGAAGAGTATAGCACCATATTCAGAGTAAGCTGTTGTCATGCCCATGCTTTCAGTATGAATTTTATTGTTAGGCTGTCACACCTAGAGCTTGCATTGGAAGTTTTTTCTTTTGTATTGGTGAGTGCAATTGAAGTTGGATTGGTAAGCCTGTAACTTTGGATGAAATATTTTGTCATAGTTTTGCAGTCTATATTTGCAATAGCAAGATGTCCATAATGAAATTAATAGTCAAAAGATTTTTTTTAAAGAAAGAGATGCTCTTGTCTTCCTGAATTTTTTCTCATAGCAGCACTTACCAAGAGTTTCTCTTCAACTCCTTGAGGGACACAGTAAGATAGACAACTAATATGATGCTGGCAATAGAATGACAATGATTTGGTCATATTGCTTGATGCTAAATGGGATACAAAATGTCCAAGTTTGAGAATTTAGCTGTGATTTTGTGGTTTAGAGTGTTTACATCATCTGGAATCAGCTTTTACCTTGTGCCTTCTTTAAGTTAGTATGCTAACTACAGGAAGGTTCTACATCTCCTGGACTATATACGGACTCGGAGGAGTGTGAAAGTGAGGAAGCAGAGGTAACAGATGATGACCAATACTATGAAGATGATGCGACACAAGGTTCCGATAATTACTCAGATGATGATCTTGACAATGTCTCAACTGGAACCTACACTGGGAGTGATGGCTCTGGTGAAGATGATCTGTCTGTCAATAAGGTTTATACACTTTTCTTTCCATATTCTTTCTGTTTTTCTCGTGTCTATGCTATAGCTTTGCTTTTTGTTAAATAAAATTATATTATCAGCATATGTTTATTGTTCTTCAGTGGATATTGTTTGAGCATCAACTTTGAAATCTCAATGAAAAATATTAAAAGTTTGGTCTTTTGTTCCCTTACTTCCCTCATTTTCTCACGGTCAGAAGCTTATGTGGCAAACCTTGAAAGGTTTAATCTCTTCAAATTTTCTACTACTCAAGCCAGTAACTGGTGGCCTCTCTTAGTCCAGTCCCCATAAGCCCTCTTGTACATATTTGAACCTTTTCCTCCTTTTTTCTCTTCTGTAATGGCTGGGACCTTGAAAGGTTTAATATCCTCAAAGTTTATGTTATTACTCAAAGTTTATGTTACTCAAAGCCACTCAAAATGGCATTATATCTCACTTCCCAATTTTCTTCCTTTTATTCATGTTTAGTTCCATGTTTTGGCTGTCGGATTATATATCATCGTTAAAGGTCACAAATTTACCTTTCCGTACTTCTGATGGATTAAAACTTTCTGCTTTTTGTTTCCTTTCTTTTGTATATGTATATGTGTGCAAGTTTTACTTGTTTGTGGGTACTTTGTTAATAGAAACAAGGAAGAGCTATGTTCACTAACTAGTTTAGAGGTGCAGGATCGTGATGATCATAGCTCTGGTTCCAAGTCTTCGGAAGTGGATAATGACTCTAGACCTGAGCAGAAGTTATCAAGTTCAGTTGAAACCATGCAGCTCCCACACAATGATGGTAAAAGCAGAGCGAATTTCACAGCTTGCAGTAAGACTACATATGTTTATGGTCAACTATTAGAAGACGTTTCCGACGAAACTAACTTGGAGAATAAGCAAACTAGTCATAATGCACCAGAATGTTTTCAGAAATTGGCGATTGTAGAAAATGGACCAGCTCAAAGCATCAAGCATACAACTGTTTGGGGACTTGCCCCTGTAAGTATCTGACTCATGCATTCTTTATATGTCGTTAGGCATTTCCATTTTATTATATACTTTTTCTCAAATTGATTTCTTCCTATTATGTCTCTCTCTTGCAATTGGGGGAAAGATGCATGTTTTTAGTTCTTTTTGTTTATTGGTTGTACATAAAAATTGTTGTTCCTCTTGTAATTGAGGGTTTCCTAACTTTTTGGCATGAGTTCAGGCACAAAAGAACGTTCCAATGGAATCCATTGATTTTCCTATTGAAGAGGAGTAAGTATCAAAGATATTTCTGCAAAAAAATGTGGTTCCTTTTGAATGACTTTAATTTTTTGCAACATTAGTGTTATGTGCTGCTGCATGCAGTTATTATTCTTAGAATTCTTTACAAAAGGATGCTGAATCTTTCATCTCTAAATTGCATATGGACATGTGAAGTCTTTGATCAGACTTGTGTAGATGATACGTCTGATTTGGCAGTTTAAGTGCAAGTGCAATACTTTTGTTTGTTCTTGGGTCACTGGGTGGATGGTTACATGTATGTGTATGAGTGAAACAGGGTTGGGGGTGCGGGTTGTAGACTAGAGGGAGGAGTTAGAAAACTCTGTTATGGTGCTTTTGGTTAGGCAGCATAGCTGGGGGAAGATTTTTGCCCAGTCTGATGTTTATATAAAGAGGAATTGAGGATATATATGTGAACATAAGGTGAAGATACCAAAACATACTGAGAAGCTAAACAGTAATTGTGCTCCACTCAATTTGTTTTACGACTATTAAATGGAGAAATCTTATGTATGGAGCTGACAATTTCTTTCAACAATAAAGTAATGCAGAGTCTGGTGATCACCTTATTCCTTTCAATGTTGATGTAATTTGCTTTCTTACATAACGCCACTACTTTTGCTGTCAATTAGTATGTTGAAAATGGAGTATTTTGAAGGTTTGGATATAAGATTAAAAGGAGCTCCTGTTTAATCCAACTAATCCTTCTCTTTTTTAGCCTTGTTTCATGTTATTGCCCAGTTTTACTGCCCCAATTAATTTTTCTTCCTATTAGTCTCTTTCTAAAATTTTTTGATATGGTTTAGTTTCTCCTCATTCTTTTTTTTCACTGGTTTGACATCATTAATTATTGCTCCATGCGTTCCCATTATCGTAAGTGTTCTTGATGGATTTACCTATGTAGTGGCTGACCCTTTATTTCTTGTTTTGCATTTGAATTCACATTTTTGAAATAATCCTAATCCAACGTATTTTTATTCATCGAATATTTTGGTTGAGTTGAGAATCAATTATAATAGCCTTGACTAGTTTAGTATGTTCTGCTAACAGTATGCGCTGTTCATAATTGGCTCCAGCGATGTTCTTTTTGTCAGTGCATGGATGAAATTTTCCTTTTTGTTCCAACGCGTACTATCAAACCAACCATATTTTTCTTTACTGTTTCTTATGTAAACGCAGAGTAAATTTTGAAGAAATAATTTTCCGATCCAGTATGAAAAATTTCTTTTAGTAGGCATCGATTGTTCATAATGCACTCCAATTGTGCTGCTAATTTCACTTGCTAATCCATATCCAGAGCTGAACTTCAGAAGCTCGAAGCAGCCAAACTGGAGTTGCAAAACAAAATTTCTGAAGAGGTTAGTCGTTAAAGAATGTTCCTCTTTCTTATCGATATAAGAAGGTTCATTTTTATGATAGCATCGTCATAATAAGTCAGTTATTTTCAATTATAGGTTAAAGGTAATGCAGCTCTTCAAGCCAACTTGGAACAGCGAAAAAAGGCCTTTGATGAGCGTCGCTTAGCTCTTGAGCAGGATGTATGTTCAACACTTGAAAATCACTACTCTTTTACTTTCTTCCGATTCTTTTTTCTTGCTTGGTCATTTATATGGTCTATGAAAGCATTGGTGGATCTCAAGATTGCCGTGATGGAGTATGCTGGCTGCAGTTCTATGTTTATGCTGTTGAAAGAAACACAATTGATGTGCTTATGCCATTGACATCCCAAAATGCAATAAAGAATTTAAAAAACTAGCAATTTCGTGTCAAATTCCTTGCTGGATTTTCTACTCTTTGGATCTGTGTGAGAGAAAGAGAAAGGGACTAGACATGCTGTTTGCGTAGTTTTGAAGGCAATGTTGGTTTTTCTAGCTTAAATGTTTTTTATTCCTAAAGTAGTTAGTTGATCACATGAGGAAGATATGTCTGCCTGACTCTGGGTTTTGATCTATATATTTACAGGTTGCAAGACTGCAGGAACAACTGCAGGAGGAGAGGGATAAAAGGAAAGCTCTTGAAGCCGCACTTAGTGCAACTGAGAGACCCTTGTCTGTTCCTGCCATGATTGATGAAAAAGTTAGTTTGTCTCTACTCTAGTAGATGTAATTGTTGAAATAGCATATCAAGTTGTTAACTTGTGCCACAGTTGAAGGCAGATATTGAAGAAGTAAATCAAACTGAAGCAGACATAACCAAGTTAGAGAAGAAGGTTGATGATCTGAGTGTGCAGCTCAATCAACGGCATCGACCAGTTAATTTTTCTTTGCCTGACTCCTGTAAACAGCCCATAGACTCAAACAATCAAGCAGAAAAGCCGTAAGCCCCTTGTTAGTTTCTATTCAATGTTTTATTCTATTAGTTTGTCCTCCTCTATTTGCAGCAACTGGAAAGAAAAAGATACGTAGCTTCTAAGATTTGATTATGTGGTTAATGTCAAATTTTGCAGGGAAGACAAACAAAAAGATGCTGCAGGAAAGCCTACAAGTAAGGTAAAATAAACTGTCATTTCCAACATACTGTTGATGAATCAGTGCTAGAATTTTGTCAGTTTTCTTGGATAAGAAGTCCCTAGATCTCTAAGTGCCTTGATTCCCTAGTAGATCACAATGCGTGTACTGTTCTAAGCCTATTTATTATTCGATATGTACTGCATAAGCTAGATGTTTTTGACATTGCTTGATTATCTTATGTAATGCATGTTAACAAACTCGATGTGTGTGTTGGAGAATTTTGTTGTGCTCACTCACATAATCTACCATATTTTTGAGCATGATGGAGTTGGATTATCAAGTACATATAGTAAAATTAGAGGTGCCAGCTATTTTAATCTATATTTATGGTCAGGTGGAATTTTTCAGTAGGACTTTTCTGATATTCTTATGTATGTTTCAAGCTGACATTATTATGCACAGTTGTGGCTAGCATGAACCAGCGGAAATTTGTGGGAATCTAAGAAATGGATGTGTTAACTTGTCAGCTCATTAGCCTAGTTAACCAATTATTTCTGTACTGTCTAACTTAATTAGTGAATGTAAAAAATACACAATGGCTTTTTCCTTTAGCTGAGAACTAATCAAATCAGCAGCTTTTACGATTTTAGTCTTTGACGAATAATTCATGATAGGATATTTCCGTTGATGGGGCTGAAAGCGAGGATAAGCATGAATTACATTTAAGCAACAAGCATCCACCACAAAATCAACAGCTGGATCACACGTGTAGCAGCAGTCCCAATTCTGTTTCAACTCATTCCAAGAAATCTGGTATAAAGAACGAGGTAGGCAATAGATTTTTGGTGGTTGATGATTTAATTCATTTAAAATGACTTCCCAATCTTGTGGGATATCGTGATACCATGTAGCCTTCATTTTGCTCCAGTAACAATAGTTGCTTGTCGAAGGATCTGTTTGCAATAGCTCCGTAATGGATATCTGCCAACAAATGTCCTAATTTATTTGTGCTGCCAACCATAGGGAGCAAATTCTACAGCTTCTGCACTAACAAAGTTGACGACCAGACTCAACTTTCTCAAGGAGAGACGCAACCAGATAGCAAATGAACTCCAAAATCTGGACAAAACGCGTGCACCAAGTAAACCAGCCTTGAACCAAGAGAGGTGGAGAGTATCGGAGGATTCTCAATCAGCCTAGGTCCTGATAAAGGGGTGGAAATTGAATGCCCGTTACTCCCTAATACTGACCAGTTGCAGAAATCAGCCATGATGCCAGAAACAGGAAGCCAGGATCCTCGAATTATTGAGAGAAGAAAATAGGACAAGGCAAGTCAATGTTAGTTAAAGTTGCAGAAGAGGTCCACCTCCAGGGACCAAGAGCCAAAATTAGATGATTCATTGTCTATTATATTGTTAAACGGTATGCGTCGGGGAGATAGTAAAAAGGTACTACTGATGATTCCAGCAGTAGTGATCAAATTTGTGACACCCCCGCTAAGCCCATCATGTACATGTCAGGTATCAAAATGATCTCCTTTGTTATTAAATCCTTTTAATGGGTAAATGCAACTGCAGTTGCCTGACCCCACCGATCAAGCTTCCACCTATTGCTGACTAGACGAGTATAACCCTTTAATCTTTACTAGCTGTTTCCATCTTCGTTGCAACCGATCAAATTCTTGGAACTCACAAGTCATAAACTTGTATAATGAATGCTGTGGAGCTGATGAAATTAAAATCGTCATATTCCTGGCCTAATTCATGTATCTGGTCCTGAAAAGAACAGAGGAATAGCGTGGAATTGTCGAGGAGTGGTTAAAAATAAAAGCATGACATGAATATGATTGAGATTCATTTCAAACCAATGAATGAAGGCTGTCTGTTCCGCACCACGTGGCCGCCCCAATTCGTGTCATTCCATTGAAAGTGCTAGGTTTTGTCGAACTGAGTGGCTAAAAGCACGACATAAACAAGATTCATTTCAAACCAAGGAAAGGAATGAATGAAGGGTGTATGTCCCGCACCACGTGGCCGCCACAATTCGTGTCGTTCCACTGAAAGCACTAGTTCTTGTTTCGTTCGATGATAGATGGTGGTAGAGTTGGTGCTCACCAATAAACTAGTGATCAACAATCAACATAGGAGGATCATAGAACATAAATGAAAGAAAAGAAGGAATAACAGGAACTTCCATGATTAAATATCATATTCATTACCAGACATCAATTTGAGCAATCTAAAACTCAACTTGTAACAATAAATTTGACGGCAGTAACATTGAGATAGTAGTAATAATAGAAATAGTGGTGAATAATAATAATAATCTGGTCGTTTCGTCATCATCAAATCAAAGAATTAGAAATCCTTCAGCAATTTCCTAACTTGCTCAAGCGTCACGAAGAGAACCACGGTGAAAGGACCCTGCCTCGAAATTGTTGGAATGAACCCTTTGTAAAGTGCCATAAGCCCTTCGGCTCTCACTGTCTTCACCGCACAATCAATTGCACCATTGTACGCCGCACCACTTCCAGCCTCCATCTTCATGTTCATAACCCTAGTCTTTATCACGTCCACCGGATTCGACGCCACCGCCGCCACAAACCCCGCCGCAAAGCTCGCTGTTACGTGGGTCCCAAGCCCATCAGCCATCACCCCATTCTTCAAAATCGCCTCCTTTATTTGATCATACGAGGCCAACTGTGACGCAGTTACTATCATTGCACGGTTCACCGTCAAAGAAGACCCACGCCACAAGCTTGTTATACCTTCCTGTTTCGACATCTTCGTAATAGCATCAATAACGCCGTTGTAGTTACGACGTTGGGCGGGTGGCAGCCGGCCGTCGGCCTGCATCCTCACCATCGCCACGTCGGCAGGGTTCCCGACTGCGGCTCCGATCCCACCAGCGATTAATCCGGCAGCGATTTTCCTCGCTAACGGCATGCTACCCGTGTCTTCGTTAGTCCACTTTTGTTTGAGCACATCGTACAGACCCATGCGAGTGGTGGAGTAGAGTGTTTGTCGGAGAACGGTGGCGGAGACCCCAGAGAACAACGCGGCAACGCCTTCACTCTGAACTATCCGCATACCCACGGCAACAGGTCCTACTCGGGGTGGTGGGTGGTGAATGGCGGCAGCGGCGGCGGATGAAGAGTTGAAGGTAAGAGCTGGTCGGAGGTTGTGGATTTGTTGGGGATTAGGCAAGTTTTCGCCTTGCAATTGCATGCGGACCTTAATGAGGTCTAGTGGATGTGTGGAGCAACCTGCAACAATTGAAGCAATGCCTCCTTCGACAAAACTCTTGACACCCATGATTACAAGGAGTTACTTTTCAGAAAATTTAGCGTCTTAAACAACGTTAGATAAAGCAATATGAGAAAAGGGATCAGATCCAGTTGGGAGAAAGATCACTAGAGACTAAAAGATGGGAGTGCAAGCTAAAAGCTAAGGCAGAAGAATGAGGGACGGAAGGCCTTTGAGACATATGCTAGTGGGAAACCTCAACCTAGGTGTGCAGAGGAGCGTGTGTTGAGAGTGGGTTTTCGGAAAAGAGAAGGTAGAAAGTATTTATAGTGTTGTCAACGAACGGAGTAGTGAACTTGAACCTGAGAGGAAAAAGGGCAAAACGCGGTTGGTGGTTCTGTGCTTTGTTGACTATAATAAGTGAATAATATAACATTACGCCTTTCTAAAACTTACAACTGTCTGTCACACAGGATATGTTACCTCCCCCAGCCTAAAAGACCTTGACTTTTAGTTCTACGCTGCTTCAGGTTTTATTTGCATGAATGGAGAAACTCGCCAAATTACTTGGCGTTGAAAACTCGGCAGTCGCCACATAAATTTGAAGCTACGAATTGTTTGTTTGCATCTCTGCAAACGAGTCGAGTTGGGAAGTTTCAGTGGCAGAGATGAGAAGTAAGCCGCGTCTTTTAACGTTTTAGTTGTATTTTCTTTATCAACTTGACCTGGTTATAAATAATACGTATTCAATTGGTTTTTCCCACACAGCTGGAAATGGATGTCGCTTTTCCGCGTTAAATCGATTCTCCTTCACACCAATCAAATCTGAATTATTTAAAGCCTGCCTATTTGTTCACCCAATTCATAACCATAACATTTAATATACCCACACAAAAAACAAAAGGAGACTTGCAGCGTCTACGTGGGCTATATCAAACGGCTCCCTTTGACGTTCTCCTGCTTCGCGGACAACCAATTGCGAGACTCTGTCCTGTATTTTTTGGTAAGCTAATGTTCAATTGCATGTCAGTAGTAATATGCAAAAGGAATTAACTAAGTGCACGGAAGTAAGACAGAACATCCCCATTGAGTACTCTTTGGTAATGCTTGCTTTGAAATATGTCTTAATGAAGACTCTTTGTGTCATACATGCCATTCAGGATGTGTTATTTGCCTAAAACTATTTTTGGTTAGGATCACAAGAAATCCCAAGATATCTACCTTTTATAACTAAGTTAGTTCGACTATATTTTTGGGTAACTTTATAAGCATATCAAACATGGGTATTTATTTATATTTTGTATTAAGCTATTGATGTGGTTGTTGATATGTAATTAAAGCTATGCTCAACCTCCGTTTTGATTAAGTAACAAGAATGAAAGTTGAAGAGGTTCCCTTTGTACATGTTTATAACTATCTTCTTCGTTGAGTTATTAATTGTTGTTAAAGATAGAATAGTATGTTGTTAAATGGCCCTGAATAGACTTAAGATAAATTTTTATGCCGAGAGTCATGCATGTAGATTTAGTGGTTGGTTGAATCCGGGTCTTTTCTTTTCGGAAATTGTAAAAGCTCGTAATAGGCAAAAGAAGAAAAAGGGGAAACATAGCTGCAGTACTACCTTGGATAGGAGTACTAAAATATATTAAACTAGGAAGAATTAGACAAAGTTGTCTTCATGAAATTTGTAGCATATCCTGTTACTTTTCCAATAGTATAAAGTTTGTAATTTTTGGACTTCGTATGAGAGAGATATGGTCTTTACACGATAATGTTACTGGTGCTGGCAAAGTCTGCAGTACTCTCCTTGATAGTAATTGTGACCTAATTTTCACGATTAAAATGTATTGATTTAGGCAAAATTAAATAAAGTTATCTTCATGAAAGTTGTAGATTATCCTCTTATCTTTATAATGGCATAAATTTTATAATTTTTGGACTTCGTATGAGAGAGATATGGTTTTTATATGATAATATCACTGGTGATGGTAGAGTCTGCAACACTATCCTGACAGAAATTGTGACCTGATTTCAAAAATTAAACTGTATTGATGTAGGTAGAATTAGGCAAATTTGTCTCATGAAAGTTGTAGCATATCTTCTTAGCTTTCTAATGACATAAATTTTGTAATTTTTGGACATCATAATTAAAAGATATGATTTTTATACGTTTGAGTGTCGCATTAAGAGTGCACGAGGGTGATCGATGGAACTCTCCAAATTGGGTAAAACACGAGTTTTTTAAGTTTCTCGTTACAATTTTGAGCTTCCAACCTTCTTCTCTCATGATCTTTCACCTGATCCTCTTGTAATGTAGACTTGTAATAATTACTGAGAAAGTCGAAGAAACATAAATTGGGTTGCATAGGGTTAAAAATTAGAACCAATAATACGTCCAATGTTGATCTCCCTACATGAACTGTTGATTTCTTTTCTTCCAAAACTATCCCCTCACAGCCAAAATCCATATTAACATGAGGTTGGACCAAGTAACCAAACTCCAAAGTTCGTGTTCAAAAGCTCTCACTATTCGCCGCATAAATTTGAAGGAGGACCTAAAGACTTTTCTACAAAAGAACAGAGACTAAAGTAACACCGTCCTTCTCCGGCTTCTTTGGAAGTTCCGTTGTTATATGATTGGATGGACACCTAAAGTCGCGTATTTTAATTTCTCAATTCACCAGACTTGGCAACAACCTGACCTTGACCAAGTTTATTGGTTTGCATTAAATTTGAAGGAGCACTGCACATGAAATCATAAATCTTGAATCCGATTATTCTTTGGTTATGCATTGGAACAAGTCTTAGTTAAGACTCCTAGTGTTACTTCCAACGATATAGGAATCTCTATTACTAAATCAAGCTTAAAATTTTTCAGAATTCTTTAAATTGTCTTTTTAATTAAAAGTCCGTTCATTTCACTTGCAACAATGCATAGGATTTTTCATTTTTCTGTAACTATTAATATGACCTAATGAATTGGGCATTTAGATAGCATTACTTTTTGTTTATTGATCTCCTTCCCAATGCTAAGAAACATTTTTTAGTTTGTGCTTCTGAAGCTGTAGTTTAACCCCTGTAATAATCCTGAAATTAGTAAATCAACTTTCAGTTATTCTAAATAGTATGTTTAAAGCTGGCGAACCCGCCTTTTTTCGTTGTTGTTCTTTTACACTTGAATATTTTCGACCCTTCCCTCGTGTGATTCTTACTGGATGATTCCGGGCGGTTGCCTCGGGAGAGGAAACGGGACCCGGATGCAACATTGACCATTTTCCATTAGCAATGGTAGGCTATTCTAAAGTTTGGTTTAAAAACATACCATACAACAATAACAATAATCAAAATTTAGTAAAAATCTCCCTAAACGTAGGGTTTGAAGAGATTCAATTTTAGCCGAGGTTGTTCCAATGGACTGACATACCATATTAACACAAATTTGGAGAAACGTAGACATAATATAGTCAAAATAATTGTTTTCCAAAGATTAATTCAATACACAACAAACACCGTCCTAGCTTATTTCCACAACGAACACATTATACACAATACATGTTATGGAAAATCCATCTTCAGGACTTTGTCCTGCTTTCTATTACATACACAATAATTCAACTACACACCAAAGAGGAGAGAAAAAAGAACTCTTAGTTACATAACTCGCGGGCAATTCCAAGGCGAGAATTGGCCACATCAAACAAAATCCTGAGATTTTGCTGCTGCAAATTGGCTATAACATTCAACACCGAGTTCACGTTGTCGGGTGAACCTGCCATAGCCAAGCACGCCAACGGTCCCGAACTACTATGTATCAAGCTGTTCTCCGTCGGTAACACCAAGTCCAAGCCTGAGAAGTGAAACGTTACTGCAGGTGCTCGTTCTTCATTTGTTGAAGCAAAGCAAGTATCGAAAGCTCCCAGACTTGAAAATGGGCCCGTCACTTGTTTCCTGAACTCGTCTCTTATTGCTGTGTAAATGGGCTGAACGAATCTGGTTATGACGGTGCCGGAATCTATTATCGTTCCAGCTCCGGTACTGGGGTCGAAAGCTAAAAGCTCCGGCGAAATGGGCACGAGAACTTTACCGACGCTCACTCCCGTCAGGTTAACGTAGTAGAGTGATGGTCGATGTGGGTTTCGCAGGAGAGGGGTGGTCTTTATGGTTTTGGGTTGACCCACTGGGCCGAGTTTGAGAGAGCCAGAAAAGTAAAATGATCTGAAACTGGGCAAGCAATAGGAGAATACGCCCGAATAAAGTGACTGGGATTGAGAAAGTAGTGACATAGGGCCCCGACCCAAGCCCAACAGGCCTTGGGGTGGGATTGAACCTCCTGTGATGGAGTTGATGCATCCGAATGCAAAATTTGGAATGATGTCATTTGCTAATTTGAGTGAATCTTGAACTAGGTTAGCTGAAAAAGAGGAATCTCCACCGTAGGTTTGGTTGAAGAGGCACGTAGATGGGGTGGTGGGGCAGGCGAACCCGCGGACTTGGGCACATTGGGGCACGGAGCAATCCAAAGACCCGAAAGAGGAAGAGGCATTGGGTTGGAATGGGGCGGTGGTGGTGGAGCATCCAATACAACCGGAGCATGGGATCCATGCAACATCATTACTCGTGTCTAGGACCATAAACAACAATTGACCGGGTGTACCGAATTTGACCCGGACCACGTAGTTGTTGATGTTGAGCAGCTGGTGGCCGGGAGCAACTGGGACGGAGGTGGTCTTTTGGTTGAGGAGGGCTGACAAGTACTTAAGCCTCTGGGGGTCTTTGGATGCCATGTTTAGTACAGTGTTGAGCAATGAGTTGGACCTTGGTGGTGCCACGAAAGGGGAGCATTTGCCGTAGATTGGAATGACTGAGAGATCTGGACCGTCCACTTGTGAAGCACAAGAATCGACAGCATTGGTGTTGGAGATTATGAGAGCAAACAGGAGGAAAACAATGGCAGCGAAGTCCATTGCCTAATTTGCAGCAGACTGAAATTGAACTACTAGTACTACTAGTAGTAGGATGTTGGCCACATACACATATATATAGTGTAAGAGTGGGCGAAATGACTGAAATACCTGGCGATTGTTGTCTTGTGATTATAAATTTAGATCTCCTGTCTAATATTACCTTATCTTATTTTGTTCAATGAATCTCAGCCATTTATTTATATAGGTCTTACGTGAATTCCGCAAAATAAATAACTGAAATTTTATAGTACAGAATAAAATAGGGTAATATTAGACAGAAGATCTGTATTATTAGCTTGGTCAATCAATAGAGAGGGAGATGGGATCGGTTGTTATGCCTGGGGTCCACGTAAGGATAATAAATCCAAATGCACAATAGAGAAAACCCAACTTCTCCAAATAAAGTGACGATCAACTGGAGACAAAGGAAAGCAATTTACTCTTTGAAAATAAACTCATTAAATCTCAGTAATTCCTGAAGAAGGGATAGCTTTACATTCCTTGTTAATAATCAGTGTGAGCTGAAGTACAAAGTCACGGAGTGACATTCTTAAGGGACCAACAGGCAGCTAAAATATGATTGAAAGCTTTTGTCTATAGATGGGAATGGGATGACGATAGACGCACACCACAAGCTGTCGGTCTCAGTCACGGGAATGCAAAGACTTTCGCCTAACATACAAACATGCCTCCATCTCCGCCCAATGCTACGGTATTACAGTTTCCTTACAATCAGTATTGGAAAGGAACCCTTCTCTCCTTTTTATTTTCTGTTTGAAGTTGTCATTTAGCTATTATAAGTCTTCCACAGATATCACATGTTAGCTGACTCACTACCTGCTAATTCGCAGACTGCTGTCTTTAACACAATTTTAACTCGGAGAATCAATCAACCAAGTTTGTTATGCTCAAAACATGGCATGTACTTCCCAGGGTAAGAGAGAGAACATGCATGGTGCTTCACCAACTTCCCTTACACCCTTCCTTTGTCTTCTTTCTAAGTCTTATAATTTGATTAAGATTCTTCAGCACTAGCAGATTTCAGCTATAAACTGGAGTTACAACTCGTGTTCTTAACACTTGGAACAACTTTGTAACGACTACATTATCTTGTCCTCAGCATAAAGAAGACGCTACTTTTCCATCCGGGTATACGCAGATGTTTTCACTTCTACGTTAAAAAAAAAGCTAAAGAATGAGATAAGCGAGTTCAAGAATGCAGACCAAAATGCCTCACATAGACTAGGGAATCATCACAATTAGCGAAGAGACGAGACCAGGGGAAAGGATTGAGAAAGGGACAAAACCATATAAGACACACCATATGAAGTCGCTCAGATTATCATGGTTACTGATAGTCCCTACCAAAATCACGGGATCTCATGTTTATCGTACATTTCCAAATGCTAAATTGGCGGCTTTCGCAGAAGAGTCAATTGAATGGCGTCACATACTTATCTGTATTGCAGCAGCTTAAAAGCTGGCAATTTAAAGATTCTCTCTTTCTTATCATCTTTTGGAATGCAACTGTTATTGTATCATCCCAACGGATGCAAATTATAGGAACTATTATCAAGGACACGAAATTATTACAGGTTTTTATCTTCATAACCAATCCTAATCATGACACTCCTCTTATATACAGCTTGATACAGTTGAGATTTTACACTCATTAGCGGCAAACCGGAACATGAGAGATGCAGAGGCGTCTAGCAAATATAGGAAGCAAGGTAGACAAAGATCGATGCATCCCAAAAGTGCATAAAGGGTTTTATGGTCCAAGCCTACTGAGAAAATGATTAAGGTACTGTATTAGTTGGTCAAAGTAGCACATATTGCCTCTGCAATAAGAGATGGACGTCAAGTATAAGTAGAAAAGAGAAGTCAGTGTAAATGAAAGTTCCGTCATCTAACAAAATAGACCCTCTGCTATTCCTCGGACGAAGTAAACAAGGAAGATCAAAGAGTAGTGTGTCTGCATTCACTCCATACTTTCGTATGCATAAGTTCTAAACAACAGAAATATGTTAGAATTATCCCAAAACAAAGACATGTTTTCACTCTGCTCTCAGGTTGTTCCCATCAAGACTGTTCTACCATGCTTTCTCGCTTATTGCTTTCCATTCCAGCCAAACCTAAACTCACAATAAATTACTTATCATGTTTCGTACATGATAGTTATGACCATATATTAACAGCTACAGCTTCCATCGAAAACAGACTGTTCAGATTTGTTGATTGGAACATGTAGTATACATGCACCCGCTAGAAAACAGAAAACTACATGTGAATTCACTGTATAACGCTAAATTATACGTCTCAATAACCACCAAATTTCATATATCTCAATCACATCACCAACACACAATGAACTAATACTGACAAAAGCTTATATCCAATGTCTGTAATACTATGAAATTTTACGTGATGCTGGAAGTCAATCAATCCATGCAATTCATAATTAACGCTAGTACTATGAAATTTTACATGATGCTCGAAGTCAATCAATCCATCAATTCATAATTATAATTAATTTTATAACAGGTATATATAGTACGTTAAAAAAAAATCCCAAATTGGGTTTTCCACAATTTTATCTAAAATTGAGAATTGAAACTTATAAATGGTTAAATAATATACCATAAGGCAGTTAAAACTCATGATTAAATTACCTAGAAGGCCATATTAATTTAGCACATAATACTTTAAATCCCCCTCGCTCTTTGTACTTGAAAATTGTTCGAACGCTGCTTAAATATTATGTGAAGGCTAATAAAATTCATTGGAATAACCCCCATCCTCTTTCATCTAATTTTGTCTCTCACACCTTTGACATCATATCACTTTGAATGATTTATTTCATATACAAATGACGTCTATTAGAGTCAAAAAATATTTCTACGAAGTAGCTTCCAAATAATATGAGACATTAGTCAACTCGTATTGGACATTAGGAAGCACTAATCAACTAGTATATATAGTAACCAATATTTATATAAACTCTCGGTACAAAATTTAGATCTTTTTTTTCACTTAGATTGGTTGGTCAATCTCCCAGTTTGGTTTACAAAAAACCAAATTGATGACATTCTTCCCTAATTCCTTAATGACATAGCTCCCGAAAATCATTAAACCTCTCAACAATACAACATCTTACCAAATAACGAAAAGTTCTCAAAGTCCCACTCCTTATAAAGTGCAAACATCCAAGATAAGACAATTACATCAGACAAATAAAATAACACAATAATACTCAAAATTTTAGGATCTTATGTAAAGTTTAGCTACAACCTCTTTCTCAATCACAATTTCAAGTTTAGTCTCATTGTCAACTAATTGTATATTTTGAAATATAAAAAATATTGAATTTTTGAGCAGGCAAGATGAATAGTACTAAATCAAGGCAAGCTTTGGATACTAAATATGACATTAAAATAATGGAAAATAAGTTCTAGTTATGAGACAATGGGAAATAAGCATCATCATCAAGAGGGAAACAACTTGAATCACTAGTTAAAGCTAGGTTGGCAGTGGATCGAGCTAGGCTCGGGCTATCGAGTTCAGGTTTGATTGAGCCTCTGAATTAGAACTTGGCTCTTTTTTATTACTTTTTTTAGAAATTAATAAACTCAAACTAAATTTATTGTCAAGGAAAGTGAACAAAAGATGTTATATAAGAAATAAACATTCATTTAATTAATGCAATTGACTAGTAAAAATGAGTTTTATAAAAAATGTATAAATTAAATGTACATAAAATTTTGCAAGAAACAAATTCAAATTAAATTTATTTTTAAAGCATGTGAACCAAAAGATATAATATGAGAAATTTCACATTCATTTAATTAACACAAATAAAAATGGGTTTTAAAATGCATATATTAAATATATGTAAAATTTTGAAATGAACAATTTCGAATTAAAATGGTTATATGAGAAATATCACTTTCATTTAATTAATTCAATTGCTTAATAAAATAAGTTTTAGAAAAATGTATATATTAAATGTACATAAAATTCTGAAATGAACAGGTTCAAATTAAATTTATTTTTAAAGAAAGTAAACCAAAAGATGTTATATAAGAAATGTGACATTCATTTAATTAACACAATTGCTTAATTAAAATTGTGTGTGTGTGTGTGTGTGTGTGTGTGTGTGTGTGTGTGTGTGTAATTTTGAATAAATTTAAATGAAATTTATTTTTAAATAAAAGTGAACCAAAAGATTTATATGAAAATGCCTCATTCATTTAATTAACACATTTGCTTAATAAAAATGATTTTAAAAAGTATATATTAAATGAACATAAAATTTTGAAATGAACAAGTTCATAAAATTTTGAAATGAACAAGTTCAAGTTAAATTTATTTTTAAAGAAAGTGAATCAAAAGATGTTATATGAGAAATGCCACATTCATTTAATTAGCACAATTGTTTATAAAAATGAGTTTTTAATATGTATATATTAAATATACATAAAAATTTGAAATGAACATGTTCAAATTAAATTTATTTTTAAAGAAAGTGAACCAAATGATGTAATATAAGAAATGTCATGTTCATTTAATTAACACAATTACTTAAAAAATCAATTTAAAAAAATTTATATATTAAATTTACATAAAATTTTGAAATGAATAAGTTAAAACTTAAACTATTTTAAAAGAAAATTAATCAAAAGATATTATATAAAAAATGTTGCATTCGTTTAATTAACATAATTGCTTCATATTAGTCATGCTTAAATATAATTTGCTCAATATGATATCTAAATTAGTGATAACCCTTAACTTATCTTAATTGTAAAGTTATTATTGTATATAAAATTTTAGAGCATATAAACATGATTGAACCTATTTAGAATATAAAAGGTAATTAATGGAATCTTTGAATTCCTAAATATATTCTTAGCTACAAAATAAAAATCAATCCATATAGAAGATCAAGAACATATATGTTTTAGGTTTTCATACTAGTTTGGATTTAAATATATTTGTTACTAGTTAGACAATCTAAGCATACATATAGTGAATACTATCAACTTATGAGTATACTTGTTGGGCCCCGACTCGTAATAAGCATGCTTAAATTATGTTGAGACATGTTTAAATTATTTTGAGGTTTTAGTTTG
>JANZLD010000006.1:14310182-14323939 GCA_026413575.1 Erythroxylum carthagenense | reverse complement strand
TTAAATTGTTTTTGTGTGAATTAACTTCTGATTTTATTGTAGAAAAATACAAAAAGCTTTAAAGATCTATTCAACCCCCCTTCTAGATCGTTTACATTTATGTTCACTTATTTCAAGGTGTAACAAACGCTGACACAAGATGCAACATTACCAGTTTTATATTGTTCCTTTTCTTAAACTCAAGATGAGTGTAACATTGGTCTATGATCAACTTCGATGTCGGTCTTATTATGCTTCTCAATTTCTCATACCTTTATGAAAGATAGGCAACTATTATTTTAATATATTTGACATTTATTATGCTTTGCTCCATTAATTTCTCCATTTTTTAAACATCTTTGAGTTAGAATTAGCTTATAAAGTCTTCTATAAAGTTATTGTCCATCTTTCTATCTTCCAAATGAATCTGGTATTGTTGTCGCCTGCAACAAAATTAATACCAACTCTAGCAATGAACAATATAGTTAGTGAAGAGTCGAGATTGTTCCCACGAGGAATTTTAACGGTAAAGATTATATGAGTTCAAAACTAAAACAAAGTGTTGGGGGGGAGGGGTTTGATTCACGTAAATTTAATAAATTAAAAATAGCTGAAATTGAAAATTAACTAAAAAAATCACATCTAGAAATTTGGTAAACAAACTTTAGTTTTGGGTCACAGACGTTATCATACTAAAATGGATCTCCGATATAAAATTCAATCCATTAACAAACATTCATTGGGGTGATGTTTTCTCTTAAGATTAAATGAATAGAAACATGTATTCTAAACATTCTTATTAGTCAACAACTTAGATATGATCTTAAGTTTAATTGATTAATAGCTTTAAAAACTAAGAAACCAATGATCAAGACAACACATGTATGACTTGCATTTAATCAAGTTAAGTATTTTATTAGAATTTCCAACTCTAATGTAAAGATGGTAATCCTAATTGCCACTTTTGATTAGCAAAACTGAAAGTCAAATCCTACTAATCTGGCTATTAAACAAATCAATTCCTAGTTGCACAACCTAGAAACCAACCAATTCAATCATAAAAAAACAATGCAGAAGACACTTAATATTCATTCATGAAACAAACTTTATTCAGAAATCTCACACATAATAGATGATAACGCGGTTCTCATCAACCAAGAAGAAAGATTTAGCTACTCATAATGAAAGTGAAAACTGACTAGAAAAATAGTAAAATATAAAGTCTCCATCCCTAGTTTTTTCCTATAAAGTCTGAAAAAGTCCTAGAAAACTATTGCAGAAAATTGTAAACTTCCTATCTTGCATAATGTGAATAGTACCAAAATTCTTCTTTTATGCTTTTCGATCTCCTCCTCTTTCTTTTTTTTTTATATTCAGCAGATATTCTTTTCTCCCATATTCACATTGCAAATCCCCATTAGTAAGGTAACAAATTGATCCTCAAGATCATGAAGATCTTAGATAAATCAAATCTGATTTCAAAACATATTCTGAAAGTATTCTTTGTCCTTACATGTCCCCATGCTTAGTTAATTATTTTTCTGCCAATCTGGGAATTCGAATAATCTTTACTTTCCTTGCATCTTTTTGATTCAATTTCATCTTTCAAGTGTTGAAAATCATCTGGGAACAATTAAAAAACAAGTTCATTAATTTTGAATAATAACTTCAACACATTAAAGAGATTTATATACAAAATGAGCACAAAATGACAACTTAACATAATCTAAAATATCATCGATCAAAAAATTACAAAGAAATTTGCACTACATCTCGTGTTATCTCCTCAAATTCACCAACTACAAGACAATGAACTAAACATGGAAAATATAATAAAATTCATATAAAAGCGTTATAAAGATGAAAAATATAAGGTAAATTAACCCCATATAACATGTAAAATATTGACCTTTCAAAATATAACAATAAATTTTGTTAAAGTTTTACTTGTTATTCATGGTAATCTTAGAATCAAACATAATGCATTAAATGAAAAATATGCTCAGCTGTGGCATAAATGTTTGCGTCATACATTCAAAGAAAGGTTAGAAGAATTAGTAAAAATGATATTATTTTGATTCTAGACTTTATTGATCTAAATGTATATGTGGATTACATTAAAAGAAAGCAAACTAAATATAATAAGAAAGGAGCCATAAGAAATACTAAGCTTCTTGAGTGAAACACTCAGCTTCTTGATATTATACACACTAATGTTTGCAAACTTTTTAAAGCTCCACCTTTTGATAAAAATGTTTCATTACGTTTGTCAAAGACTTGTCACGATATGATTATATTTATTTGCTTAAGAAATTTATTTTAGAGATTTGATAAATTGAGTGTTCAAGCTCTTTTTAGATCAATTTATAGTAATATTCGTAGATGATATCTTAGTTTATTTCAAAATTGAAGAGGAGCATATGGAGCATTTGAGAATCGTACTACAAAAAATTGAGAGAGAATCAACATTATGCTAAGTTAAAGAAAATTGAGTTTTGCCAAAAGAAGATTTCTTTTCTAGGATGTGTGGAATAGGAAGGACTATCAATAGTTTCAAGTTATTATAAGAAATTTATGATAGGATTCTCCAAGCTAGATGGACCTTTGACCTAATTAACTTAGAAGGGGATAAAATTTTAATGGATAATAAATTGGAAAGATAGCTTTCATTAGTTAAAGAAGATTTTGATAACAACTCATATGTGCTAATATATGCTTTGGTACAAAATGAAAATATGTTGGCTTATGTTTATAGAAAACTAAGTCTATATAGCTTTTTCCTTACAGACATGGAGTCATTATATGTATAGTGGAAGATATTAGGTTTATACATATAATAAAAGTTTGAAACACTTGTTCACAAAGAAAAAGTTGAATATAAGGCAAGGGAGACGGATGAAGTAGCTAAAATATTATGATATGATAATGTACTATCATTCAAGTAGAACCAACACGGTGGCAAATGATTTGAGTTAAGAGGATCATAATAATCTTACCGTATTGATTATCTTGCAATAGAAGTAACATAAAAAGTTGATGTAGCATTATAGATGGTGAGCAGTGACTCAAGGGTTGGAAGCATGATTAAGAATTTTTAGGTTACATTCAACTTTAATTTCTAAGATCAAAGAGGCTTGTTATAGTGATTGACAAATTAAGAGAACTCAAAAAACAGTAGACGTAAGGATAACATCATATTCTCAAGTTAATGATAATGTTAAGGTTTAAGTTCAAGTTGTGGGTTCCATATGATATAAAATTAAAGGGGAGATTATAGAGGGGATCCATACTTTTAGAATCAAGATATATAAGAATCTATTCTAAAGAGAAAGTTATGATGGAACAATAAAAAGAGGGAGATTACCAAGTTTGTAATATAATGTATAACTTATCAGTAGGTCAAAACAAAGCATTGAGATCAACATAAGAGTTACAAACTTTACCCATTCTTGAATGAAAGATAGAGCATATTAATATGGAATTTTCGATTTCGAGGAAAGTGAGAGGTCTTTAGTAAGTATCGTTAATATTATACATATTGATCAAGTTAACTCTTTTGTCACTTATTGGGACGAGTAACTTGTTACTTATTAGGACGAGTTAATCATTAGATATGTTGGCTAGATTAACTAATGAGAGATCATGAGATTTTATGGAGTTTTTTTGTTTCCATTACATCTATTTGTATCCAAATTTTTATGGGAGTTAGTACCAATCTTTAGGGATCAATATAAATTTTAGCACAAATTTTCATCTTTAGATAGATGGGTAGCAAGAAAGGACGATATGAATCTTGGAGGATATATTAAGTTGAGGGAGAATGGGATGAATAGTTAGTAATAGCGGAGCTTCCATGTAATAACAATTTTCAAGTCAGCATTCAAATGACACTTTTAAGGCTTTGAATGGGAGGAAGTGCATCCCCTATTTGTTGAGATGATATAGGTGGTCGAAGACTTTTGAGATATTAGATAGCTTATGAGATGACGAAGAAGGTCAAGTTAATACAGAGCAGGCTTGATGTTGCCCATAGTACATAAAAGATCTATATAAATCAAAACATGTATCCTTTGTAATTTCAGGTGAATGATCATGTATTCTTAAAGATGTAAACAAAAAGAGGGATTTGGAGGTTTGATTTTAGATGGAAGTTAAGTCCTAAGTTTGTAAGCCCTTTTGAGATCTTAGAGATAATAAATCTAATGATAGGCCATTTCACATTACCATTAATATTGACCAATATTCATGACATGTTTCATATTTTGATGCTTAGGAGATATGCATATGACTTATCTTATATTGTAAATCACTTTAAGTTGGAGCTAGGAGATGACTTGAGTTAAATGGAGCCACCGATATAGGTTATGGACTATAGGAAGAAAGTGATGAGGAGTATAGTTATACCCTATGTCAAAGTGGTGTGAGAAAAGAGTAAGACTCTACCTAGAAGTTAGAGGACGAGATAAGAAGTAAGCACCCTCAACTATTTGATATTCTAGGCAAGTTGAGTTTTGGGGCAACACTTAATGATTTTTAGTATTATTGTTAAAGTGATGCATCTTAGGGTTGATTATATTATTAAGTTTATGCAATTATAAAGGTGGTTAAGATGTGACTAAATTAACCACATATGGAAGAGTATAATAACTATACATATTAGTCTAATACGTTATCAAAATTGATTACTATTTGGTATTTTAAGTAAACTTTTGATAGAAATATTGGATTGAGGTAATTAAAAAAGTTATAAAAAGCTAAAAGGAATACATATATTTCACATTAAGACATCATGACTGATGTTAAACTCAAATAGGAGAATTTAGTGAAGGAATTTTATGAGCTCATTTTGTTGTTACCACCAAATATTGTTTGGTATTTTTATCTTAACTTTTCGTAGGAATATAAATTGAGATGATTCAAAAGGCTATAGAAAGATGATGGAATTATTTATAAATATTAAGAAAACATCTAAAGCTAATATCAACTAGCTAGAGCTCTACCATCAGCTAGTCATTGGTGGCATAACTTTTGTAAATTAGTGTATGACTAGCCAACAAATTGATAAACTAGTTGAACCATACAATTTTCAACTTTTGAAAACAATTAAATAATCAATTCTTTAATGATTTTCAAAGATAAAGCTTGCAAAAATGCAAAAAAGGATAGGAAAGGATACAAAGGGGGTTATTTTAAAGGAGAATACAATAATCTAGGGAGATGTTGACTTTGACATATTTCGAAAAGGGTGTAGGCAATTGTTCAATTCCGAAAGAGAGTTTGAAAGTATCTTTCTTAAGAAAGGGGGTAACATACGTCAAACAGGACATTTTAGGTAAATTATTATGTTATTTGTGCATATTAAGTACTTTATTGAGAGTAAAGAAGTATTTGCATAACTAGATTGATTTAAAATAGGTTAGAAATGCGGAAACCCCACATAAGGATATGGTAACTTTAAGGTTTGTGATTGAATGGACTTAGGGGATTGAGCATGTTTAATGAGAGTAAGATTGTGTTATTATTGATATATAATTGCTAATATAGAAGTGAAGTGTATGTTAGGCGTCGAGGATATACCATTGATGATTTAGATGTGTGTAGTTGTACATCATGGTGTAAGTGCTTACGTATTCTTGGTATGAATTGTGTAATACATTATTTATTTTATAGATGTTAGGATGTCTTACGAGGCCATCAAGGAGCATGATTATGCTTGGTGTGATGGTTTGCTAAGGCATATTGGCAATGAGACATATTGCGTTTCATTGCTTGAGACATATTATTCAAGGGCAAGTTTGAGAGTGCACAGATATTTGCAACGACTTAGTCAATGACTATTATGGGCATGTACAGGAAACTAAATGGTTTTGTTAGCCCTATCTATATGATGCATTTGTTATTATTGTTATGTGAATTTTCTGATTACATCATGAGTTTCTTCTCTGAGAAATTAGTTGTACCATATAGAGATAATTATGAATGTTTATGAGATGCAGAATAGAAGGGATGTAGATCTAAATGTATTTTAATTTGACTTTTGCCCGATTGATATGTATCATGAGGCATATGATTTAGACGAGTTTTTGATGGCTTTGTAAAGTAAGGTGTTTAAATAGTGAAATGATCATACTTTTCAAAAAATATTTTATTGAGTTATATGAGATTAAGATATTGGAAACCTTAACTAGATGATGACGCTTAAATGGTTGGGTCTCATCATTATTACACAAGTTGGCTCGGGATTGGGGCACAATAATGCCTAATTCGGCAGATTCCATATTTCGAAAGATTGTAATCGGACCTTTCCCAAACCAATGGAGATAAAACGTAAAAATGATCCAAATCACAAACTAATAAACACAAATGCAAACCTTATGTTGCAGGTAAATTGGTAAAGAACTCTCCAGATTTAAGTGAGATTACGGGTTTAAACTGTCCTTATGTATACAATCGTTTAAAATTTGAGACCAAATTTTTGACTTTCGCAAGAGATTTACCCGACTCGAGTAGTGATTAGTCTGGGTATAAATAGCTTAAAAATGTCTTCCTAGAAATCCTTCTAGGACACCTTGTGAACTAAAAAAACCAAATGCAAGTATTGACGCGCGATAAGAAGAAAAGGTAATAATTGGAACCCAAATTTATGTATAAAAAGAAAACTCTAAGGTGCAGGTAAGTTAATAAGGAGCTTTTCTGACTTAAGTGATATTGCGAATTTGAACCGTCTTTATTTATGTAGCCGTTTAAAATTTAAAATCAAAGTTTTATTTTCTATAAAAGACCTATCAAATTTGAGTGAAGGTTAATACGAGAATGTCTGGTGAGAAAGAAGAAAAATCAAAACATCCGAGATGGTCCCATCACTAATATGACTACTGTCAATAGTTATGCAATCAACAGCTCTCGCAGAACTGCAAATATAAACACTCCTCCCGAAGCAACCCCATCAGGCAGACCGACCAACCAGGAATCTTTTTCATTCAACCGAACCGGTCGGACCGAGGGAATAATTTGGTTTGATGGCCCAAGCTTCTCTTCTCGGTAATCGTACAAAATTCCCTTCCTTCCTTGCTGGCTTGGGCTATGTCAATTTTCTTTTTCTAAACAAAAAGAATATACCGTACCAGTTTATTTTTTTTTATACCTTTTTCTCTTTCTCCGCTTCAAGTCATCTCCAAATCCCAAACCCCTAAAATCGCGATCTATTGTCCGAATACAAACGGTTCATTGTTTCATCCTCTTCCGCCCATCATTTGCCTCTACAGTTCAGCTACATTTCGTCTTCTCTTTCAATCTCCAACCTCCATTTCCCGACTATTCCATGCCTGCGACCCTGCGCTTGCAATCCGTGCAATAGACCTTGCCACCGTCAGTGCCGCCTCACCTATGTGCGGCGGAGGGAGTCTGAGCTTGGGCCTTGTAAAATTCGCTGGATGTCGTGTTAGGTACGGAGGTATAAATGCATGTGAGCGCGGATCTAGGGTTTTCGAGCCTGGTCCTTGTATTTTGCGCTGCTTTTCCGGTCGTCTTTTTCCTGCTCCGCCGCAAGTGGCAGCTAGCCGTTGCCAGAAAGGAAGAGATCAAACGGTTACTGGTTTTGGCGTCGGAGGAGGCTGCTAGGGCGGAGCTAGAGGCCACATTTTCGTACACCACCGCTGCGACCACCACCACCACCACCACCACCACCGGGCCAGTTTCGAGGAATAATTATCAATGCGCTGTTTGTTATTGCCCGACAACTACCCGTTGCGCCCGGTGTAAATCCGTTAGATATTGGTATGTTATCTTTAGATGGTTTTTTTCCTTCCTATTCTTTTAGATTTTTTTGATTGGGTTTTAACTGAATTTGGTTAGTGGATGTGGAATTTATTTGTGAATTTAATTGGTGGTAATCGCAGAATTTGTTGTAAAAGAATTTTTTAAAATTTTAAACAGTAGTTTTAGAACAATATGATTTGTTACTTCAGATTAATTGAGCCAGACAGTGGACGAAAGTAAAATGTGGCACCTATGAATGGAATCCGGTCCGGTGATTAGAAATCAAAGGATTTAAGACACGGTAAGGTTGTTTTAGTCATATCCTTAAACATTGAGCATTACCGGCTATGGATCATAAAACATATTTGGTTCACATGGGAAATCAAAGATCTCCCCATTGTTTATTATTATAAGTATTTTTGTTTGAGGTACTGTATTACATGAACCAGGTGTTGCAGATAATTATGACCTGCTTATGCATGTAGTATACCTTTGTGTCATCTTACATGACTATGCAACAGAACAAGTTGATGGTTGTTCTATTTTGAACTAATTTTCTTGGTGCAGCTCTCTAATTTCATGTTACTTCATAAATGTATATTCATTATCATTAATAAAACTGATGTTTTTTTTAATGAATGATATAGTCTTTACTAATTTTGTTTTCTACGTTGACATTTTATCTGCGCCAGCTCTGGTAAGTGTCAAATAATCCACTGGAGACAAGGTCATAAAGAAGAATGCCGTCCTCCTGATGTCTCATTCAGTAATAGTGACAATGGCAGCAATGCCGGATGCTATATGGCAAAACAAGAGCAACATGTTATTTATGATGATATATATGAGACTGCAAATATTGTACATCTGAAGAATGATGACGGTGAAGACCATGTTAAAGTTGATTCAATTGCTGATACAGACGGAGCGTGCTCTTCATCTGAATCCTCAGGCACCTCTTTTTCTGGATTCTCTTCTTCACCTCCTGTTTGTGGATCATCTGATGAATCATCTGATGACAGTTCAGTTGGCGAGAGCATCAGTTCTAATGAATCTGAGGAATCTGAAGTACATATATCTGCTCACATTGCTACTGATATTCAAGGATTCAATTTGGACAAGGGAGATCAAACTAAGCCATCATCTCCAAAATTTACCAATTTGGTTGATTCTTTGGATAGTTTTGGTGAATTGAGTAAGCTAAATCAAAGTAAATCTAACGATAAACATGAGGATAATCTGTCTTCTACTTCTACTTCTACTTCTGCTTCTCCATGTGAGAGTACCATTCCTGTGGTCAGAAGTTTTATAGAGCCACATAAGTCTTCTGACTTCTGGGGGAGAGCTCTTGACTCTGTTGCAACCAGCAGTGATGCCCGAGATGATTCTGATCTGTCCAATAACAATGGAGCTACCAAGTTATCTGATTCTGAATCACCCCTCCAGTTTAAGTTCAATTTATCTGGACGTAATGATCATATGTTTACAACGGAAAGGTCTGTTGCAAAGGGTGTATCCAAGGATTCACATGAGGCTGCTGACAGTAAGCCTATTGATAAAGCATCTTCATCATTGAAAATTGGCGATGATGAGATAAGTGCCAGGAAGTCTTCATCTGTTAGTTCTGAGAACTCTAACACAATAGATAACAGAGCTGGTAGAGATTCAGATACCCCGAAATTCAGTGAGCCTCAATCCGGGTCATCATACTTTTCACACTTGCGCTCATCTTCTAGATCTGAAGGTTTATTAGTTACTGATGCTTCAAAAGTCAAAAGATTTTCATATGCGAACTTTGACAATTCAAATCTTACTGTTACTGATCCTGTGGATACTTCTCATCTTTCTGAGTCAAAATTGTCATCTGGTGCTTCTCAACACAATTTGATTGTCAATACAAGTGGACGTTCAGTTAGTAAACTTTGTGATGCTGATGTTTGTCCTTCTAATGTGACCCATACTGCAAGTTTCTCAACAAGTTCAATATATGGTCTGAAATCTTCAATGCAGAAAGTTGTGGATCAATTCAGGGGACCTAAATGTGGAAGATACAGTGATAAGGTTTGCCATTGTTTCTTTTTTCTTCTATAACTTACCCTAGATTCAACTAATTCATTATGAGTTTGCCTGTGCTTTTCAGGGTCTTTTTCCTTACAATCTTTTTGTAAAGTTGTATACCTCAAACAAAGTGGAAGTTCGACCCTTTGGGCTTATCAATTGCGGAAACAGGTATAACTAACTTTTCATTCTTAGATTTAAGCCTTACAGATCCGAACAATACGAGGCATTGCCTTTATTTATACTGGGATTTGTAGTTCTCTTAAATCATTAGTTGTCATTAGATCCAATTATTTGATATGCCGTCAGGGTTGTAGGCACACAATAAATGGTAACTTACTTCAAATCAAAACTGTTGCACGAACATGGATAAACAGCTATGTACTTATCACATGCCCAATTTCTTTGCATAGACATCATTGTTCTCTGGACTGCTTTAGCAATTGACTGAGCATGCACGTAACTCAAGTCCCAAAGGACTTTGTTTATAACTTTTTTTGGTTCAATATCCTGCAGCTGCTATGCTAATGCTGTCCTGCAATGCCTGGCATTCACCCCGCCTTTGACTGCTTTTTTGGTTCAAGGATTCCATTCTAAAGCTTGTATGTTTCACCCTGCTGAAACTCAAAAGATTCACTTTCAAATAATATGACGACTTTTCTGCAGTATAAGTTGATTTTTGTGCTCTATATTAGGTGCACAAAAGGAATGGTGCTTCACTTGTGAGTTTGAGAGGTTGATTTTTAAGGCTAAGGAAGGGAAATCACCACTTTCTCCAATTGGGATATTATCCCAACTGCCAAATATAGGAAGTCGGCTTGGTAATGGAAAAGAGGAGGATGCACATGAATTTCTAAGGTGTGGACGGTTTTTGTGCTATTTAATGTCTGAAATATTTTTCCATGTTATATATTTTGAATTTTAAATATTTTGTGAATAATTAGTGGAATGCATTAACAGGTATGCTATTGATGCAATGCAATCAGTTTGTCTTAAGGAAGCTGGGGTGAATGCCTCCGGATCCTCTGAAGAAGAAACTACTCTCATTGGCCTTACATTTGGAGGATACCTTCGCTCTAAGGTAAACACTATTGTCTAGTGGAAAGTTGCTGTTGAGAACTTGCAACTATTACTTTTGTATTTGTTAAGTTATACAATTGAAACCTACAATGTTGACAGATTAAATGCTTGAAGTGCCACTTCAAATCAGAGAGACAAGAAAGAATGATGGATCTTGCTGTTGAAATAGAAGGAGAGATAGGGAAGCTTGAAGATGCTCTCAAACGATTCACGAGCACCGAGATACTGGATGGTGACAACAAATACAAATGCGGCAGGTTGGTCATATTACTTTCTATGTAATCTTTTGAAAGTGTTACTTTTCATTATTGCTTTGTGTTTCTGGAAAATCTGAGCTATTATATTTGCAAACCTCATGGCAGAACCTTGATGTTGGTTCTCTGGGAAAGAGAAGGGAAGTGAGGTTTAGGTAGGGAAGTTGGGCTGTCATTAGGTGTGAATTGGAATTAAAATTCTACATAGCTGTATTAATTGCAACCTGCTCATCTGGTTTTCAGGCATCTGATAAAAATTTTTATTTCACATTCATTGATTTTTACTTGTTTTGGTTTAATTCAGATGCAAATCTTATGAGAAGGCCAAGAAGAAGTTGACAATTCTGGAAGCTCCCAATATCCTTACGGTTGCATTGAAGCGATTTCAGGTAGTTCTAGTAATCAATAATGATGTCTTCCATTGTGTATCAAAAGATTCTTATCTACTTTAATACTTGGTTTTACAGTCTGGTAAATTTGGAAAGCTCAATAAGCCAATTTGGTTCACGGAGATCCTTGACCTAGCACCATATATGAGTGGGACAAGTGACAAAACCCCAATTTACAGGCTTTATGGAGTGATTGTTCACTTGGATGTAATGAATGCTGCATTTTCTGGCCACTATGTGTGTTATGTTAAAAATATCCAGAACAAGTGGTTCAAAATTGATGACAGCACGGTATGTTCCTTTTGCAGACAATCATCCTTGACGCAAATATTCGGATTTCATTTTATGTGTTTTGGAAAAATGTGGACCTTCAACTTCATTGAATGTTGTTTGGACATCATTCACCTAGACAGGATAAACGTTTTTTAATCCTTCAGCTTAATGGTTTTTCTATTTAAGTACTTCAACTATTAAACTTTCTAATTCAGTCCTAAAACTTCTGTAATTGCTCTATATGAGGACTTCTCATAATGTCCTCAACAGAAATACCCCGTGGCATCAACAAAATCCAAGCTGGACATGAGTGAAGTGTATGTCCAGTTTGGGTACCACGTAAGATTTCTGTTAAGAATGTCAGCGGAAGTCCTAAGAGAGCTGGAGGACTGAAATAGGAAAAATTATTGAAGTTAACGAACCAAAAGTATGGTTGTTTCTTTACCTAGACAGTAGAACTACTTCAAGATATTTCCATGCATCATTTCCATCTAAAATTTCCATCTTTGCAAAATATTCTTGAATAAATTATGCTTGCTAAAAGGATCTTTGTTAATTCTTTTATGATCTCAGGAAAGGTATGTCTAGTTTTTTGTGCTTCTGAAGAATCTCAGATTCTTGGTCATAAAATTATGCTGCATCTGTAATTTGTTCAGCTTCATAGAAACTTGGAAGTATGTTCTGTAAGGAACTTATTAAGATAGGCTCTATAGGACTTCGAAATTTGTTTGCATTGCTTGGTTTTTACCTTCTTCCCATGTTGTGCCATTGATTTATCAATCGCAAGGTCTTTCCTTTAGCTACTGAATCTGCAGTTCTACAATTGTTAAATAAATTCCTTTCCCTTCCACTTTTTTTTCCGTGTATTTGCCCTTGCATATACACTTTAGTACATTGGAAGAATAAATATTACCAAACTCCCGTACTCCACATACATACCAGGATTTGAACCCTAGTAGATGGGAGCTGCTTCTACCTCTTATGGCCACAAGGCTGATTCCCTGGTGGTTGCCCGGGCATATATCTTTCTTTCTAAGCTTATTATTGTGTTTCCCATGGTTGATAGGTAACCCCTGTGGAACTTGAGAGAGTCCTAACAAAAGGCGCGTACATGCTTCTTTATGCAAGGTGACAGATTCTAGACCGGGAGAATTACACCTTTCATCATTGTTCTTACGTTGATTGACTAATTTGTTTTCCTGCAGGTGCTCACCAAGGGCTCCTAGATTGATAAGGAGCAATATGGTGTCTCCGGATGCAAAAAATAAAGGCATTACTGGGAAGAACACGTTGAATTCAAGATCCACATCTACGCGATCAAATGTAGTCCAATTGCATCCTGATTCACTTTGTCCGGATAATTTGGCCAATGTTGGATCTTCTCATTTGAAGTTCCATCGGCTTCAGAGGATTTTAGAACAGGATTCTAGTGATAACTCCTCATTTACTAGCAGCAATTCTGATGAAGGTTCTTACAGTACTGATAGTACCCGGGATTCCACAAGTGCTGATGACATTTCTGATTTCATATTTGGTGGTTGGAACAGCTCTTGGATGAATATGTCTGATTCTGACACGTCTTCATCTTCCTCTTCTTCCCCATTGTACTACAAGTGTATATCCCTTGCTGATGCATATCAAAATAGCAGCAGGTCTCAAACTTATCATGCAGATTCTGATTCAGTAATGGAGCATGGGGATCTTTCGGGTAGAGAACCTTGTGAGAGCAGGATGCTGATGGATTTGGAAGGAGGTGGACCAGGTGGTCCTTTTTTGCAGTCTAACACGGTAAAACAGTGTAAGAACTTGCTGAGTAGTAGTAGTAGTAGAAATAGGAAAACTGACACGGGGAAAGTAGGACTGACAAGCCCTTTAAATGATGTAAGAAGATCAACCAGTGAAAGGACATACTAATATATATATATATATATATATATTTATGACGAAGGATTTAGTTTAGACCTGTAAA
>JANZLD010000006.1:14258661-14282246 GCA_026413575.1 Erythroxylum carthagenense | reverse complement strand
GTTGAAGAGATAGTGAAATCTCATAAAGACTTCTGAGGACTAGACGTAGCCCACGGTTTGGGGTGAACCAGGATAAAATCGCTATGTCTACATATCTCTACTCTATCTCTCTTTAGATTCAAAGTTTTGTTATTACTTTGATTTCAAATAAGTTTTCAAAGTTTTGTTTAATTTGAATCTACCGAAGGTTCTATAAAAAGAACTCTTTATTTCTAACAAACGTTTTGAAAGAGTTTTCAAAAAGGGGAATACACAATTCAACCCCTCCCCCTTCTTGTGCATTCTTATATCGTATTTTAAGCTTTGTAATAACGTGTGATTCACTTCATATATAAGGTAGTCTTTATGGTTTCACCCCAAGGTAGTAGCGTAAATTAGTTATGTTTTGCATTGGCCTCATAATGTCATTTAAGGTACAATTCCATCTTTCAACCACACTATTTTGCTCAGTACTATAGTGAACTAAGCCACTATTCCACATGATTCTACATATTTGGCAAAATAATATTTTTCTTATCCTAAAACCCCATGTCTACTATAATGTTCACCTTTATGGTCACTTCTAATAATTTTGGTGCTCTTCCTAATTGATTCTCAACTTCAACTTTAACTTCAAAGATCTTAAAATTTTCAAGAACTTTAGACATTTCCTTAAGTAAGAACACATATCCATAATGAGAGTACTCATAAATAAAAGTCACAAAATATCTTGAATTACACAATGTAACTTTATAAGGTCAACATATATCCATATGTATGAATTTTACCATTAGTTTTTCCTCCTCCCTATTTGGCTTTCTCTTTTGTATGAATCCCTACATTGTGGATGCAATATGATTAGAGGTTCCATTATCTAGCCACCAGAACTTGATGTGGCTATGGAAAGATTATACTAATGTATAATATGATCTAAGGAGTTACTTGATAACTCTTTCTTTTTAGGTTTTATATTTCTGGCATTCCAGATACAACATCCATAGGACCTCTAGCAACACTAGATTGACCAACATCTAAGAGTGGAGGAAGTTTAGGTTTATTACCTTTAAAGTTATGGGGCTTTACCTTTTCTTTTCCCTCGGTTACTATTAAGACTATATAAGATGATTCTTCAACTTTTCTTCTTCAGCAATACAACAGGTGATCAATGCATTTATGTCCCAAGATTTATCCTGAGAACTATATTTGGTAACCAGAATACCAAACTCTAATGGAAGTGTATTCAGGGCTTAGTGAACTATACAAGCTTTAGGAATATAATTGTTTAACTTCTTTAGCCTAGTCTAAAGGTCGACCATCCTTATTATGTACTGCCTCTCCCCTTGCTCCTATGTATCTCATTAAGTATAATTCCTTTAATAAGGTACCTAATTTGGCATTGGAAAATACCTTATATCTTTGTGATACGCATTGAGGAAATCCCTTGCTATGTTCATTTTTGGAAGTCCACTTAGTCAATGGTTTGGTATAGATCTCTTTAGATCAAATAACATATCATTTTTTTTAATCTTTTCTAAGCTACATATGTTGCTTTCTTAGTCTTTGAGCTGATCAATGTAGGTACTGGTGACCTATCATTGAACATGACCATGCTAATATCTGCCATCTCCAGTGCAATCTCACTTCTTTCTTCCATTTCTTAAAATTTAAACTATTGAGGATTTCAATTATGACATTGTTATTATTTACAGAGAAGGCGACTATAAATTGATAATGTAAATAGTTAGCATAGGATAACACCAATACTCTAAGTCGTAAACAATTTCTGTAATGGGCATCTTATCACACATATCATAAAACACCTATGGGATGAATGCATAATACATATAGATAAGACCTCATAAAAGCAATCAAAGTACACACCATTAAATTTTATGATTTTACCATCTGTGAGTGAATAGATCATTTAAGTAATGACTTTTCTCTATTTAATGCCTTTATGCACATACCAAAGTCTCATATAAGACCAACATATATAGACAAAATAACCAAATACAAGAACAAAGACATCCCCAAACATGTAATTAAAATAATTCAATAATAACTTGAAAGGTCATTGTGATCACTACAATCTCATTAGTACCCATTCTGATCCGTAAGCACAAAGGAAACACTTGTATGTTATCCTCGCATTCTTTTGTATAGGTATAAAATATGTTACAACTTATCATTTATAAATGCAAAAGCCTTATGCACAAATTCATTATCACCTATCAGTGTTGAAAACATTTTCAACAAACTTTATTTGAGAATTCATCACAAAGAAAATCTTAATCAATGTTAATCATATGATACTGAGCAATAGATACACCATACGAGATGTCAAAATCATATATATTTCTTTTATTCAAGTTAAATGCATGAAAACTCACCTAATCATGACTTTAATAACCTTATTTATTTTTTAATGTTAAACCTTATTTATTAACAATATAATAAATTTAGAAAATTAAAAAACTCACTTTATAAATTTATAGGACCTTAAAACGAACCCACAATAACTCTAGGAATCATTTTGTGAATTTTAGAAAATTTGAGTCTTTTTGTCCTATAGTATGCTGATGTTAGCACTGCGTATGCTACAGTTGGCTTGTGTACAACACGTACTAGAGACTCATGTATCTTTGGACATGCAAAGAGTGTGTGCATACTATGCACCAAACACGAACAGACGCACGCTACCTTCATGACTTGTGGATCACACGTGTTGTACGCTTATACGTGTCAACTGCCTTAAACACATTTGTCCTATGTGCCAGACACACGTACGAAATTTGGCTACCACATGTACTATTTATCTAGCATGTAGGTATGACACACGCTAGATGTTGAATGCGTCTTAGAAGCAACTAGCTACTTATTCTCACTATAATCCGCTTAGTCACTAGAAAAAGGCGATTTCTGGTGATATTTTTTGTGGTTTTTTTCCCACTCAACACTTGTTCAAAATCAATTCAAACAACAAATATGCAATTTATATAAGCAAAAATTGATTGATTTCTTTGATTTCTTTATGGAGAAATTTGAAAATCTTTGTTCAAATTCATACAATCGAAATTGTTCTGGTGTCACGTGCTCCAAGATCAACCATGAATTTGTATTAACGGAGAAAATGGATAAAAATACTGATTTTGCTATTCATTGAATGATAAATAAGTAATTGAACTACTTGAACAAGCTCCTTAACGTATGAACAAGCTTTTGAAATTTTCGATCAACCGTTACGAAAGTTGTATATCCTTATGTCTTTAATGTCTTTCTACGCATTTTTTAATGCATGGGTCTCTTATCGAGTTAGAGAAATTAAATGTTTACGAATTTACTTAAGTTAAAAGCTGGAGATCTTATTGGACCTCCCATCACAGGCCTATTAAATAATCAACCTACACTATTTATGGCTCATTTTTTTGCATTAGACTTCAATTCATTTAATCAAATTTTTATTGGGCTATTTTATTATTTTTAATTCGGGTCAAATTTGATTTAATTTCTTTATATAAACGACATGTAATTAATAATTGCCTAATTAAAAATCACTATCACATAATTGAGTTTTTATGGTAAACTTGATCAGCATTTCAATTACCAAAGATATCACTGTCAGGGGCTTATTTCAAAAGGCATCGCTGTCTTTTTTGGCTAACGCATTAAACTCTATGCAATTATTATTACCTATGTATTTATGAATCGATGACGAAAGGTTATGTAAAATATTGAATTGTATATGGAAACTAAACTCCGAATCTTTTAGTTGGTTCGAGGGACTCCAAATTAAGAGATCATTTTGATTTATCTTGCTAGTGATTTTTAGTTACTAAGATGTATAAAATTGTTTTACTGTTTGATCATAACTCCTATAAAGAGACATCGAGATTATACTACCAATATCAAACATTGCTCTCTTAATCTACTTTACCAGTTGATTTCGTTGAAGAGAAGAGATAACGGAAATTCTTGAAAAATTCGTCAACTTTTGCGTACTTGAAATAATTACTCGTATTTGAATTCATTCAATGGCACTTAAATGTCATCTTAAGAACATGCGTACGTAGGTTTGCTCATGATTCAAGTATTGAGTGGTTATCCTTGAAAGTTAGATTAGTGGTCCCTCGTCCATTCATCTTTATAAGAAAACGAGAAGGTGAAGCATGGCTCACAAACGACTCCAAATCTTCTGTTCTATTTGTCCAGTAATTATTCTATTTTACTCATGTATAGTAATAGATTTTGCTGAAGCTCACTAAAATTTATGACTCTATATGAGTAGAACAGAATAAGTACCGAATAAATGGGATTGAAGATTTGGTTCTCTCGTAAACGAGATGGGATCCTCTGTCCAATATTACATTATCTTATTCTGTCCTATGAAATCTCAGTCATTTATTTTGTGGAACACATGTAGAATCTACGCAGGATCTAAATAAATAAATAGATGAGATTTATTAGATAAAATAAGACAAAATAATATTGTACAGAAAGTTTAGACTCCTCGTAAACACCGTAACTTTATTAGGCACTGTTGTATTGGTTGTATCAAATATTCTTGTTGATGAAAGTTCTTTCCAACAATTATCGATTTGGATTGAACTCTAGTCTAATCATCCGTTTTCTTTTGATGAATGAAACTATGAATTCTGCTCTACAATATGATTTTTTTTTTCGTTCAAATGTCTTTTGGGTTCATCCGCCAATGTCTGCAAGACTCGTTGCTGGACCATATAAAGATAACTAAATGGGGGGTGGAGAGAGAGAGTGTGAACGCCTAGGCAACTGAGGATGGACAGGTGATGGGAATGCAACCAGTAGGGACGGGTGGGTCATAGTCAAGCCATTTATTTCCTATTTTGGAAAGTCTCTACCTAACCTTCTCTGGGTCAGCTTTGGACAAACCCACCTTTTGACATTATTGCCATTGCGATAGGAATAATGTCAAAAGAATAGATTAGGTTGAGACTTTCCAAAATGGGATATAATATATATATATATATATATATATATATGTTTTAAATTTTAACTTTACAGGTTATAGGACATCAGGTAGGGAAAGAAGAAATATAATAGTTTTGTGGTCAAATTTAGAGAGAAGATAATATTACATAAATGAAGGCCACCAACAAATTAGTTTAAAAATACTTCCAATAAAATTGGAGGTGCATAAAGTGAAGAATTAACCCTATCTTCTGAAAGGACTGTCTCACAACTTTGTGATAATTCAGAAAGAGAGATAATTCTAAAACTAATTCCTTGTAGACCCAAATAAAGATCAATTAGGCATTAGATAGTTACCAAGTTGCCTGTTCAAATCGTTCTCAGATATTAAACCGCGTCGTTTTTAAGGTTGGAACAAAGTTTTGGGTAAAGATGCATTAATTACCAAGTTGTCTCGTCACTCTTCACTATACATTTCATTATCAGCGATCGTAAGCTAAAAGCAGCAGTAAAGATTGTCCTCTTATTATTATCGGTCATCAAAACAGCTAAAGATATTAGCTCTATAGTATATATCCAGGCATGAGACAATAAGCGCCCATGGGATATGTATCCTGCTGCTTCTTTTCTTTTGCCCGTCACAGTAAAAAAACAAGCCAAGTGGAGGGAAAAAGAGACGAAACAAACTCCGCATTTGGGTAGGATCAAAAGATCTAACAGAGGTACTGGTGTTGGTAATTGGCATTGGCAGTGGCATTGGCATTGATAAAAGCATACTGCAAAAGAAACAAGTGGAAAGCACATCCCTGACCCTAGACCACGTTGTTGTTTTCATACAAATCAAGAAGTAACGTGCACAAAGGCATAATCATCAATCACACATATCCAAAAGCATTCTATCTTGCATCACAGCAGCAGAGACCGAGAGCATTCGCCTTGTGCCTACCCTTCATCTGCTAGCTCAGCTGTACCTTTTGCAGACATGTCATGTCCATTCTCAGTCTCAAACTTCAAAGCAGAGTAAAAGCCCATCGTCAAGACAAATAAAGATTTTCACCTGCAGGGTTCTCATTCCCCTGTTAATGAAACCACAACAACCAAAACGCCTATTTCCCAGTCAATGATCAAGACATACGATTTCTTTTTTCCGTATTCGGATACATAGCATCTAATATCCAAGTAAATAGTGGTACAAAAGGAGATGTAAAAGAAGGATATCACGAAGAGGAAAGAAAATCCTACCGGCATCACCACTGATCAAACCTAGATATCAAAGAACGCTAACTCCAAACCCGATATTAAACAACAGCTTCTTATAACAATGACTAAAAACTGCCACCTACAACTTTTTTCTTTTGTATCTTGGAAAAGCATTAATACTCTCCCGCCGTCATCAGTAAGGCGGCGGTGGCCTAGCAATAGGTGCCCAGATAACATCAGAAGGCAAATGACAACTATACACGCCCATTCCACACGATTCTCCTCCGCTCACCACGTGTCCACTCTCGCCGCCACCTCCTTGCCCTGAAACTGCAGGGGACTGCCCCTCTCCGCCGGCAGTGCCGGACTCATCAGCTCCAGAAGTCAAACGATGATAACTGGGATTGTTAAACGACGCCGCTATTACGAAAACAGTACCAGCCGCCACTAAGCTTCCAGCTACAATACCACCAACGATCTGCCCTTGTGGTCCGGCGAGAGAGATAGTAAAAGTGTTCGGTACCGGATAGGAAGAAGCCAAACACGTGGCGTTTATCGATAATATGTCGAAACGGCCGTAAAACTTTACGGTGGCTCCAGGTGTTGTGGATGGCTGACGTAAGGTAACGTTGGCAACAGTGCCTGAGCCAGTGAGCACGCAGATTCCGATATTTTTACGCCGACAGAACTGTGAGATTGCTTCTAATATATCGCTTCCATCAGGGACTTCGAGAATGTAAGGACTCATGACGGGTTGGGGCTCGCGGGTTATGATGAGGGGTGGTTTGGGTCTGTTCTTTGAACCGGGCGGTCTACCTCTAGGTCGGCGAACTACTTCGATGGTGTCACCGTCTGTGTTGACGGTGGTGTTGGGTTCGTTGGGTCCGTGGTGTTTGGTGGTCGGAGAAGTGGTGGTGGCGGTGCGGGGTTCGTCATCGCCAGAGTCGCGAGAGAGTTGAAAGTGTTGAGAGAGGGGCAGGTTTTGGTGCGGTGGGAGTTTGGAGAACATGTTAAGGGTTTCATGATTTGGACGGGGACGTTGCTGTTGTTGTTGTAGTAGCACATATTCGCCTTTCATGCTTTTGCCTTTTTTTCCTTTTCTGGGATGGGATCTTTAACCTTATTTTATTAGGTTTGGAGTGCGCAATATAAAGAAGAGTAGGGAGGGAAGGAGGGAAGGAAGGACACACGAAGCTAGTGAATAGGGACAGGGGAAGAAGCTAGTGACTGACTTCTCTTGTGTTGTGTTGTTATTTAATAACAGGTGATGTTTGAAACCAAGTGAGGACAAGATTCATGGCTCCGCTCGCTGGTTGGGGAGGCAAAAGTAGACCCCGCGACTGTCAATCTGTGTGCGGGAAGAAGATGGAGATGGGTTCAACCGTTCAATAAAAAGGAGGAATGCAACCACCGAGCACCGAATTTCAGTGGTTAGAGATTGGTCTCTGCTTAAGCAAAGTTGGGAGTTTGACTCCTGCTTTTATATACAATAGTGTTAAAAACTCACGTGCTAACGCTAAACGGTCCGGAGTTTCGTAAGGTACGACAGGGATTAATCTGAGAGTGTATGTTTTTTCTTTCTTTTTTGTAATGAAAAAATAATTTAAAGTGCCATAAAACATACTCAGAAGTTTTTTTTTTTTTTTAAAAAAAAAAGAAGAGGAATGCAGGGGAGCGGTTTCGGTTAGTCAAATCCCTGTAGCAGAAGTATTGGCATTGAAAAGGATAGGCTGATGCTTGGTCGTTTGAATGTGGTCATTCAAACTTAATCGATGACCTCAATTACTTTCACACAGGGTTTCCGGTTTCGTATGTCGTTATTTGTTATAATATTAAAGACTTTTAAAAGATAGATATAATTATTTTTATTTATACATTAGATTCTAAAAATCTAAATTTATTCCAAATAATTTTTTTAGAAAATAAGAAGTTATGTTATAATTAAATGTTGAACATTCTCAAATCTATGAGTTAAAGAGCCTATTATACTTTTGTATCTTTAATTTTTTGACTGTAGCTTTACCAAATTTTCATAGAATCTTTTAATGAGCATTTAGCTTCAACCTTAGGGTAAGATAACTGCCTTTGATGCCTCTTTAGCAAACTCCAATATCGTTTTAATTGGTTTCCTATTTTAAGGTGTATATTAAAGCTTTAGGAGAGAGAAAGGTTTTAAATAAAAATTATGAACCGTATTTGTAGAAAGTAAAATTTTATTTTATAAGAGAGGAGATTATAAAGATGAGATACATAGAGAATGCTCAGTACATTTTCTATTACCCTAGGGGTTTTATTTATACAAGGGGACTTGAAGTCTAGACTCTAACTTAAAAACATTATATCATATAAACTTTTCAAAGAGTTAGTTAGATTATATCCTTATTGATAGTGGATTTTCTTTTATCTAAATGTATGGATAGATTTTCACATCATCTTCTTATCTTTATGACCAGAATCGTCACTATATGTAAATACTTCTAGTTCTTCAGTTTTATTTTTTCCTTTATAAGTATTCCAACCACTTGTATAAGAAAGACAAATATTTTCCCCGGAGATGATAGAACCGTTTTTGTGTCTTAGTACTGGATCTTATCTTTCCTCTTCTAATTATACTTATCTTCCTTTTTATAAAATTTTCAACAATTAATGATGTCTTTTTGGCAGGGGCTATAATTAAAGAAGAAAATTTGCTTATTTTAGCATAAGTTCAAAATCCTTTCTTAAATGTTATCTTGATGTTAGAAATAACAATTCTCATGCTAATTCATCTTCTGTAAAAGATATTATGTTTAATGTATTTAGAAAATTCTTTTCTTAAGTTAGTTTCCGTAATAATGGCAAAGTGTTATGTCTTTCTCAAAGTAATGAAATGATATGCATAATATTTTTTTATCATCATCATGATCATCATTAATACCCAATTGAATCTCGCACAAATGCGAGGTTTGGAGAGCTCTGATGGTGTGCAACCTTATTCCTATTTAGTAGAGAAGTTAGTTTTGATAGACCTATATGTAGCGTGACATGAAGATATTACTAAAAAATTCAAATAAACATAAAAGATGTAATAAAAGAATAAAGTAATAATAAATAATTAAAATAAAACAATAATTTCAAAAAAATAAATAAAATAAAAATTTAGCAGCACAATATCAATTTATCAAAAAGATGTCCAACTTATCAACTAGATGCATTTGTCAAGAAATTCACATAAAAAACAAAACTTGCAAATAATCATAATAAAGATGCATTTAAGAGTTAAAAGCAGTAGTCATAATGTATGTAGCAAGAAAGATGAAACTACAAGTAGGAGATACATATATCATTACTAGAGCCTTTACAAATACAAAACCTAATATTGGGAGTGAGACTAGAATCAGAGATAAGCACACTCCTAGAACTTGGAAAACTCCACTTCATCACAAAAAATAAGTGAAGGAAAACACCACTTTAAAATACTAGGTGTTATCAACTTCTTATGTCAAAGAATCCTTAACTGCATCTTTACGAAGCTTGAAGTCTTCGCCAATATAGATAATTTGAGACAGGGAGTTCAGAAAGTTCCAAAAAAAGAAAATTCAGATTTGATAGAGAGATTTTTGAAATTGGGTAGAATGTCAATGGGAGGGCAGACCCTTACGCAATGGTTAGTTTCCAAAACAACATGGAAAGAGAGCATAAGAAAAATCTACCAGTTTGTTGACAAAAAATGTGGATAGGAGAACAAAAAGAGGAAATAAAGGATCTCAGAAGCTACTCTTTATAATCCCTATGTCAAAGCTAATCTTTCAAAACTCTCCATGCAAAAACTTCTAGACCCTACAACCAAGATCACCATAACAAAACTATAGTAAATGCTAGAGGAATGAAAGTGAAATGAGCTACGACTAGGTAAACCTAAGAGGGGATAGATGCTAGCATGAATAGGCAACGATGGATAATATGGATTGACAATGTCGATGGTGAGATTTGCGCAACATTCCACAAAACCCCACATTATTAATAGAACTTCCACCAATGATAAGTCTTCACTGGTGAAGACTCTGCTTATTAAAGAATGCTGGCGATTGATAACGGTAAAATCTTAGAGAAAGAGATAGAGAGGAGGCCAGTCACTCCATGGCTTAACCTATTGACTAAAAGCTAAAAAGTCAGGATTTTCATGAGTAAAAAAACACCAAAGAAACTGAAGCAGAGAACTAGAAGATGACCTTCATAGGCCTAATAAAGGTTGTAATTTCCTTTCCCAGAACAAAAAGATTGCAACTTCTAAGATGCCCACAAAAAACTAAACAAAATTTTAAAAGAAAACACCAACCCAAATCCCAAAACCTAAAATAATCTCATTATGAAATGCAACAAATGAAAAAGTAAGATCATACAGTATAGACCCAGATACATAACCTTTAAATCTCTGAAAATCAAACCAAAGCCACTAAAATAAAACCCAAAGTGATCGAAACAAAGCAAACCCAAGAGGAAAATCCAACAAAAGGAACAATCTTTGAGCAAAAAATTGCAATAAAGATATAGAAAAAGCATAACGCATCAATAATGGTAAATGTAGCGTAGATTTACCAACAATGGTAAATGCAGTAATGGATATGCAACAGAAATCATTTCTTTTCCTCTTTCCTTCTTCTATGTGCAGTTAAATCTAAACATTTTCGTTTCAATGGGGTCTTATGGGTTAATGTGAAGGGATCCAATCTACAAGGTTGAGCTTGAAGTTGGTTATGGTGGTGAAGATGATGGTTAAGGAACAAAAATCTAGAAAAATAAATAGTGAGAGGAGATCCTTCTAGCTTCGAGTAACAAAGAAAAATCATATATTCTAGAATGAGAGCTTAAAGTAACAAAAGGAACAATCTTTGAACACAAAATTGCAATGAAGATCTGTAACAAGCACAAAAATGCATCAACAATGGTATATGCAACATAAATCTAATAATAATGGTAATGCAACAATGAATATGCAACAAAAATTGTTTCTTTTCCTCATATCCTTCTTCTATGTGCAGTTAAAGCTAAAAAAATTTGGTTTCAATGTAGTTTTATGGGTTAATGTGAAGGGATCTGATCTAAAAGGCTAAGTTTGAAGTGTTGGTTATAATGGTGAAGATGATGGTTAGGGATAAAAATTTAGAAAAAATGAACAATGAGAGGAGATCCTTCTGGTTTGGAGTAATAGAGAAACTCGTGTATTCTATAGTGAGAGTTTGAAGTAACAAAAGGAATAATCTTTAAACTTAAAATTGCAATGAAGATTTAGAACAAGCATAAAAATGCATCAACATGAAAATCTAGACCAACAGATAATATCTTTAATACCAAGATATCTTTAGGGGTCATTGTAAGGTTATTTAGATAACAATCTTTAACCCATTCTTAAATCCATCTAAGAAGTAATGATATCTCAAGAAACTCTAGATTAGTCAAGTATATAGCATTTGCCATTCCAAAATCATACCAATCTCTAATAGCTTAAGGATGAGCTCCTTGTGAAAAATTAAATTTAGGATTTATCCCTGAAAAATCAATATAATAGGTATTATTATTTTATAGAGTGTATAAGTCTCTCATTACCATATAATGTGCATGATCAACAGGATGACTCTTTGTGAGACTACCAATCATGGTATTTCACTATACCATCAATTTGCATGAAATATCAAACCTTAGAAAAATATTATCAAAAGTAACCTTTTTCGACTTAATCTGCTAACTAGTAAATTCATTCATTAGGGAAAAAAGAGCTTGTAGATGATGAATCTTTAACTATGTTAGCCTTGTTGACTATGGTATAAAGTTTTTATTCTAAATAATTATAATGGTTTATCTTGACCTGCCATAGATGACAAAATGAAAGAAGCATCTCTGCAACTTCTTTAAGTATCGAGTTAAAGCTAGCAATATCTAGTAAATCTTTAATTTGTGCTTGGTAACTGTTGATATCTTTGGACATTTGTTCCAATAAGTAAAATATCTCTTCTTTGAGGTTGACCATCTCTAGTTCAGATATCTATAAGAATTCTATTATTAGATTTGATAATCTTAATATTAGAGCTATATTAATAAAGTTTGTCATTTAATATATATTTTATATTTAGGTTTAGAGGGTAAATTATTTTGAATAAAAGCTTTAAATTGAGTATTATCAGTTCTTAATAAAAATCTTTTAAGCAATGAAAGTTAATAATTTTTTTTAACTTTTTATTACGGCCAATAATTTCTTTTCATTTATGTGATATTTTTGTTGAGTATCTATAAAGGTTCCTGAAGTATACCTATAAAGAGACTTACTCATCTTGATATTAGAATCATCATAATTTTTTTTAATACTCCACTCTATACATGATTACAAATATTAGTTTCAAGAATTAAACCATCAACGTCAGATGGTAAAGAAAGTTTTGGCAATGTAGTACACAAAATTTTAATTTTCTTTACTTGTTTAATCAAATAGAGTGAAAATTCAAATATTTGATTTTTTCTTTAAAAACTTTTGTAAAGGTCTTCTTATCTCAGTTAGATTTTGAATAAAATCTAAAGCATAATTTAATACTCCTAAAAAAATTTGAATTTTTTTATCTATTAACCTATCAGGACATTGTGAGATTTTTTTTCAAGGATATGAGGTTGAATTTTAACTCCCTACCATTTATCTCCATGCCAAGGTATTCTATTTTACTCTGACATATCTTAGCATTTTTCTTAGAGAGAGCTAACCCATGTTGATCATATAAATCTACACATTTATTAAGATGTATAATATGTTGAGCAATATTATTTCTAGCTATTCAAATATCATCCACATAAACATGTATGAAATTATGATACTTAAAGATATTATCAATTTTCCTTTGAAATATTTGTAGGGCATTTTTTAAACCACAAGGCATTAGTAACCATTCATAATGACTTTGTGAAGTAAAGAAAGTAGTATATAGGATGATATCTTTATTCATTTTTATCTGCCAAAATCCACTCTTACAATCAAATTTAGAGAAGATTTGTTTTTCCTCTCGTTAAGTTTATTAATGTTTCTTTGTGAGGTAAGAAGTATCCATCAAATACTATATTATCATTTATTTTTTTATAATTTACTACCATTTTAGCTTTATTTCTAATTAGTTTTGCATGGTTTCTAACCATAAAAGCTAGGGAAGAATTGAGGGGATTTACTAGGCCTAATTATCTTTACATTTTCTAGTTCAATAAATTATTTTATAAATTCATCTTGATAATTTTTTGTTTATCTATCATTTCTAAGTTTACTTCTTCTTTATTTTTATCCTAAAATTGTAATGGGTTATCAGACCATCTTTGATGGTTCTATCTATTGATGCTTATTCTTTGTAATGTTTTCTATTTTTAGTAAAGATTTTCATTTTTGAAGGATCAATTTTTCTTTATATCTTACACTATGTTGGGTTGTGCGAGGTTTCAATTTATAGGCATTTTTATTTTGATTAACTATGATCCAATCACCACAAGTATTTTTGAAATATATTTGTTTTCTAATAGTAGTAAATAATATTTTATGAAATAATTGAAGAAAATTATTTTCTAAAAGAATACCTTTTTTGGTATCATAAAAGTAAAATGGTGGATATTTTGTTAAAAACGATCCTAATAGTGTTTGGGGTTGATTGATACCTTTTAATAAATGTATCTTACAGTTAGAAATATCTAATCTTATTATATTTTTTTAAAGGTTTCATGTTATTGTAAAAGAAAACAACTTGCTTTACATAAACAAGAACCAGCTCCACTGTTTATACAGGCAACAAAATATTATGCTATATAATCATTATAAGTTATTTAAAATATAAATACTAGTAAGACTAGTCATTATTTTGGAATATATATTATATTGTTATTGTTATTATAGGATATTTGTAATCAATATTGAGTTATCTTATAAGGTTGGAGTTGCTCGAGAAAACTAGTTCCTAGCATTATCTTTAAATTGAATCCTTCATTTTCAACTAGTAATCTTATAGGCATTTTATTATCTCCTATGTTAATACTAGTTTCTATGGCGATATCTATCTGATGTATTTCATCATTGAAAATATATATTAATAAGGTTCATTTAGCTGGAAACTTATAAAATTATATATTAGATTATGATTAATGTAATATCCTAGCTTTTGTATCAACTAAGATATTATAGGTAACATAATTTGTACCATTAAAATATTCTCTTTAATTTTGTAATTAGAACTTATCTTTCTATCTGCTCTTATCAAATTATTAGCATATTGTTGACAACTTGAATATCAATTTCTGAATAAGATGATCTAGGTAATAATTTATTGTGAGAAGTTATTAAGTCATCTTCTATCTCTTCTATTTTTGCCATATAAGGAGGACATATTCTTTCAACTCAGAAAATAATTTTGGAAAGTCAACAATATCTTTATTTGCAAAACATTTTGTTTGATGAATATTAGATTAGACATAAGATATCATGTAGGTAATAGAATATGGTTTATTCCCATCTCTAATTAAATATTTTCCTTTATAGTTTTGGATTAAAAAGAGTGTCATATCAAAATCTTTATCTTGTATATTATAAGCCATCTTAGGATAGATATTAAAAAATATTTGATATCGAAAATTGCCTCTTAAAATTCCCATGTAGGCTTCTTGTCTATTGCGAATTCTATAATCTAATATTGCTAAATTTATAGGACTATCTATTCCTTCTCTGAAAGTAAATCTACTTATCATTTGTATGGATTAGATATGCACCCATCCTATTTTGTCCCTAATTTCTTTGCAGATGTGATCAAGTTTTCAAGAAATATCATTTTTAGATAGTAGATGAATTATTACTTTATTAGAAGTTAAACTAATATTTAAGGCTTTTTCCTTAAGATTAATGCCATAAAACATATGATGTTTTTTAGGTTTTAATACTATTTTTCTAATAATGTCATATTAAATCTACTATAAGAATTTACAGAATACATTATTTTGAAAATTTTAAGCATTTTTTATCAATAAAAGTTTTTTGGACTGTAATCTCCATATTGTTTAGATGTTTCTACTATAGTATCTATTATTTAAGCATCAATTTGAATATTAGAAGATTCTCCTATTTCACTTATTTATTTCAAAATTTGAAGTTTCTTCATATTCTATATCTGCTATTATAAAAATACTTTCTTCAGAAGAGCATTCTTTAAAATTATCAATTCTAATAAAATCTTCATTTTCTATCTTTTTTAAATTTTTGCCAAGTTAGTTTCTATTTTTAATCCTTCATGTTTTAATTTTATATGTTTATCTTCAGCCATTTAGATGATAATTTCTAAAACGTCTACTAATTTATAAATGAGCTTCTATTTGCAAATTTTTTATAACTATGATATATTCTATCTGATTTGTCCAACATTGATGATATGTGCTTAATTTTTGATATATTTAACCATTTACACTTATTGATTAATGATATGAAAATGCTTAAGATACTTTAGTTCTTATATGATTTTAGGTACAATTCGAATGCAAAGGAGCCAACGTGAGTCGAAAGAACTATATTTGAGTCATTTTCTCGAGAATCACACTTACTTGTTTTCATGGAACAAGAACGAGAAGGATTGGAGTAAGAGGAGATAATAAAATACTAAAACAAATGAAGATTAGCACAAGTTATGGCCATAAGATGCATCTCATGGCTATGACAAATTTGTCATGGTTGTAAGAGGTGCATCATGCCTATGACACACTTGTCATAGGCGTGACACTAGTTGCATGGGCGTGACAACCCACATCATACACATGCAAAATGTCTTATGTCATGGGTGTGACACTAGTTTCATGGGTGTGACAAACCACGTCATGCCCACGTAAGGTGTCTCACGGCCATGAGATAGTTACAACTCACCCGACCTTATTTTTTATTATAAAAACATCATTTTTGTGAAGGAAGATGTTATGTTTTTGTTTGAAGAAAGTGTGAGCTCTCGTTTATGAAGAAGAGAAGGGGCAAAGCTCCATTCCTTTGGAGACCCATGGAGGGCTAGCTTCCTAATGCCGATTTGGAGGTGAAATCAACGTCAAAGAACCTAGTTAAGCATTTCTCTCATTTTTTGTTGCTCTTTATCTTAGGGATTGGTTGTGTTATCCTATGGTTAATATTTGGGTGATATGTGAGAATGACTGAATGCTCTATTTGATTATTTTTATGTAAGAATCCATTGCTAGAATTTCAATATAATCTGTAATTGTTATGTTGAGATTTGTTGGTGGTGACTAATGGTTTTTAATCATTAGGGATAATATAACCTAAGTTAAATGACCTGAGCTTGTGTGATTATTTCCTTGTTTAATCCATTTTTCTAATGCATAATGTGATTGTCCAATTAAATCTAGATAGCTTGTTCTAGGTTGTTTGATAGCTAGGTTCAATTAACGAGCTCTTCTTAATTAAACAAGACCTAAGAAAAAACTGGGGTTAACAGAGCTTATTGTTAACTTATGATCAATAGTTGCTAGGAGAGGTATAAGAATAATAATTCAATGGTATTTGTTCAACCGTGTGTAGGCTGAGATTGAATCGATAATCAGGTTCCTAATGGATTCATCACTTTCATCATTTTTAGGTTATTTGATTTAATTTGTCTTCATTAGTTTAGCTTCATTTTATTTTCTTATTTGAAAACATCCAACTCACATGATGAGAAGACAATTACAATTTTTATAGATGAATTTTCCAAATTCACCTAATACCAAGAATCATTGAAAGATTCATCCAACTCTATCTTTGCTATCACTGACACAGGTAACACACCTGTATGTCTTCTATCCTCTTCCTCCCAATGGGTCATTGATTTTGGTTTCTCAGATTATATAATAGGCAATCCCAATCTCTTTTTTACTTTTCAGAAACACTCATCTCCTTCCTTTGTTACCTTAGAGGATAGATCTCCTTCCTCTATTATTGGTTCTGACACTATTAACCTACTCTATGATTGTCATTATCCTTTGTCTTACACCTACTAAGATTCTTATTTAATTTACTTTCTGTGAGTAAACTAACTCATGATTTAAACTTATGTATCTCGTTCTTTCATAGTCATTGTTTCCTAAGGATTTTATGACAAAAAAATTGTTAGTAAAGGACAAACATTAGAAGGTTTCTACATTTTAGATACCTAACTACCTCAACCTATATCCTATTCATTATCTCAACACCTTTTGAAGCTTACTGTTGGTTAGGACACCACTCTTTACCTTCATTGAAGAAGATGCATCCTCAATTTTGAAAATTTTCTAGCTTAGAGTGTGAGCCTTGTCAATTCACTAAAAACCATCGTGTGTCTTCCCTTCCATTGGTTAACAACTAATCTAGTTTTTCTTTTGAATTAGTACAAATTTATGTTTAAGGTCCTTATCATGTGAAGTCCAAAACTAGTTTTCAATACTTTATTACATTTTTTTATGATTATTCTCCCATTTTACTATCTTTTGTGTTAAAATCAAAACATAATTTAATCTTTCTATCCCTACTCTAAGAAGTGATAACATGAAAGAATAGTTTTTCACCTTGTTCCTGCACTACATGCTTTAAAATAGTATTGTTCATCAATCTTCATATGTTGTCACACCATCTCAAAATAGTGTAGGTGAAAGAAAATATCATTATTTACTTGAAACTGCCAGAGCACTCTCATTCTAATTGAATGTCCCTAAATCTTTTTAGGTTGATATAGTCTCCACAACTTGTTTTCTAATGATTTGGATGCCTTCATCCATTCTTCAAGTTGAGATTCGTTATAACATTCTTTTTCCTACTAAACCCATGTTCTCCCTTACACTATAACTTTTTTTCCAGTATTTGTTTTGTTTAAGATGTTCGCCCTTAGGTCACCAAGTTACATCCTAAATCTCTTAAATGTGTATTTGTAGACTACTCTTGTATATAAAAAGGCTATCGGTATTACTATCCAACTCTGAACAAATAACTTCTATCCACTGATGTCACCTTTATCTAAAACATTTCCTTCTTTCCTACTTCTTTAGTACCTATAGAGGTAGATGATTATCCATTAATTTATGAGGTCACCTATTAGATCAATAATGTTACAACTACACCACCACAACCCCCCACCCATTCATCTAGTCTATTCCAAAAAACAAAATCATCCTAATGTGAGCTCCATAAATCTGTCTTCCTTGACATTAGATCCAACTTTAGATGATCTGCCCATTGACCTTCACAAAGATAAACACAAGTGCACCTTTCTTATTTCCTTTTTTTGTGTCATATGGTCATTTATCCCCCCTTTCTTTTTTTTTTTTGCATCACTTTATTCTATATCTCTCCTGAAAACTATTTAAGAAGCTTTAGCTCATCTTGGTTGGCGTAATGCTTTGATAGAGGAGATGAATGCTTTAAAGGCTAATGGTACATGAAAGTTGGTAAACTTACCTATTGGAAAGAAATCCATTAGATGCAAATGGGTTTTTATAGTTAAAGTCAACTTTGATATATCAGTGACTCATCTTAAAGCACGACTTATCACTAAAAGTTATGCTTAAGCCTATGGTGTGGATTATTTTGATACTTTATCACCTATTGCTAAACTAACATTTATCGACTTATTCATTTCTATGGTAGCTACATTTAATTAGCTCATATACTAGTTAGATATTAAAAATGTCTTTTGATATGGTGACCTCCAAGAGGAAGTATATATAGAGCAACCGCTTGGGTTTGTTGCTCAGAGGGAGTATGGAAAAAGTTGTTGTCTTCACAAGTTTTTGTATGGTTTGAAATAAAGTCCATATGCTTGGTTTGAAAATTTTAGTCAAGCTGTAGAAATGTTTAGATTGACTAAGAGCAAATCTAATCACTCAGTCTTCTACAAACAATCTAAACTTAGGACTATTCTCTTTGTTGTGTAAATGGATGATATCATCATTATAGGAAGAAACTCCATGGGCATCTCATCATTAAAATCCTTTCTTCAACGTAATTTCATACAAAGGATCTGGGAGCTCTGAAATATGACACGGGAGTAGAAGTAACGAGAAGTAAGAAAGGATTTTTTCTATCCCAAAGAAAATATATGCTTGATCTACTAGCTGAAATAGGAAAGCTGGGAGCTAAATTGTGCAGAACCCTAATGGTCCCTAATGTATAACTTATTAAAAGTGGAGATTTGCTTGAAGACCTTGAAATATATAAAAGATTGGTATGAAAATTAAACTATCTTATTGTAACTCACCCTGATATTACATATTCTATTAATGATGTAAGTTAATTAACGTCTTCTCTAAGTGTTATCATTGGGCTACCTTAGAAGAAATCTTATGCTACCTAAAGGGAGCTCCTGGAAAAAGGATACTACGTGAAAATCATAGGCACACTCCTATTGAATGCTTTTTAGATGTTGATTGGGTAGGTTCTACGATCAATAGAAAATCTATGACTAGCTATTGTGTCTTTATAGTAGAAAACTTGGTCTCATAAAAAAGTAAGAAACAAAGTGTTGTGTCTAGATCTAGTGTAAAATCTGTATACAAAGCTATGGCACAAGTAACGTGTGATATAATATGGATATATCAATTATTATACAAATTTGGTTTTAAAGCCTTAGTACTAAAAAAGCCATGGTGTGATAATTATATTACTCTACATATTACTTCTTATCTAGTGTTTCATGAAAGGACGAAAGGACCAAACACATTTAAATTAAATGCCACTTTTTTGTAAAAAAGTTTAACATAACTTTATTTCTACATAATATGTCAAAACTAGAAAGCAACTCGGAGATCTCTTCACAAAGGCCCTAAATGGTACTTGAATCAATTACATTTGTAACAAGTTACACATGATTACTATCTATGCTCCAACTTGAGGGAGAATGTTACATATTGAGCATTAATGTCATTGATTCTAGTCTTTATCATAGGGATTATAATCCCATGATCATAAGGATTACATTCCCTAAATTAATCTTATAAATATGTATATATAGCCTTACTTTTGTACAATAAATATATGAGAAAAAACAAACCTCTTTCTATCTTTCAAAGTATCATAATAACATCACTTTTAAAAAGAAATATTAATCAATTAGAACCTTCATTAATATAACCATTTTAGGTTCAACTAACAATTTTATTATATTTTAGAGACATGTTCAAGTGATATTACAATTTACTTGAGAATTTGTATCTTCATTTACACTTTTCATAATTTGTTATTTATTTTCATTATAATCTTCAAATAATTTTTTCATTTTATCCATGTATTTTAATAAAATTAATATATTACACAATAAGTAATAAGAATATATTTTTGCTTCTTCATATTATAATTGGGAATGTTGAAAAGTATGGTGAATCTTGCTTTTATAATGCCAAATTTTTTTCAATATACTAACAAAAAATTTAAGAAAAATAATCATAATTACTATATTTATTTAAAATGATGTAATACCTTGTAGAGGCATACAAAATTGGTTTACTAGATTTATTACTATTTCTAAAATAATTCGAGAATCATTTACAAAACTTTTTTATCCAACTATTTTATATACAAAACACCTGTCAAATGAGCAATGTAATATAATATTTCAGGTTGAATTAATTCATTCACACCTATATGATATTTTTCATAGGTTAAAATATATGAATCAATATGGTTAACATTTATTTCTCTTATAAAATCTTACTAAATAAAATTATATTATTCAAATGGTCAATTAAATATAAACATATAATCAAAATAGTAATAAAGCATATGAATATACCTAAGAATATGAACAATATTATGAATTATCTTGAATCTCAAGTGGTATATTGGCAAACACTGATGGAGTAATGAATCTTTTTACAAGACGATGAGCTAAATATAAGACTTTGTAAAAATACTTTAAAATTGTCTAGGTTAAATGTTGATAATGCTTTGCTTTGATTATAGTTGTCTCATTATTGCCTACTATCATTAAGAAAATTACAGCTTATTCCTTCATGACCAAATGATTAGATGACTTTAAGCTTCTTAAACTTTTCAACTCATCATATAAACTCAAGAATATTGTCTTTCTTATACTTAAATTCTTATAAATCCTTTTATGATTTATATTTAAAAGTTTTTGTGTCCAATCATTACTTATTAGAACATAAATTCTACAAGATTGCTTGTGTAAATATTTATATTCTTCCATTATTAGAGAAATTAGAACTATCTTGATCATTTCACCATCTAAAGCTAATTAAAAATTTGATAAGGAAGCCATGTATATAATACTAAAATTAATAATTAATAAAAATATTTAAAATATAATACTAAAACTATTCGCAAACATTAAAACATCTATCATAAATTTAAGAAGTTTATATCAAATATTCAATCAGAAGGTTCAAACAAAGTATACACTTAAGATGTCTAAGCTATGGAATAGTTATTAATATAAAAATGCCTACATAAATAATTGTTTAATACTCAATAGCATGGAAATATAACTAAAGAGATATAATACGATCCATCTTTCTTGTATCTAGCCTTCATTTGTTTTTTCATATTTCGTATCCTTTACATCCAAATCATGTAAGAACTTCGAACATTCATTTATTGTATTAATCGCTTGATTAATTTATGGAGCTTCAAATTTATCATCTATAGTGGGTGATGTTGCTAGCTTTTTTTCTGTTAATTAAATCGTTTTTCCCAATTATAACCAAAAAAATTTTTGAATGTTAAGAGTATATGATTTTTGCTTTCTTCTTCTTAGAAATAAAACTTGTAATTTGACCTTTTTTAATTGAATGAACAAAATTCATCAACTTAAATTCTATGTTTGTCTTATACACTATTTTATAGAGATTCTAATTGATGGATATGCATACAAATTGGTTATAGTTGTATTTCAAAAAATCTGACACAAGTATGAGAATTCCTTGCATCCTTTCTCTTGAATATGTAGGTCATTTTATTCGCCTATAACAATTAAAATTGTATATGAGAAAAAAATATAAAGGATACATTAATAAGTAAAGCAATATTTTACCTTAAATAAAATTTCCAATAGCCATTTATATCATTGACTTTATCAGTAAAGGAATTGTAACTAATTCTTATTTCTTTGAGTAAATTATTAAAATTCTTTAATCTAACTTATTCCATTATATTTGTTCTTTAACTAGACATCAATACACCCTTTATTAAATTTTCTTTAAAGACATGTCTTTTTAAGATTTTTTTAACTTAATTTGGAAAAAGATAGTAGTTGTTTGATTTTTTTCTTCAATTCTTTAAATATTAAAGAGTTAAAATACATATTAATTGTATAATTATATATCCCATCATTTTCATTTATTTTCACGCAATTATTTGAATCATTCATGTTGTACATAGTTTTCATCACTAAAGAAATTAAATATGAGTGACAATAGAAAGAAAATTGTCTCATGCAATAGTTTAGAAAATCACTCATCCGCTAAAGTACAAAGAAATATCATAACAAACAAGCACTAAACATGATTCATCAGTTCATTCAAAACTAGCAAATGCAGCTTATAGAGTTAACTATATTGAGACAACACCATTAATGTCATATTATCTAATGTTTGTGTACTTTTGCTTTTAGGATTCTTTCTTATAGATAGTTTATTTTTAACATTTACTTGAAATTACAGTGATAAGCTTTAATTTTTCTATTCTTCTTAATTGAGTAAGTAATCAATTTCTCAAGTTTATGTGTTATTTTTTATTTATGATGGAATACAAGTTCGAAGTAATTTTAAGCTACGAAAAAGGCCAAGAAAGAAGTCCCACATAAAGAAAGGGATTTTTTTACTTTTTACAACAAAAATGTGAAATTTTCCTAAAAGTTATGATCAAATCTAGATACTATCGTAATTTTGAAATTACCTCACTTACTGCTTGACATGATTTGAGACAACTGTAATTGAGATAAAATCAATCTCCTAAAAGACAACTTCCTACTTATTTCCTAAGCCTATATTTCAAGTGTTCATTGAGCTAAACAATTGGTGGTATTCATAAGTATCTATAACTAGTTCTTTAACATTTGTTGTTTAACTAAAAGATTTGTAATTACATAACAATAAAACAAATAAGCTGCAATCAAAGACTCTCGAGGTAAATATAAGGTCAAGATGCATGCGGTAAGATATAGAATTCAAAATATGTGATAAAGTCAATGACACTTTTCCATAAACATGACAATGTGAAGTTGTATCCTTTCCATATTATTACACAAGATAATGTTGGTTATCTTTCCATAACAGATGAATTTCAGTTTAATATTGTAACATCCCGTTACCGGTGTAACGAGTATACTGGTAATTTTGGATCGGGTTAGGTTTGGGTACAGGCAAATGTTGCATTGTTCATGCATTATCATTTCTATAAACATCGGTAATTGATTATTGACTGCACACACACACACACACACACACACACACACACA
>JANZLD010000006.1:14223283-14245368 GCA_026413575.1 Erythroxylum carthagenense | reverse complement strand
GATTTTGTTAGATTTTCTTGATGGCAAAAAGAAAATCTATATTTAGTTATCTGTTTCTTTTAAAAAATGGAGTGATATTTGTTTATGATGATGTTAGCACTTGGAGCTAATTGATATATTTCTAATTTTGCATTAATAATTTGCTATGTTATAATAGTGTACATATTTATGTTTTGATATTTTAAAAACAAAGTCTATAAAACATAATTTTAGACCGTGATGGAATTGGTTTACAAATCTAGTATGGTGAGTAGCAATTATTTTAAGATATGAAAGGAAGTATGTTGCATAAGTAACATAAAACCACTATAACTCATACTTATTAATTTATCATACAAAGTTATTTATATTGAACTTTTAAATTTTATTTTTTATGCACTTAAAATTATACTATTTAATTTTGTAATTATCTTATGATTGGGTTAAGTGGGAGAATATTAGCATAGTGATTAATATCAAGGTAACAAATTATTTATTTAAGCCTAATTAATAATTAAATAGTTAAATAAACTTGACATTTCCTTACTCTTTAGGCTTTACAATTATCATACATAAAACAATCCATCCAAAGGCGCCTCTAAGTAAAAAAGGGTCAAGGGATAAAATCAATTAATTTAAAAGATTTGCTATATGTTGATTTTATTAAACGTATTACAGTTTTTATATTATAGGAATTACATGTTCAAGATCATGCAATTAATGTTTTACTTATATAAATTTAAGTCTTGCACTAACTTATCATTAGCTCAAAGTTAACAGTCTACAAATTAAGAGTGTGAAAGACCACATTATTCAATTGGGGTATAAGAAATAATTTCAATAGTAGAAATATTTTCTTTTACTTCTTAGAGTAAACTAAACAAGTTATTGCAATTGACTATTTCCTTCTTTCTAACAATATAAATTAAGCAAAATACGTCTCATAAGGACATGATGTCACATCTCTAATGCCATCTAATTCAATCATATGCCATACCTTTGAGAATTGTTTTTTTGTAACTTGTATCTAACTCTAGCATGACTTCATATGTTCAATTAATAAAAATAATAAAACGTTAGATCTATTTAATGTTATTATGCCTAAACTATAATTTTGGCTAATAAATCTCTAATGATTCAGCATAAATAATTTATCGAGTAAGAATCTTACTTCCTTACTCTCTCAACACTCTGGGCACCAGACCTGAATGCCTAGAAACTTCTAGACATTATGTAAGAACTACCTAATCTGCACTTGACCAAATATGACAAAGACATCACCCTACTATCGATGGCTACATGTGTTCAGATTATATGGCAAGAGAGGAACAACAGAAGATTTAAGAACCAGACTACCTCACTGACTTCCCTCACTGAGATTACCACTACAACTATCAGAGAGCAGTTGATTATTAATCATTTACACCTATTTTGTAGTGGGAGAATGGCCCACATCTGGCGGATCTAATCCGGGAAGAAGACCTAAGCAATCCCTAACACATCGCTATGCAGAAACTATAGTACCAATCTGATTTGAACTACATCACTTGACCTCTCCCTTTCCGGAGAGATCATCTACTGAGAATTAATTCATCAAGTTCCTTACCTGAGCTGTCTGGATCTGGCCACATCCTTTATCGCCCCTCTCTGGAACACTGGAAGTCGATGCTTGGTTGCTGTGCAATCTCCGTGTAGTCAACACGCACATCTCCCCCCTAGCCGATTTGCAGAAAATCACCTCTGGAAACCCTATAAGAAACAAGGTAGATCTTCGCTCACTCCCTACAAGTACCTTTTGAACGAGATGCCGCAGCTTACCTGGTAATCTCTACCTCTGGGATGCTCTCTATCTGCTCGGTCGCTCCTTCGTCAACTGAAATCGTGCCTCCCATAGTCGAATTGGGAAATCCGTTTGGAGAACAGAGAAAGGTTTAGATTGTTTTGCCTTAAAAGTCGAGGAGCCGATTATGTTTGGCCTTAATCTTGTAGAATTAGCTACGACACCGTTTTCGGTTGGTATCTTAAGTCATGACTTTGCTGATTTATTGTTGGAACTCCTCATATGATAATCCTCCTTATTAAATGAAAATTTTTAATTTCTCAAAAAAAAAAGAATCTTACTTCCTATAGAAGTAAATAACTCAATCAACACCTTTCTAAAACCAACTAAAACCAAAAGATAATTTAAGATCAAACCTATGATTAAACCAAACACTAATAATCATTTGATGAAATGCAACGATAATTACTCTCTAATACTTTGATTACAATGGTAAAAGTAAAAACATCAAATTGTACATTTATGAATACAAATTCAACATTGAACAATTTATAAAGAAAAGAGACTCACACATTGAAAGTGAAAAAAAAACACAATGTTATAGAACTAATAAGACAAAGGTAGTGACAGACCCAATAATTATATACTTCAAAAAGTTGTGAGCTTTCCTCTCTGATCCATCACTCACTCCACATAACTATTAAGTATCAGCCTAAATTTGAAATTGAGATGGTACAGTTACCACAATAATATATAAAGCACAAACATAAAAGAGATTAAAATATAATTGAAAGCATTGAAGAAAAGCAACTAAAATAGGAATCCACTAGCAAGGATTGACATAATTGAAGGGATTGAAATATAACTGAAGATGGAGAGTTCGCTAAGTAGAAGAAGGATTTTTGAAGGTTTAAAACATATTGGTTACAATTTAGAAAATGAGTTAGTTTATGAGTTAACCAATCAATATCATAATATGCAAATGACTCAGCACTTTAACGGGTCCTTTTGGATTGTGAAAGGTTGTCTAACGGTAGCTTTTGAACCTCCAGTGAGATAAGAACACATCAAGCATACTTGTCCAATTGGAACATGTGTTTGGTAATGTTATCTTTTCTAGTATCCCTATTCCGTTTTGATGTTACATTATTCAACTCGGCAGAAAAGACAATTAATTTTCAATTTTGTTATGGTAATAAATATATAATCGCTTCATGTCATCTTATAATAAAGGCTCTCTCCCTACGGGTACGAAATACCACATGATAGCTCTTGCTCATTCTACGTGTCTTTCTAACCACTTATAAAACCCGTGACCCTAGCCCACTTATTACCATAAACTGCCTGACCCACCCCAAACCTAGAGAATCGTCCCTCTACAACGCCCTTTAAAGCCCTCCTAAGAACCCTCACATCCTCGTCCCCACCCCTTCCATTAGCCCACACTATCAACACCACACTCTTGGTCCGCCCACCAACTGTAGACATCTCAGCCCGGACCACCCTGCCTTGAACCTACCGGATCGCTTGCGACAACTACCGGTTCAACCCTGGTCTATCCTTGCAACAAACACTCGCTCGTATCATCGTCGCTTCATTTTCACAGTAGCTCAGAGTCGCCTCGTCAGATTCTCCCGGGAACAGCCACCGGTGATCGAAATATGTCCCTTAGCCGACCTGAAACGCCACATCATCCGCTTGCTTTCTTAGCTCCTCCACGTGACGCACTACCTCAGCCAGCAACGAGGCCTTGTCCTTTTGATTTATGGACAATGACAAAACTTTATTACTATAGTCTCATTTGATTCCAACAAGACTAATGAATCAAGGGAATAAAGTAGAGAAATGGTTTTAAGTGTAACATTTTAACCTTAGTGGTTTTGAGAAGGAGAGTGCGAAGTGTGGAGAGATGAGGATTGATACATTGCCTGCGTCTCCTCTTGGCCTCTTTGTGACTCTTCACTGGGTCCATTGACTTGATGTTAGTTTTGGAAGTTGAGCTCAGGAAGGGTTCTACTCCACCGTCCATCACGTTTAAAGCGGTGGGCCCTTGAACACAACCAACTTGATTTCAGTAGTTCTCTAATCCATAGCAATAGCTTTGACTAGGAAGCATATTGGTTATAGTGTGTTTGGAGAATAGATGCTTATTGGGTGACAACAGAGAACGAAAGCCGAAAACCTTATGCAGACGGAAGAAACTAGAATAGATTATGAAATTGTTTCAGGTGGTGAAACCCAAAAGTCGTTGAAAATGTACAGTTGAGAGAGCAGGAAAGAAAATGTTTCATAAAAAAAGGGCCTGGAAGGAGAAGAAAGCTGGAGCCTGGAGTTGGTGTTGTGTGGAGAGTAGAGTGAGAAGAACTTATCTATATCTAAGTTGGGAACTCTTAGGGTTTAGGAAATGTTTGTTAAGAATTGGGACCAAATCCTAAGTGGGTTTGAGCCTAAGAGGAACTCCCGTGACAGAGAGACGGAAATGTGGCATGATCATTTTTTAGGCATAGACACATCACATACGACGATGCCTACAGCTTTTACGTAAGAGAAAAATGAATAAAATAGTAAGTACTCGTCGTCCTTATTTTGATTATTGTTCACTCCCTGCATAAACGTGATGTTCACTTTCCCTCTTACTCGTTGCCCCAAGTTTATTAACTCTGTTCATACATCAAATCACTAACTCCCAGTTCCTTTTCTTTACGAGTAACAGTATGAAATATGAATATGATTGCATGTACAACTCCCAATTGGCTTAACATTTAACTGTGTGAAACTGAGCCAAGCAGAATGATCCCATATGTTTTTGATAGGGTGTGCACCACTACAGAAGTCTGCAACTGTAGTGACAGATGAAGTACTAACCCCGACTTGGACAAGCTCCGGCAGGGAATACCTGCTATACAGGCCACGAGGTGACACTTCTTCGATGCAATTGGCATGTTTCCACTTCCACCTTTAGAAGAGTGGCGATCTTTGTACACTTTTATGTTGTCCAATGCTCAAGAGAGTGTTGGACACCCTCTAAACTTATGTTTAATGAGTAAAATGACATTGTTTTGAACATTTTGTTTTAGGTATTAGACAAGGTTGGGCACCTTTTAAACTTATGTCCAGTGCTCAAAATATCCTAATATTGGACAGGGTTAGATGCCCTCTAAACTCATATTCAATGGCTAAAACAATGTCGTTTTGAGCATTGAATAGAGTTGGACACTTTCTAAACTTATATTTAGTAGTCAAAATGACGTCGTTTTGAGCATTAGACAGAGTAAAATTAGATAGAAAATATGAACTTGCCTTAGAATTGGTTGTTTTGGCATTAAACAAAGTAAAATTAGATAAAGAATCTAAACTCGTCTTAGAATTGGTAAGGTTCAGTTTCATTTTCAATCCCACATGGTCCACTCTCCTAGTCTCCATTCAGACACTACCATAGGCTATCTCATACCTAGAGTGAGACACCAAGCCCAAATCTCAATATAAAAAACTCAATAAGTTAGGACTGTTCAAATATTACATAATACAATATCACAATCTTATGAAATCAAAATATGTCACTCAAATATTATCTCTTCTCTTTCCAATTCTCACTTATTTAAACATTGAAACAAAGCAACAACTTAATTTTACATATTTTTAAGGATAACATGTCCAACTCAATAAAAAATTTTCCAACTTAAACTTATACCTGAAGAATTTAAATACTCAAAAATTATCTTTATTATTTGGTGCTCATTATAGACTGATAATTTGTTGATATTAATAAACATAACAATTACAAACTTACATCTTAATTTTAACAATAGATAAAATGAAAATCACCTCTTCTTCCTTTCAATGACATCACTCATACATTCAAGACTAGACATTGCCAAAACATAAGTTTAGAACACCAAACCAAAAAAGAAGAAATGGATGATCCCCTAGAGCTATCAACAAATTTGTTGGAGGAAATAGTAATTGCAGCATGTCTTAACTAAAAAAGTATGCATATAAAGACTTAAGTAAAAATCAAGCCAAAAGACATCGAACGAAAAAACAAATCCTATTTGAGGAAAAAGACGTGTCAAGTTAGTATAACCTTCACAAAGATGCAGTGGTCATCATATCTAGGGATGATAACATTCCAAATTGGTTGGAACGCCCAAAATAACATCATTTTAGCCATACCATTTTTTAAACTTAAAAAGATATTATTTTGAGGAGTTTTTCATAAACCACGTCGTTTTGTAGTTGGGGAGGCATGTGATTCAGACTATTAAGTTGATTATTGGGCTGCATTTAATCTTTAATCATATCGAACACAGTAAATTTTGAAGTGAAACGAATATTAGTGGATAGTGACAACTCTATTGATATTCTTTTTTAGAAAGACTTTAAGGAATGCAATTTGAATAATGACAACTTCACTCAACATGTTGTCTTGTAATTAGTTTTGGGAATGATCAAATTTTCTTGAAGAGAAAATAAATCTTAATGTTACAATTAGTGATTATCCCAAGTAGACCACAAAAGTGATTGAATTCCATATTATACATAAAGCAGTTGTGAGCGCTTTTTTTCACAGACCTTTGCTTTACAAGATAAGAGCCATCTTATCACTAATTGCTCATGAAGTTCCAAAAAGAGAGAGGCATAAGAGAAGTTTTAGGTGAATACAAAACATCAAGACAATGTTATGTGGCTTTACTATAAAAAGAAGAATTTATCCTGGCAAGTGAGTATTGAAGAAGTAGAAACTAATAGGGAATAAATTGTCATATATGTATTATATGTATTACAATGAAGGGAATGGACTTATTTATATACATAAGTATTAGGCTAATTAGGAAGAAAATTAAATAAAGAATAACCTAATTAAGGAAGAACCTAAACTTAAACAAGGAAGAAAGTAATGAAGAAAGACTCTAATTAGTACCTAAATATATTTAGAATGATTACAATATATATTATCATTATCATTCCTCCTCAAACTCAAGGTGTTAGAAAAGTAGATAGCTTGAGTTTGGAAACAAGATAGCAAAATCAAAGAGTAAAGCATGGTCAAAAGGAGTAGCACAAACTGTTCAAACTCATTACGAAGAGTCATAAATAAGAGAACTAAAAAATGAATTCATGAGGGCCAAAAAAACACTTTGAAAATCGGTCTGGATTGTAAGAGAATTTATTAAAAGTAGACTAAATCAACTAGTCAAACCTATTTAAAATGGTTTAGTTCAACTAGGTCAACTAGAAAAGGAGTGACTAATATGACACATTTTGATTAAATAAACGACTGATACAAGACATTAATGAAGTGCGAACAGAGTTTCTTCAGAGTGTACAGTGACAATGTTACGTGGCTTTATAAAAAAAATGAAGAATTCATCCTAGCAAATGAGTATTGAAGAAGTAGAAACGAATAGGGAATAAATTGTGTCATATATGTATTACGTGTATTACAATGAAGGGAATGGACCTATTGATATATAAAAGAATTAGGTTACCTAGGAAGAAACTTAAATAAAGAATAACCTAATTGGGGAAGAACCTAAACTTAAACAAGGAAGAAATTAATAAGGAAAGACTCTAATTAGTACCTAAATATATTTACAATAATTACATTATCTATTATCATTACCAGTCCTCCTCAAACTCAAGATGCTAGAGAAGCAAATAGCTTAGGTTCGGAAACAAGATCATAAAATCAAATAGTTAAGTGTGGTCAAAAAGAGCAGCATAAACTAACTCAAACTCATTAAAAAAATCATAAGTAAGAGAACTAAAAAATGAATTCATGAGGGCCAAAAAAACTTTAAAAACAGTCTAGATTGTAAGAGAATTTATTAAAATTGGACTAAACCAACTAGTCAAACCTATTTAAACTGGTTTAGTTCAACTAGAAAAAGAATGACTAATGTGACATATTATGATTAAATAAATGACTGATATAAGACACTGATGAATTGCGAACAGAGTTTCTTCAGGGTGTACGGTATGTACACGAGTGAACTAGAAGGCAACAACTTATAGCGAAATGTGTGGGTATATGGAGGCTCTAATAAAGATCTAGTCACTAGTATTAAAATTGTCTTGATGAGAGAAATCTTCTATTATGCTCAAATTATAAAAAAAAATGAGCAACATATCTTTGTGTACAATGAAAATTAGTGAAGTCAAAAGAAGAAGAATTAGTAAAAGTGCAAAAACCACTTGAAAAGGACTAGAAAACAAAATCAGTGGTTTTGTTTTCTATAGTGGTGATAGGTAGCTTAAAGTGTTAAAAGATGTCATAACTGTGATGAAAGGAAGATTAGGGGGAAAAAACAAAATCAGTGGTTGTATCTCAATCTTCATGGCAAAATGATGATATTATAAAGTTATAGTAACACATATTAGGCCATATGAGTAAATAAGGACTTTAAATATTGAGTAAAAAAAGATTGTTGGATGGAGTTGTATTTGGAAAGGTGAAATTATGTGTCTTATGTTTTTGGCAAATAGTGCAGGGGTAAATTCAATTCTAATATGCACACTTCCACTAGCTTTCTTGATTATATTAATTTAGATTTATAGGATCCTACTTTGGTTTAACCCCATAGAGGATGCATTTACTTTTTGACATTCATTAATAATTATTTTAGAAAAGCTTAGGTGTATTTTCTGAAATTAAAGGACGAATTATCTCGAAAGTTTGAGGAGTGGAAGGCTACGGTTGGAAAACATGTATAAAATAGGCCAAGACACTTAAAATGTATAATGGATTAGAATTTTATAATAAAGCAATTGATGAGTTATATAGGAAGGAAGGTATAGTGAAGCATTGTGTTGTATGTCATATACTGCAGTAAAATGGATTTGTAAAATGGATGAACCAAAAAATCATATAACATGTGATTAGATGATGGACTTAACAATTTTGGGATGAGACAATTAACACTACTACTTATCTAGTGAGTAAATCTCCATCTACTGCAATGGATTTTGACTCTTCAAGAGGAATGCTACATTATTTCCTTTGATTATTATGGTTTACAATATATTTGTTCGTCTTACTTATGCTCATGTTAGTGATGGTAAATTAGAGCCTAGGGTAATGAGTGCATATTTCTAAAGTATGTTACTAGAGTTAAACGGTATAAATTATATTTTACTGAAAATGATAGAACTCAAAATTTATTATTTGTGAAGATGTTACTTTTGTTAAATCTACTAGGTTTAGCCAGATAGTGGAGTTTGATGATCTTGCAGGTAAAAGTGATCAGGTTACTGATCAAAAGGTTAAGATTTAAATTAAAACTCTAAGTAGGATATAAACAACCATAAAGTATAGTAACAAGGAGTATATTGAGACAAATTAGAAAACATGTAGGGAATTTAACTTATATTGATGCTGTTATCATGTTAAATATGCTTTGGCAATAGATGAGCATATAGATTATAAAGAACTAAAAACTTATAGAGAGGCGGTGGCTAGTAAAGAAGCATTAGAATGGTTGATTGCCATAAATGAGAAGATGCATTCTTTGTACAAAAATGAGACATGAGAACTTGTACACTTACCAAAGGGTGTAAAGTTAGTAGGATGTAAATAAGTATTTAAGAAAGAAAAATGGTATTAAGCCAACTATGTTCAGGGCATGGACTAATGGCACGTGAATTTTCATAGGAGGGAATTGATTACGATAAGGTGTTCTCACAATGTAAAGCACATGACCATACGAGTTTTTTTAACCATGGTAATGCACTTGATCTGAAGTTAGAGCAACTTGATGTGAAGATTATAACTTTTGCACGATAATCTAAACTAAAATCGTTATTTGCATAAAAGTTCAATTATGACTTGAACTTGGTGGGATATCCGCATAACTTAAAGCCCTCAAGGGCATGCATGATAGGGAATGATTTTTGGTTTGATGTTAGAAAATCAAAGTCAAGGTAAAAATTTGTTACATATGCCTTAAATTTCATAGTGGCCGTTTATGATTTGAAATTTTGGGTGTTACAATCTAAATAGAATCTCAAATATCATAAAAGTAGATAACAAAGGCTAGACCAATATCAAACAGGCGAGGAGAAAGAAGTCAGCTCACTGTAACTTCAACAGCTTAAGGAATTAGAGAAAATCAACGCCAAACTCGTATGGGTGAGAAATTGATTGAAAAGTCAGAGTTATAGCTTCGGTTTTAAGAGTGTCATGTGCCCAACTGTGTGTTTTATTTTATAATAGTTTTACCTTCTTTCTATATTTTCTGTTTGCTCAAATCTTGTGTATGTGTGTGTGTGTGTGTGTTTTTGTTGATATTGTTACCTTCTTTCTATATTTTCTGTTAGCTCATGCTATTAAAGGAGACAGATAAAAGTTTTCTCTTATCAAAGCCTCACTGAAGACTTAAACTGAAGCATGCAAGGTGATTATCACGTCATATTTTTGCAGTTTATCACCTCGCACGGAATACAGCCCAGTACGAGGTTCCGTCGGGAAGATCAGAATCTTGCTCAAGCCTAATGATTTAGAAGATGCAAGGAATCTAAACTATGCATGACCTCGCACCCAGAGTGAGCTCTAAAATTGTGCAATTGCTCAGTGGTTAAAGCTTGTACCTAAAATGGATTTTACAATAAGCACTCGCACCCCTACAACAGAGACCCGGACAACAAACATCCATCTTTACCAAATGGAGATCCAGAAGGAGCAATTAGGCCAAGAGTCTGCATCACTTTCCTTCTTCTTGCACTCAGTTCTTCTGATCCCCCAAGTAAACTTGTGCCCTATGAAAAATGCACCATTCATAAGCCAATTTGTAGAAAAGTAAGATAAAATACTTCTTAGAAAGGGCAAAGAACACTGATATTGCTCACAGATTTTGGAGTTTGCAGTTGTTCTTCCTTTGGCACCAGTTCTCGCATACACGTCATGTTTTTTTCTCCTTCATCAGTACCTGGGCATTTTCGCTTATAATTTGTCATACTAATCTGTTTAGGGAGTTTCGATTTTGAACCCTTGGCACTTGCATTGCATAGGGCATTTCCTGGGCTGGTGCTTTTCTGCAATCAGTTTTCACGTATTTTGCCATAGTTTTCATAAACTAGCCAGCATAAACATCAAGGAAATTGACATGAAGGAACAAAAGAGAGAAAAAAGTTTTGCTAGAAAATATACATTACTAGATGTTCTCTTCTGATTGACCCGATGAAGATTCTTTTCTTCAGACACATCAACTGCTTCACTTAAAGCTCCTGAATGGATTAAATCCATAGAAGCATCAATTAGACCAACAATTAGTGCAACAAATATCTGTCATTCTCTTCTACATCTTTTCTAATATATCAAACTCTATAGACAGCATAATATATATTCATAAGCAAGTAAAAGATTCAGAAAACAATTATGTAATGAAACAGTAACTCAGGCTCATGTAAAAGAAATATTATGGTCTGATTATATGCGGCATGCTTAGCTCATCACGTACAATATCTTTATGACATTGTTGGTGAATCTACAAACTTATATAAGAGGAAAAGCAAAAAAAGACTACAAGAATATTCTTCTTTCTATAATATTATATGATAAACAAAACTTCAATAAATTTGTCCATTACGTATAAATTCTCTCATGCATTCAGGCCAATGCACCTCCCTGACATATCAAAACTGAAACTTGAAAACTAACACCCCATGTCAGTTCCGAAAGCAACCAAAAAAAGAAGGAAAATAGTACACTCCTAAACGATAATTAGTGGACAGAGCAGAGAATACAATGGCCACCTAAAAAAGGTAAAAACTTTACCTTTAGTCTTGGATTGCTGCCTCTTGGATCGGTTACCGATTGCATGAGCATGAGCCTACAATCAAATTCAATATGGAACAGTCATTAACATCTAGCATACACCACCGTTTATTCTATTATTTTGCAATGACAGCAGTCTGGCAGAGAGTGGGCAATGGAACAGACGAGAGTAGCCAAATGAAAGAAAAGAACCTGCTGCAGAGACTTCAGTAGTATTTCACGGTAACAACCATTATTCTCCTTGAGAGTCTAAGGTTTGAGATACAGAAATGAGAAAAAAGGAACAAATCAAAGAGCAGTCGAAAAAATAAAATGTTTTGAGCAACATATGCTATCGAAAGCACGCATCAGAAAAACCATGATATTTATGAGTAAGTACACTCTCAAACTCTGATCGCAATTTGGTAGGATCTACATATAAACTGCAAGAGAAGTACAAGGCAAATTAACCAGATAGGTTATGCAGCAAGAACCAAAATATTCAAGCATTGGAAAGCACTAACTGTTGACAGCTTCCGTATAGCCTAGCAAGAACATCACCAGTTGATTTAGTACCAGGTTTACTGGTTCTACTCACAGCATTCTCATCAACAACCTACAGAAAAGAAACACTCATAAATAATATTTGTGGGCCGTTTCAAACGAAGTTAACTTTGTGGAATACGAAGATATCAATAAAAAGATAGTTTGTGATGAATGTGACATAAAACCACTCAATACGTAATGCCGTGCATACCACAGCAGGCCACCATGATCCGCAATGCCTGACCCATAATACATTCCCAGGAATAGTATCCCCTCCCAAGTGCTTGGATTCAACCATTCTCGCCCCTTGATCACTATTAGAACATTCAATCTTTGCACAAAATCTATCTTCCACAGCTTCCTTTTGATGTTAATAATCTAGTTTGAAAAGCAGTAAATTCAGCACCTCATCAATCACACTACCAGTCAATAGAAGTGACAAACATGATAACAAAAAGCTTTGCACCCACGCGCCATGGCATGGAGGTAAGATAACTCTTCACTTACCAAGCTTCAAATCCTGGAAGGTGTATGGGGTGTGACATTTCCACATATTTAAGTTTTCAGACATAACTAAAAAATAAAATCGATCATCGCTGCAATAAGAATATAAGAATCCTTGACTATTTGACTAATTCCAAATATGATAAGTTAACATTTACTATGAAACTTGGCGGTGATCAAGTAATTGTCGTGCGCCATCTCACTTGAAAAAGTTACCAAGGAAAAGGGTTTCCGCAGCCTACTTATATTTAACTTCCGAAGACTAAGAGAGCTAGGACGTTCCCTCCTCTGTATCTAAACTGAATCAATATTGTCGAACTGAAAACTGGAACATGTTGCAAGTTCAGGAATAGTAGAACGGAACTTCACTAATCAATAAAAAGTATACAACAAAGCCCATAACTTGCTTTTGGTTGCCCTTAAAGAAGTATAACACACAAAATTCGACATCAAGCTCGTTTAACAAAAGCAGGAAGCTCGGATGGAAACATAAACAGACACGATTTCCTACATTTTCTTCAAAAAAAATTCTCGAAAACTTGGTTAAAATGTCTAAAAAATCCCACTTTCTACGCACTTGAAAAGTATCCCAGGACTTGCGTCGACGTTAATTCCAAATAGAGCAAGAATTTCATGGGCACTCACCGAATCGAGAGACAAGAACTGGGTTTTAACTTTTAGATGGAGAAGTGGCTATGGGGATGCGTACTTCTGGACAGTTGCAAGTGGAGGAAGTGTGAGCGACTCTCTTTTTTATTCACATTGACGAGAGAGACATCTCTGCCAAAAATCAAAATAGTTGTGTTTCCTCCAATCCGATTGGTTGGTTGAAACTTAGGAGGGGAAGTCTTAGAACAGGAGATTCCTTAGTTTTAATAAATGTCTTATGATCAATAGATTTAACTTCATTAGCTTCTTTGTTTGTCAAATTCACACGATCACAGATCCACATTTTACATTTTCGGCTAAGGCTCGTTGTCATGCCTAGTTGGCCTAAATTTGTATATTGTTATTATTATTATTATTATATTTATTGTATTTTTTTATGAGGGTATTGAAAATAAATTTTTTATTAGTTAAAAATAAAATTGTATATTATTAGACTTTTAAAAATTTTGTGCATCAATAAAATTTATAGTAAGTATTGTTGTTATTGGTGCTTTGTCTTTTAAGATTAAATCTTATTTAAACAAATTTATTGATAATATTAATTTATAGATATCGAATTATTTAAAATCTTCCATTGTAAAAGTGTTTCACCGGCCTTGGCTGGTTACTTACGGGGCTGACAATGTATTTACTATTAACTCCTTTCAAAATTTACTTTTCTTTATTATTATTATTATTCTATGTGTTTTTTTGTTCCTCTGCTTCACGGTTTGATTTACCTCGTCTAAACCCTATTTCTCATCTGCTATACCCTTTCCACTCCTGTTTTGTCCAAATTGGTTGGGTTTGAGGTTTAAGGTTTGAGGTTAGATTCAACCCTCATCACGCTCTTCAATACAACCCTTCAACTATTTCGTTTATTTTTTCTTATTCTACTACGAATTGTGGAACATGTATGAGATTGTTTGAATGGTTTTGTTGTCTCTTAAAAGATATCCTAGTTGATTGTAACGTTTTGAGTCTAGTCAATGATCTGATTTGAAGAGCTATGGTGTGTGTACATATTTGATGCAGTAATGGTGGACCCATGGTGGTCGTTGTTGGGAGCGGCTATACCTGCAGTGATTGCTGGGCAAGCTTTGAGAATGAAAAAGAAGAGGGCAGAAGAGCAGAGGCTAAAGAGTGCCAGAGGGCGTGAGAAAAGTTCCGACGAGATTTTTGTTTGCGAGAGGGTGTGCACCTCCAAGAGGATGCTAAAGAAGGTAGGGGCTTTATCCAAAGACCCAGTGGTTGATACTTGTGTCACTGTTTGTGGGGTTTCTGAGCTTGATGCTTGTACTGATGCTTGTGCGAGAACTGTTTGTGTTAATCAACACCAAGTCCCCAACTGGAATGACATTTGTCTTCGGAGGTGCCAAATCGAGTGCCTTCGGTTGTCAAATTCCTCTGTAACTAGTTGAGAGGTTGCCTCTAGCTTCTGCTATTTGTGCTTGAATGGTGAATTATACAATGTAATTTACGGTATTCTTTGCAAGAAATTGATGGAAATGGGATGCCGGCTATATTGCGTTTGGTATTTGATATGGAGATGTTCATTTTTCTCGATTTATTGCTCAATTATTTTTCACCATATCTAATATTTGGATAATATGTGCGGCACTTTTTTAATCTACTGGAAATGATAGATTGTTATGCATTTTGCCCTTGATTTTGCAGCATACGGAATCATATGTTGGGGGTCTGGTTCAACTTTTGGTCTAGAGGAAGCAATAGATTGTTATGCTCTTTGACCTTTGGTTCTGCCGCATATGTTGAATTTGTTGAGGACTGCATATGGAAGTTCTTTTGCTATTATTACATGTATTTGGAGTGAATACCTGTACTTTTGATGGACCTGGATTCGCTCATACACCATTACTATTCTTTGAACTTATTTTGGAATCATTGCTTTTGTGTCACAATCAGTCCATTTATATGGAGCCTTATAACATTGAATAGCTGTGGTGCCCTGGCTCAAGGAACAAGGTTAAAATTGTTTGCATTTGTCTATTGTTGATAAACTTCCATGGCTTTCCAAATGGTGCCACTATGAAATGCGTTTAGTGCATGAGATAAAAGGCAAAACAAAGCCTTGAGAAGTGGGTCATTTTGTTATTTTGTAGAAGCTTTTCCATGGATGCCGGTTGATCTTCTGTTGAAGTAATGGGTCATTGTAGCCTATGATAGGAATTAGTGCTTAGTCTTCACTATGCTATTTCGCTCTGGCAACTCATCTTGGAATAGATGTTTGTGCATGTCGTTGACCAAAGTGGTAATCCATAGGTACTCTCAGGCACCAATTGTTGATGTTAATCTTGATTCTTCTCCAACATTTTGTTTTTGTTAAACTAGTCAATGATTGTTAGGATAATGTTTATCCTAATAGTTGTTAGGATTAATAAGGTTTGTTTATTTGAAGTTTGTTAGGATTCTTCTACTATGGTCATAGAATAACAGGAAGTCTGTTATGTTTTCAAGCCTATAAATTGGTACATTAAGTTTTTATAATGGTATTGCAATATTGCTCTAATTTTTCAGAATGAAGAATCCTTTGTTCTTGTGCTATTACTCCTCTTCAGTCTTTTTTTTTTCACTTTTGTTACATTTTATATTATTATTTATCACTATCATTGGTATCAGAGCCATATCTATGAATAGCTCAACCCAAGATTAAATTCCTTTTCTTGGATGGAAAAAAACTAACAATTGGTGGATTATTCAAATGAGGGTGCTTTTTGGACACCATGAGTTGTTAGGTATTGTAGAGAATGATGGTGCTAATCTTGACTACATTGATAGTGTAAGCAATGTACAAAAGGTTGCCCATCCTAAGAATAAGAAAAAGGATAATAAAGTCGTGTATTTCATTCATTAAGGAGTGGACGGTGAAGTTTTTGAGATGATTGTAAAAGCAACCATGTCAAAGTAAGCTTGGGATACCTTAGTGATGACGTACAAATGTGCTGATAGAGTTAAGAAGGTGAAACTTTAAATGGAAATGTACCGAGAGGAGTACAAAGGAGTAGTGCATTCAATTTGAATATATTATGGTGGTGATTGAGGAAGTCTTATGATCTATCCTCAATGAATGTTGATCAGGTATTCGACATTTTGTAAGCTTAAAAACAATGCATGAATGAGAAAAAAGCCAAGAAACTAATGAAGCAAGCCTTATAAGCCTAGGTCTCCATTAAAGAGGATCAAAGTTGAGAGATAAGCTAAAATCATGCCATCTCTTATAAGAGAGGACGAAGAAAAAGAAGTCATTTCTAGTATAATAGAATCCATCATTGTTATAACAACAATTATGGGATGGAAGACAGCACAGACAATGATCAAGAAAAATCAAAATCTATCCACCATTAGTATGCAGTGATGAATGCTATAACTGTAATAAATATAGTCATTACTTTATGAATGTAGAGACGAAGGAAGCATTCAAGAAGCTTGCTGTTTGCCACAAAATGATGACAACAGTTAACGCGCACTGCGGAAGAATTGATGACAATTTGATGGTATTTTCGATTGGTGTTTTGTTTTGATGTGTTTTCGACCTTAAGGAATTAAGAAGGATGAAAATTTCGAATTCAACAAATAAGAAAACTAAGGATACGCAAGGTTTGATTTCTATGACACCTCTTAGAAATTTGTTCCAAACAATCCTGATAATCAAAATAAAATCCAGAGAAACGAACAATCGACATGCCACAATTGAGAAAGCAATTGATAAGTGAAAGATGGTTCGAAAGGTAACAAGAACAAGAGAATAATGTTTCTCCCTATTGAAGCCGACGACACTCCAGCAATTCTAATATAAAAAGTTTCAAATTTTTGACCTAAAGACACATATTTATACCTAGGTTAAATAATAAAAGGTTGAGCTAAAATACATGAAAGCCTAAAATAAAACAAAGTCTAAAAACTAAATAAATAGGTATGATGTGTTGCGCCATTACTGGATCCATATGCTCTTGGGCTTAAGTGATGAAGCATTAAAATAACCCAAATCTTCTTGTCTTCAAGCTCTAAGTGTATCCGGTGCAAGGATTTGAGTTAAATGGATTAGTTTGAGCTCAATTTCATTAAACTCTCCTCTAATAGGCTTGGAGCTCGCCATCCTCTCAAGATAAAAGCCCACGTGTGTATAAAAAGCCTATTTAAGTCTCTTGGCTCTAGCTTTGGTCATAGGCCCTTCTGGCATGACTAGCTATCTGCCTAGCCCTGCTCGATGGCTCATGATCCCGCTCACATTAATAGTGTTGGCAATCATACTTTTAATGGTTATTATAGGCAGTGAAACAACAAACTATTAAACAAGGTTCTTCGATATTGGATGATCCAATTATATGTTTGATAAAAGGAAGTTATTTATATATCTTGGTGAATCTTTCGATAACAAATTCAAATTTGTAGATGACAATGCTATTCTATTGACAAAAAAAGGACAAATTCTTATTAGCTTGAAGAATGGAGATAAAAATATATATAAGGTATTTTTATGTGTGAGGAATGAAAACAAATTTGTTGATTATGGTTAGTTGCTAGAAAAGAGATACATGATGACTTTTCATGATATTGAACTCTTCTTTTTATTAAAAAAAATCAACAAGGTACACTTATTCTTGAGACTCTTTAACAAAAATTTGTACGTTTTAAATTGGTATTTTTAGTAGTGTCTATAAATGTCTCAATGTAGTTATAAAAGAACAACATCAACGAGGGTCTCAATTACTTGAGCTTATTTACTCTAATGTATGTGGCTTGATGAGTATCATGTTAATGGTAATAAAAGGTAATTCTTGACTTTTACTTATGACTTTACTAATAAAATATATGTCTATTTTTTATAAAGAAAGTTAAAAATTTTGATTGCTTTAAGAAGTACATGTTTAAAAAATAAGGGAAATATGTACAAATAGTGGAGGTGAATATACTTGTAATAACTTTAAAGTGTTCTGTAAAGGTCATGGGCTATAGTATGTATTGTGTAGTCACTTTTTTCTTACACTCCATGACACAATAGAGTTGTCAAATGGAAAAACATAACAATCATAGACATCACAATAAGACATTGAAGGCCAAGCACTTTTTGGGATGAAGCTATCTCATGTTATATTTATGCTTTAAATAGATCTCTAATAAAGAGAGGCTCACATACCAAATATGCAAAAGTTTGGAGCAATGTTAAGCCAAGTGTGAAGCATTTAAAGGTGTTTGGTTATGTTCTAATAAATACAAGGGAAAAGTTTGACCCAACTAAGTAAAGAAACTTTCTTTATTAACTACTTCTGTGGAGGATATACGTTGTTTAATTCCATCACAAAGAAAGTAATTTTCAGCCAAGATGTAACTTTTGATGAAGAAGAAGTTTGGGAATGGAATAAGGGTACTTATCCTCAAAAGTTTTCTCCGAGAGTCATCTTTTCCATTTTCTTTTTATAGGGTCTAGGCCTTGATGATATCATCAACAAATATGTTTACGAGATTATAGGTAAATCTTGATGATGAAGTTAATGATGATGGAGAATTGGTACACTTTGTTTTCTTTACAAATTTTGAATTTGTAACGTTGGAAAAAGTAGTCCAAAATCTTAAATTGGTGGTGGCTATTCGTAAGGAGATTAAAGCAATTGAAAGAAACAACATATAAGTTCTAACTAATATCCTTGAAGGTCATAACACTATTTGTTTGAAGTGAGATTTTAAAACAAAAGTTAAATTAAATGGCAAAGTGGAGAGACGTGAAATGAGATGGGTGGAAAAAGGATTTGAACAAAGATTAGGGTATGACTATCAAAAAGTATTCTCTTTAATTTCTTAAATAGAAACTGTTAGAAGTATAATTCCTTTAGTTGTAAAAAAATCTTTGTAAAATTCATCAAATGAATGTGAAGTTAACTTTCTTAAATGAACCCCCTTGAAGAAGAAGTATTCATCAAACAACCTCCTAATTTAATAAAACAACATAATGAGGATAAAGCATATAAATTGAATTTTTTTATATCTTAAAACAAACTCCAATAGCTTAGAATAGGCATATTGATTCTCCTTTCTTTGAGAACGAATTCAACAAATATTTCTTAGAGCATTTGTTAGATATGAAGATCAATAATTTGAATGATATTTTAATAATGTATTATATGTAAGAATTTCAATGGAGGTGGGTTCAAAATTGACAAAGAAAGGAGAATGGTCATATATTGATTCAACAACAAACACATTATGTGAAATTTGAGATATCTCACTTTATGGAGCCATTATTTTTCTCACTTTCAAGTAGCTAAGCATATCCTGTGATATGTAAAAAGCACTTATGATCTTGATTTATTCAATTCTTCTGTGAACAATTGTGTTCTTGTTATATATTTACATAGCGATTGAGGTGGAGATTTTGACGATCATAGAAGTATTTAAAATGTTTTCTTTTTGGTTACGACTTGCTTATGGTCATCTAAGAAGCAAACAATTATTGCACTTTCAGCATGTAAAGCAAAATATATTGTTGCTGCTTCCAATGTTTGCCAAGCAATTCGGTTGATCAATTTAATAAGGGAAAAAAACAATTATTCGACCTTTTTTACCCTATAGGGATGAAAAGAGTAAACCAATAATCTTCACTCCTAACATTTTCTAAAAGGTTTAAGTTAATTCCTACCGTTATATATAGTATCACATTACACCTTAACATTTTCAAAATGATATTTGTAGCACTGTAAATCCTAACATAGTTAAGTTTTTGGCATTTTGTAGTATATCGGTCATTAATTTAGCTTATATGATATCATAACTACACAATTTGGGTCCACCAAATATTGATGTAATTTTCAAATTGATTTCTTTATATATGTTAAAGGTGTGGTTTTCCACTTTAATATTTCACATGAAGTTTAGATAAGCTCCTACTATTATCCATGTTACCACTTTGGAGACCTTATTATTTTCTGTGAATTACATTTAATGAGGATAAGAAAAAGGAAGAAATCACAATGTAAATAACAAAACTATGACTTATTTTGTCATCTTGAGCCAATTATCACTCTTATATAGGATTAACAATAGGAACGTAGGTCGGGCCCAATTTGATCTTTTGCATACAACACGAAATAGGATCAAAATTCAATCAAACTGCCCCTCACGGGGTAGCCTAGCAGTAGAAAGGGGGAGAGGATTGTGTGAAGGTTGTGGGTTCGAGCCTTGGGAGGAGTAGCCTTTATTTGAGGTGATGTAATCTCCCTGGTGGTGGTCCATTTTTCGGGAGTAAGTACCTCTGATACTGTCTAGGATCAGACTCGGATTTACCTATCTATGAGTCTGAGTGGGTGGCTCGTAGGTCCTAGGTAGTCGGGCCAAGCCCAGACCCTGAGTTATAAAAAAATCAATAAAACTCAAGTTAATACTAAAATAATACTTTTTTAATATAATTAATTAAAATAATATTATTTTAGTGTCAGTCTGGCTTGAATCAATTCGAATGAGAGTAATTATACTCAAGTTTGAGCCTAACTTGAAATTTAACCAACTTAAATCTAATCCTATAGAATTAGGTTGAAAATATTGGCTCTGCTCCTATACTACTATACATCACTTAAACTAACTATTCCTACTTTCTCATTCCCACTCTCAATGTCAAAGCCATTAATCATCATACTCTAGCAGGTTGTTTTCAGACCTCCTCCTCTTCCTTTCCACAACCAATGGACCCAGGTGTCATGAACTGATCTAGTGTTGTTTGGGCCTCCTTTTCCTTATAACTACCAAACTTAAAAACTAATAGAAACAGTGACCAACAATAATAATAAGCCTCTTCCTCATGAGTGGTGGCATTTTGGGTAAAGCATATGGCACGAAATGCAATTTAACCTCATACAACAAGTTTTTACACCTTCAAATACTCAAACAGGATATAACAATACAGACACTATTGGCTTTTATTTGTCACACATATAAAGTTGATGGGATGGGAGGTCTCAATTAAGGCTATATAAGGAGACCTCCCCTTGAGGTTCTCCTCACTCAAAATTTATTTCCCTCCTTTGTGTATTAATTCTTGGTATGAGTTTGTGAGATATTCACTTGCGATCTTTGTTTCCTATAGTGGAAAGTTTTCTATTCTTACTTGTAGTTTTTTTTCCATATTTGTTAAGGAGTTTTCAACGTTAAATTTTATGTGTCCTTTTTTAATCTCAATTTTCTTTATTGGTATGCTGGTATGCTTGATCTATCTGGGTGGAGTCCATCTCTTATCAATGGTATCAAAGCCCAAGTTTTGCTCAAGTATGCTATGTGGTTGCAGCATAGTACAATCTTTCGTATTAAAAAATGAGTTTTTCTTTGGTATTATTGCAGGTTAAAGGTGTTTTATTCTCAAGTTCTTTTTTGTTGTTTTGAGTATTTTTGACTGGTATATGTAATAATTGAGTGCATGTGCATGTCTAGGATAAGCTCTGTATAAGGAGACTGAGTTTTAAGTGAGATCATTTTTGACCCCTCTAGTATTTTTTTGTGAACTTTCCTGGTGTACTAAAGTCTAATTATATAATAAGTAAAGGTAACCAAAGGCAGTTTCCCTTTTCATATGAGAGAATGGGAGTCAATTATTTTGTTACAAGAGCCAAATTGTGACAGAAGCAATATCGACTAAATTTGATATTTCAAAGTTTAAAGGGACAAATTTCTCTTTATAGAAATTGAAGATGAAAGTAGTATTAGTAAAAGATAATTACTTAGAGACCAGCAGTACTAGGTTTGTCGGAACCCGACCCGGAGACCGGACTCCAACTGCTCATAACTTAACATTCACACTTCTCTGATACCATAGATGTCGGACCCCGATCCCGAAGCCCGACTTTCGTTGTCCTGAAACCTTGAGCTTATAAC
>JANZLD010000006.1:14190885-14223183 GCA_026413575.1 Erythroxylum carthagenense | reverse complement strand
AAGCATAGGCTATTACCCTGTCATCCTGCATCAGCACACATCCTAAACCCTTCCTCGAAGCATCACTGTACACCGTACCCCTGATCTCCATTGGGCAAAACCAATACTGGAGCACTTGTCAATTCACTACTACTTCTACCTTCTTTGGATCAACATGAATCCCTCTGCTGGAGATCACATGTCCGAGGAAAACTACTTCATGCAGCCAAAATTCACACTCTTAACATTCATCTACGGAGTCCAACTCTTGGGATCCGGTCTCCGGATCGGGTCCTAACAAGGTTAGTGGGTTTCATAGATGATAGCAAATGGAAATCTAACTACTTCAAAGGATTCCAGATTCATATAGCAACTCATCATCAATTTAACCAATAAATTCCTTACAGATACTTTGGTATTTAATGATGTCACTGCTTCGATTCTTGAAGAAGAAAGCATATAGAACAATAAGGAAGAAAATATGGCAAGTTCGCATTGAGCAAAAGCCTTATCGATGATGAGAGGACAGTCAATAGAGTATGATTCCACTGGGAGTCACAAATAAGGAAGTTTGAAATCCAAAAGTAAGAAAAATCTCAAGTGTTATAACAATGGCAAGAGATGACACTTTTAAAAGTAAATGATGGTTTAGGGAGCATGGAGAGAAGACGTCTAAAGCATCAGTTTCTTAGGTATGTGTTGCCTATGGAGAAATCTTATATAGTGAAGTAGCAACAATGTTTAAGGACAGATTAGAGCTCACTAATACTTGGATAATGGATTCATGAGCAACGTGACATATGACTCCTTGTAAAGATTAGTTTCACACTTATAAACCTATCTCTACAAGATCTATGTACATAGGAAATGATAATGCCTTAGAGATTGTTAGGATTGACACCATCAAATTGAAGATATGGTTCGTATTATACAAAATGTGTGACATTTGAAGGGTTTAAAGAAAATTCTATTATCTTTAGGGCAATTGGATGAAATTGAGTGTAAGTCCTGCATTCAAAATAAAGTTATGAAGGTGATCTAAGGAGGGCTTGAAGTAATTAAGGTTGAAAGGATAGCTACAAATTTATACAAGCTTATAGGATAGACACATTTGGAAGCAAATATGTCTATCTTATAAGCTTGTATAAATTTGTAGCTATAAATGCATTGGTTGCATTAATTAGTTCTGTAGAAAATGCAACAAAGTTAAGGCACTGTAAACTTAGCCATATGTTAGAACAAGCATTGAAGATGCTTACTGAGTAGAAACTATTCCCTGGTCTTATAAAGATATCATTACCCTTTTATGAGCACTATTTTATAAGTAACAAAAATAATGACAACAATACCTAGTAGAAATCTCGTCGAGACGCGGGGTCGAGAGAGGCCTAGTAATAGATAGCCTTGCCCCTAACTAGTAGAGAAGTTGTTTCCAAATGACAACATTGTGTTACAAGTAAGTAGCATAAATTGAAATTTAATGCATCTAATTCTAGAAGTAAAGACATTCTAGAATTGATTCAGTCTAATGAATGACAAGCATCGGTTATGTCTTTGAGTGGAATTAGGTACTTTGAGAGCTTTATTGATGATTACTCCATAACATGTTAAATGTATCCTATCAAGAGAAAGGGAAATTTATTTCCAGCCTTTACAACATTTAAAATGTATATTGAGGTAGAGACGGGGAAGAAAATCAAGTGTGTCAGGACTGATAATGGTGGAGAATATGCTGGTGATGATTTCATTGCCTTTTGTAATCAACAAGGCATCAAATTAGGTACTTTAAGACCTGCATGGATGACAAAGTCTTTTTAGGTAGAAGCTGTGAAGACCACCTATTATATGATTAATCAGACACTGACAAGATCAACTGATCAGAGAAGAAAGGAAGATTGAATAAGAAGATTCTACTGAAGCTATATCAGATCATGTAGAGCAAGAACTTGTTAAATCTAAAAATACAAAAGTTCGATGGTCAACTTGTGAAAGGAAAACCCTAACCTGGTAGTCCAATTAAATTATAGAGGGTAATATTGCATATTGTCTCTTAATAGAAGATGGAGAACCATCAATATTTTGAGAAGAAAAAAATAGCTCGGATGCATCAATTTGGATGACAATAATGCATGAAGAAATAGAAGCCCTTTATAAGAACACAACATGGAAGAGAAAGCTCGATGGCAACAAATGGGTGTACAAGATTAAACGTAGCAGTGATGATCAGGTGGAGCAATATCATACAAGGTTGGTGGTAAAAGGATATACCCAAGAAGAAGGTTTTGAATTTACTAAAAAAATTTCACCTGTAGTTTGTATTAATACAATTTAGATTGTCCTAGCTATATGTGCTACTTTTGATCTATATTTAGAGCAATTACATATAAAAACTGTTTTCTTCATGGAGATCTTGAAGAAGAAATTTACATGCATCAACTGGAAGGTTTTGAAAAACCAGGGAAAAAGAACTTGGTTTATAGGTTTAACAAATCTTTATACAGTTTAAAATAGGCTCTAAGATGTTGGTATAAAATATTTGTTTCCTTCATAATGAGCCATAGATTCAACAGATTTAGTGCAGATTCTTGTGTATATTTCAAGAGGTTTGGTAATAATGATTTCATTTTATTATTGTTATATATTGAAGACATGTTGGTTACAAGCCCTAACAAAGATCATATTTAAGATTTGAAGGCTCAGTTAGCTGGAGAGTTTGAAATGAAGGATTTAGGACCAACAAATAAGATTCTAGGGATGTAATCCTACTAAGATAGAAATAACATGATGATTTGGCTTTCTCAAAAGAATTACTTTAAGAAAATATTGTGACGCTTCAATATGCAAGATTGTAAGTCAATCTTTACCCTTTTCATGTTAATTTCAATTTATCCCCACGTAAAAGCCCTAGTTGTGAAGTAAAGAGCATAAAGATCTCCAGAGTACTGTATACATTAGTAGTGGGAAGTTTCATGCTCGATATGATTTGCATAAGACCAGATATTGTATATGCAGTGGCAGTGGTTAGTTGTTACATGGCGAATCTTAGTCGACAATACTAGTGGGTTATAAAGAGAGAATCTTAAGATATATTAGAGGGAGCTTAGGTACTGCCTTATTTTATGAAGGATATGAATTTATTGTCAAATGATGTGTTGATTCTAATTTTGCAGGTGATCTTGATAAAAGAAAATCCACTACAGGCTATGTATCTACAATTACAGAAAGAAATGTGAGTTGGGTGTCTAAACTACAGATAGTTGTAGCACTATCTACAACATAAGTTGATTATATGGCAGGTACACAAGCTTGCAAGGAATCAATCTGGATAATTTTTTTTTTGGAAAATCTTGGACACAAACAATAGAAAATTTGTTTTTATTGTAATAGTCATAGTGCTACGCATATTACAAAAAATCCAACTTTTCAATCCAGAACTAAACACCTAAGAGTTCAATATCATTTTGTCCGTGAAGTGGTGGAGGGTGAAAGTGTGGGCGTGCAAAGCATTCAGAACAAAGAGAACCTAGCACATGCACTGATAAAGTCAATCAACAGTGATAAATTCATATTTTGTAGACCCTTGTATAGCTTGGCAAAGACGTAGACAACAGAGAAATGACAAGATAGAAAGAACGGTGTAGTGATTGATTGGTTCACAATCAAACCTCCAAGTGGGAGATTGTTGACTTTTATTTGTCCCATATCAAAACTGAGTGGAATGGGAAGCCACAGTTAAGGCTATAAGGAGACCTCCCATTGAGGTTCTCCTTACTCCAAAATTACTTCCCCTCCTTTTTGTATTAATTCTTGGTATGAGTTTGTGAGATCTTCCCTTGTAGTCTTTATTTTCTATATTATAAAATTTTTTATTCTTGCCTGTGGTTTTTCCCATAATTGTTAAGGGTTTTTTACGTTAAATTTTAGATGTCTCTTTTTTATCTCAATTTTTTATTAGTGTGCTTGCTCTATCTCGGTAGAATCCATCTCCTGTTAGAAATAATGAAGATATTTGTATATATGTTAATATCGAAATATAGAATAAACATACATGGAAGCATAATTATTTCTTGGTTATCTTGAAGTAATCTTTTGAAGTAAGACACAAGAACATAAAAGTCAATTTACAATTAATGACTCCAATACTTAATCTTCAATCTCAACAGACTTATGTTTTAATTAGCTTAAGTGTGTATAGTACTATTCTACATGGTTTATATTAAAAGAAATTATTATTCATAATCGAGTTCCGCAACAATTAAACAAAGAAAAGAAGCAAGATGAAAATAAAGCTTTTCCGTAAAAATAAAAGTATTACATTTCAATATAATTGACATTTATGATTAGGAAACATGGAATCACAACTTCCCTGAGGTTGACACCAAACTATTTACTTAATTGCCTCGAAATGTCAATTGATTCCAATTAAAAAGACTAGACTTAGCCTCTTTTTGGTTGGGTTTATACCAGTAGAGCTTTTTCTATAGATCTTTTCTAAGAAGAAATTTTCTAAAAAGTCAGTTGACTGTTTGGTTGTCATTTAAAATAGAGCTTTTTTTAAAGAGCTTTTGTAACAACCCACTCTCGCAAGACACGTGCCCAACATCTTGGGTGATATCCGAGTCTGTGCCCACAAGGGTGGTATGCTAGAGCACTCAATCATTCAAAAGTCGATATTAATTTTTTTGAAACAACAACAAACATATGCGGAAATAATAACCAATTCGGGCTCACTTTATTCATAAACATTTTCAATCAACACAATACAATCAATAGAATTTCAATAGCCAATTGGGCCTCATTACAAATACAAAACACTTTGGTCATAATGTCTTTATATTCCACCACAAAAACCTTTGTATACACATTATACAAAAATTTTGGAATACATTATTTTACAAAAATTGCGGAATACAAATTTATACAAAAAATAGGAAAACACTAATGCAGACGCGAACTGATCCCTACCTCTATCCCTTACTTGCTTGATATAGGGATACTCTCATTTGCCTAATGGGGTATTCTTCTGATCTTGAAAAATATTTGCAAATTTTGGTTGAGTTTTGCGAACTCAATAAGTGACCATTATTGATGACTCACCCAGTCACATAATACATAAATCATATTCACATTTTACAATCAATACAATCTAATCATTCATATTATGCATATGTAGTGTGCATGAGACCCACTTTCTATTTATTACTTTGTTGTGACTGAGCGCCTAAACTGTCCCATATCCATTGAATACTGGGCTTATTAAACGTTAAGCCTCTGGCTCTGAATCACTTTCTGAGCTCGAAGCTCTTTTTACACTTTAAGCTTTAAACTCTGAATCATTGAATCACTGTCTGAGCTCGAGACTCTTTTCAACTTTGAGCTTTAAGCTCTAATTGGTGGCTACTCTGATTACAACTTCATTACATTTTATGCATTCATAAAATGGAACGCCTCACTCACATTTGCATATTCTCATTCACTCACATTAACATATAATCGGACTGTAGTTCGACATTCAATATTAGAGTTGAGTATCACTTTTTCATTTATATACATGATCACACTTTCCTTCGAAACTAAGTCCGACTTTTAACAACCAAGTCACGTATCACGTATTTCATCCAATTCACATACAAGGAGCACTTCAATAGTTTATTCATACATCATATTCATCGGACCTTTTTTCTGGAAACTAACACAATCAATCACATTCATAAGATCATCCAATAGTCAACTAATACAAAATTCAAACAAAACAAACAATGAAGTGAGACCATCTTAGTCTACTCACAGTACGCTTTAGATTAGCATTTGCTTTCAAATTCTGAAAACGCCTGAATGCGGACACTTAACCTGCACAACCTATTTATGCAAGACACATATTGCACACTCATTAATAATGGCACAATTATAAGTATTTATTCATGCACTACTGTGTATATGGACTATGTATAATACATGCTCAATGACAATCCCGGGTACCTAACCAACTTCATAACTTAATCACTCATCATTTCTTTAAATCATACACTTAATCCTTTGGTAATTTGATGTCAATAACTCATCCACTAATTTTTCAATACATACCCGTATGTGACTAGTGAAGAGGAAACACACACACACACAATCAACTTTCTACTTAAATCTCAATATTTCCTCTTCATTCCTATTTCATTTCAGCTCACAAATCACAACCAAATAAAAAATCTATCATTTTTCATAATCATATAAAAACTAGAATACTCACGCATTTCATCGCATTTTCTGCACTTCTTCACTTTCAATTTTTCTACATTTCTAACTTTTGTATTTTCTTCATTTATTCCTCTAACTATCACTTTAATCGTTCTTTCACATTTCTAGGCATCACCATACACATATCTCTAAACTCTAAATTCATTTTTAATCATCTCTAAAAACACTCCAAAATTTACGTAAATAAATATATATATGAATAGTAAAACATCAATATAACAGAGCATTATATATTCATGTTTTCAAAATTTTCTGTTCTCATCACATACACATTTTCATTGATCTTTCAACTTCAAAAACTAGTTTAATGCTATCCTATAACATTTTAGTCATCAAATCCAAAGAAAATCACCATGTACGGCACATTAAATCTCCTCACTCATTTTCCAAAAAATAGGAATATCACTGTTTTTAACCATTTAGCAGTGAACTAACAATGCATGCTTCATTTCATACAAAAATACATAATTATAATAAGCTTACTTGTTTGAAGCTCCAATATTTGCAAAATTACATAACTTTAATCCCTCATGCACCCATGTACATCAACTTGAAAGTTGATAGGGAGGTTCGGTTTTTCTTGGGATAGAAGAAAGAAATATCAAAGTGGAAGTGATGACAATCAAAGAAAATCAAGATTTAACTTTGGTGAAAATTTGATGAAAAACTCTACGCTGGAGGAACTCTAGAGAAAGAAGTTTCGAGAAAAATAAAGACAAGTACAGTAGCTTGTTTTTCAAGGGTAATAAAAATCTTAACTTTATAACTTGGATACTTATCCATTTCTTATCCACTTCCCTTCATTAAGACTTACTTAAGTATAATTTATACGTAAGTTTAAAATTCAATAATACCACTGTAATCACAAGTTATAACCCATTAAATCATTTTCAGATTTTTCCATAAATACAGCATTTCGGTCAACTTTGCATGTTCTTTCTGACCCCGATACTGAAGTTATTTTGTAACATTTTCTTCTAGAGACATATTCTACTATGTCTTATGTTTCTAGTGACACCAAAATCATTCAATTTGGTTCAGTGATTTGAAAAATATACCGTAAATATTTTCAAATTGCTCTTGTCCAAAATAGTTCACTATGCACAACTTTCATCCAGAATTTAAACATCTTAGAAAATGGTTCAAAAGTTGACTTCTTAAGATGCTTTATAACCCTATGTCTCTATTTTATTCCAAATTAAAAATCATCTCATTTTGAATCCTACAGATCTAGATATAATCAAAATACTGAAGTGTGTTCAGTAAAACAACACCAATCTACTATTCCAACAGATTCCCTCATTTTCATTCAATCAATCTTTTTCCACTCAATTCAAATTGCTACTAATTTTTGTGGAGAGGTAAAACAATGTCTTAGGAATCCAATGGCTTAAGAATAAAATCATTTAGAGGTCTAGAGAAGAAGTTATTATCGAAGGAAGCAAGATGGTTCGGCTGCATAATGTTCAGCAACCATTAGAGAGCATTGTAGTTTGACAAGACAATTAAACATTCACTCTTGCAATTAACTCACGGGTGTGAGTGAAGAAAGTCACGCCTGTACAAGATTCATGCCCATGAGAATAAATCATGGGTGTGAGAAAAGTCATAGGTGTGAGAATAATTCATGGGGGTGTGAGAATAAGACAAAAATGTTGAAGAATATAGACTGTCAGACCTGTCCCACTTTTTTCACTCTAACTCTCTCAATTAAATTCATATTATTATATTTTTGGTGGAGAGGTAGATCAATGTCTTACGATTCTAATAGTTCAAGAACCAAGTCATTTGGAGGTCGGAAGAAGAAGTTATATCCACAAGAGTGAAGGATATTCACATTAGTCCACTTTCACTGCACTTTCCTTATGCACGATCGTGCAATTCCAATTGCCTCTTCTTTGTCACCCTCGTGCTTGTGCACAATGGTGAGATCCCTTGTGACCCTTAAGAGTCACGATCGTGTACACCCCTTTTCTTTTAACTTCTTCCAGCTCTTCCTAAAAGCAGACATTCATGACAATTTTACATAGGCTTTTTGACAATAAAAATGAAGGATTTAGGCAAACATCCTTCTAAATAGTTGTTCCTTAATGTCTTATCTTTTAAATGAAACCAATTTCATGCAATTTGGTTCAATATGCTGCAGGTTATGTTAAAAACACTACAGATTGTTCCAAACCACGATAGAATCCACAAACTCAAATTCGAGCTAATTTTTGAAACTCTTAAAGACAAATTTGAATTTTGATTCCTTCATGAAAAATATAGCCATACGTCTTTAGTTTAATATGAACATAAAATTATTCCATTTAGATGCCTATAGATCAAGATATGGCAAAAATATAGATGCATGTTCAGTGAAAACACTGCATCTGTACATTTTGTAGTACCCTTCATCATCATTTCATCTTAGTTTCTCTCTATCTCTAATGTAAATCTTCAAATTTTTAGATTTTCTTCCAATGTTTATTCTTTCATTTTTTTCTATTCTTTAACTTCATTAACTCCTTTTTCCAGTTTAAAATCAATCAACTACAAGTTCATAAAATAATAACTATCAAAACCGAAACTTCAAGCTCTCTCTCTCTTTATTGTGTTTTCATTTTCCAAAACATTTCATTTCATCAAAAACTTATCGTTTCGTCAACTTTATTTCACGACCTCATCAACATCTTCATAAAAAATCATTAAACTCATTTCAAACTATGTAAAACCATCTCTAAAAATACATCACAATTACATGCATGAACAGTACGTCAACTTTTACCTAGAACAGAGTACATGCATTTCTTCATCATCTTACGTAAACTTCCATATATTCAAACTAGAACAGATTATGTGTATATATATATATCCATCCACAAACATTTTACAACTCTTGGGTATAAAAACCGAAAATCAATTCAAGAAAACTCGTTGGATATTCACCAGTTTTCAACCTTTAAAGTCGAGATCGTGCCATCCTTGAGCCTCCAAAGTCGCCATCGTGCATGTGCACGATCGCGACATTCACTTAAAAATCACCAATGTCGCTATCCTATGACCCTCATTTTTTTAAAACTTCCAAAGACACCGTCGTGCATACTTCCAATATTCAATTCTTCTTCACTAAAACTTAACTTCTAAACTTCATAATTTTTGATCCCGAACTCCAAAAATTGTAAACTTTATCTCAATGGAAAGCTAAAAGAAAGATCTACAACTTCCATGAAGATAATTTTGTCAAAATCCATCTAGATGAGTATAGTTTATTCATGGAAGTTTCATGTCAAATTTAACTCCCTTAACTATTCATTCCTAGTAACTTCTTAGATGACTTCTATTAACTAAAATCCAACACTTCAATTTTTATTTCTAGTCCTTCTACTCCATTTCATTTAACTCATTCACTATAACCACAAATCTCAACATATTCCATTACTATTCAATATACTCGGAATGTCAATGAGTGCATGTACAATTATTTTCACGTGTGTAAAAATTCAAATTCACATGCATGTATGTTGACATTATGCTGAGCATGAAATGAAATGCATTTTTTTTCTAACTTTCATATTGCTATTTTCTCCATTATTGAAATCTAAATTCTAATCCTTAATATAAGGACAGGATGTTATAGCTTCATACAGTAGACTGTTTGAAAACATAAAAATAAAAGCACGTTTAATTTTAACCATATTTTATTTTTTAATAAAAATTATTTATGCATATAAATATTATTTAAAGTATAGTAAACAATATGCAAAGCACAATATATTAATTATTATATAATTTTAAACCATATAAAACATAAATGAAAATATATCTAACCAAATCTTTTATATGGATTATAACATAAGTAAAACTAATATTAAAATATATAAAAAGCTAAATAATATTATATAAATCTCAAAATAAATATTCAAGTTGATTAAATAGTTAAATATATAATAAATTATGCATTTTATTGTAATAGAGAAGATGAGTTTGCAAGATAAACGTGAAGATAAGTTTATGAATATTATAAAAATTATGTGTAAAACATAAGGACAAAAGAGACTATAAAATTAGCTCATTAATTGATCCGAAAAATCTACCTAAACTTATTTGGAGACTTTTTTTAGAAGTTCAAAATTTAAGTTTCTTAAAAGGCTCTATTTTAGTTATCAAAAAAGTTATATCTATTAAATAAATGATTTTTTATTTTACAATTAAACACTTATTTTTCTTCAAAAAGGTTTTTTTTATAAATAATTGGCATCTCAAAAATCTATCCAAATAGGCACATAGATCACATAATTAAAGAGCATTTTCAGATTCCAGTGTGTCTCAATTAATTCCCCTGTTTTACCGGTCAAAACATGTATAAAACAACAGAAGTGGCAAGCAAATTTACTTGTGGAAAATTGCAATTAAAAATTAACTTCACATTAATTCGGGGAGTGGAAAATTGTGAAATCTTCCCCACTTCAAAAACTTTTGAAGCGAAATGCCGACAGCTGGCCAGCAAGAAGTGGGAATGCGTGTCTTAGGATTTTGCGGACCTGACCGCTACTCGCTAGTTGCTTTTGGGGCAAGCTTTTTAGTTTCCTGTCTGTGCGCGAACATTCTTAATCCAGCTGAGCTTTGACCCCTCGTTTGCTCTTCAATCAACCAATTTTAAAACTAATTAATGAAGATTGATAGATATCCATATTCTTCTGGACTTATTGGTCGAAATTCCAAATACTCTTAAATGATTTTTAACATACGAAAAATATAAGTAGCATCATTTTGTATTTTGTGAAGTTATTATATAAATATTCATTGCTCTAAAAAAGTAAGAAGAATTATCATTCTTTTTCATTTAATATTATATTTCTGTTTAAAAATTTATTAACTTGATCGTTGAAAGTCAAACATTAGAAGAAACTTTGATGTTTAATTTTGCAAGTCTACAAAGATGAAGCCCATAATCTAAGTTCATATTATATTCTAACTATCGAATGTCTGAGCATGACCTAGAACCAACATCATATCATTCAATGTCCTGTCCATCATAGAGTTATGATTAGTTGAACTTGAGAAGTTTACAATAGACAACCAAATACTCCTATTATTTTTTAATGAAGTACAGAATCAACATCAATCTTGGTTTTTAACCTACGAAACTTCCCTCAAACTTTATTATATGAACCTTCTGATCATGCTTAAGAATACACAACAACTATAGACTACAGATACAACAACAACTATAGACTATAGATCAACTATTTAAGTCCATATCCACGCCAACAAAAACTCATGATATTAGGTCTAAACTACCTCAAAAGACAACAACAAACCAAACCCGTGCAAGACAAAGTTTATTATAGCGAACCAACCAACCAAGGAACGTATGCAAACCAGAACATATTGATCCCAAGTTCCCAACTCTCATACTCCACTATAAGCCAATATTGTTAAATTTGCAACAGTAGTAAGATAAAAAAACACACTTATCAGAAGGAAAAGAAATAAAACGTCCTAATCAGAAGGAAATATGAGGGCTCAATTACAGAATAAAGAAGGTTATTAAACACCCTATCATACTCATATAAACAGCTACATAAACACATTAAAATTTGATTTTGGGAAAAGATTAAAAAGAAGTTAAAATTGGTAGGATGCAAGTGCAAAGCAATCTGGCTTAACTTTGAAATTAAAGGTAATAAGAGAATGCAGTTAAAAAAAGATTTGTAGAGAAAGTTGTAAATGAATTATCAATGAGATGAGTAAGAACATGATTTTTAATTTTATGAAATGAGAATATAGATTGAGAAAAGGAAGTGAAAAGTACAAGATCCTAAAATGGATTAAAAATAAATGAGAAAGGAATATACATTAAATTCAAACACCAAGAATAAGAAAATGAAAATCTTTTGGGTTAGGTAGTGAATTTTATATATTCACACTAATGGTCCATACCCAATTTAATTTAAAACCACCACTTCGAATTGAGCTTATCAAAATTGAAGTCTAAGCGATTTTTCCTATATCATGTATTTTAAAAAAATTGTGATTCATAATTAAAATTAATGAAATAATAACATAAAAAATGAATTACAAACACAAAACACTTAATACAAAAATATTTAGTTTTTGAGCTCGAGATTAGACTTTCTTTATTATGTTTGACTTGAATTTTATATTGGGCTTAAACCCAAATAGATCCAATTGTTGATCTATGGATGTACTATTGCTACTATTCCCTCTTAGGCCCACTTGTAAGAAAGAATCCAAAGAAGAGCAATGGATATTAAAGTAACAAAGGAAAGCCTAAGTAGAAATTTTAATAAACTAGTTTGCCATTTACCTTTTTGGGTTTTTTGATCCAAAAATTATATCTAATATATAGTTAGGCTCTAAAATGTTTCCAAATCTATACACTAAAGTTTATAATAATTAGATTCTATGAAAATTAAAATAGCTATATAATGAACCCATTTATAATCATTGATCCAATTTTAACACAAAAAATTCTAGTCAATGATTTGATCCCATAAATGTGAAGTAAGCACATAATTTGAACCTAGATGATTAACCCCAAAAAACTTTACTGAGAATTAAACCCTAATACAAAAAATATTTTAAAAAGGATAAGACTCTTTCATAAAAAATGAACTAGGAACATAAGGTAATCATCCCAAATTATTTATTAAGAATTAAGCCTTAACCTAAATCTCATTTTATAAAGGATTAGACTCTTTTATCATACATAAATATAGCTTCAATCCAAATATGCATGAATATTAAAAATTATTCCCAAAGGATGAAGCAAATGATACATCCTTAATATGCAACCATATATGGGAATTTATTCTGATTATACTAATTAAGTTCAAATAAGAAGATTTTCTACATTCATCCAAATAAATCTTAACTATTAAAAATTAAATTTGATAAAGTATGAACATTAAACTATTTGCAAATCATGGCCCTTATAGGCCTTTAATCAAAACTATAACTAAAAGGAAATGAAAAAATATTCCTGAACGTTGTTGTTGGTCATATTACCAATCAAAAACTAAATGAACCTAGAAATTGATAATTTTTAGACTAACTTAAAACAAACTGAAAAGATAATGGCAATACATAAAGACTTAAGTAAAACTCGTATCGATGCATGCTTATATCCTTATGGAAATTAATATATTCCTAAGGTTAGAAGCAATAAAATCAATAACATATCTAACATATCAAGTTTAATGACCAATTTAAACATAAATAAAAATTAATATTATTTTAATATACTAACCAAGATAATAACCACCAAGATATACACAACTTTAAAACTAAAAGAAATTCTATATAAGAAAACAATCATATTAGAGAAAAAAAATACAAACACGTATGAAGTTAAGTGAATATACCATAACATTTTAATGTTATTCTTCCTTATGAACCTTAGCTTGCAAATTTTCCCTCGTAATAAAAGAAAAAAAGACTTTGCATCTAACGTGCACTTCCAACAAATAGATTAACAAATGAAAAAGGCGTTCTATTATTTTCTTGGGGTGATTGCTTGAAGGTGTTTAAAAAAGGAAAATTAAAGGCTTTTATTCAATATATAACAAGAATTTGATACATCATGGAATAAATTGATCATGATTTGAGCATTTTTTTTAAAAGAATCTCATTAGCATTGTATATCAGTTCGCACTAACTCATTTTCTCATTAGATGAATGATTGAGGAACTACCACAACTTATCATTATAAGGCTTTTTAGCATCTTTACAAACATGCTAATAGTTTATTTTTCAAATAAAGACATTTGGCCTTTTGTCACCATTTCTTGCATCTTCAAGCATGTTCCTTGAAGCTTTTAGTAATCTTTTCATATATCATATGAAGACATTATATGTCAACACAATGTCCTATTTAAACCTCTATTTATTAAAGAAAATATTGGTTAGATCTCCTTAACTTCTCATAACTAACTAGTCCAAGTTTATAGACAAGCTAAAAGTGGGACCCATCATACTTGCAGAAAGGTAATATATTAGAAATTCATCTTTTTTGATATGCACATCCATTTTGGATACTAGGAACTAAACAATAGTCCTTATCAGCTTTTACTCCTAATGCTGAAATATTCATTAGTTTGACCATTTGCTTTGTGCATGTTTGTAGCTCTTTAATTGCAAACTCTATTATAAACCGTATTATAGCCATAAGCACAATAAAGGTTAATATTACCGTTTTGTTTTTAATTGGTTTTTCCTTCTAGATCTCCCATTTTACTTTATATAGTGATTAACACACAACATCTCATCTTGGTGTTAAGATGTTATGGGTAGCTAGTTCATCAAACTACAGGTACTAGTTTGATCACCAATCTTTTTAAAACATCTAGAAGTGATGATATCACTATAAACTCTTTATTAAGTGAATATTCCCTAATATATGTTTCAATTAATAATTACAACATGCAGACACTAGATTGATGCTCTGTAAAAATCTATTCCGATAATATCAAAGATTATAATGAAACACATATGAGTTCACCACTCATCAAGATTGTGGTCTACAATAAACGAATGCTAAAGCGTAAATTTTAAGATTAAAGAAACTACATACTTTAATCTTTAAAAACATACGTGATTCCAGATTCATTTAATAGTGCCATTATCGATAGTCAACTACTATCATAATACGAAACTCATCATTCCCTTGAAGTAAACTCCTTTACTATAGTCTAAACCATAATCAAGTGACCAACTTGATTATTTAACTGTGAATAAACTAATTTAGATTCTAATAATATACATAATTCCTATACATTTCCATGTACATGTATATTACTTACAAAAGAATGTTGGTACCTTATGACTAGTTATATAATGCTCATACAAATAAAACCAAACTCTTTTGTTAAGTAACTAGAAGAAGATTAAGTTATATGTAAATACACTTCCTTTCTAGGGCACTATATTTACATAACTCCAACAATCTGCCACTTTGTTGACCCCCAAATTTTTTTCTTTATGAATAAGCATGATTTAACTAATTTTGAGGTTTTGATAGACTAATCATGTTTAATTATTTAATTATGTCAAAGTTAGTATGATTTATTAAATGGGTAAGTGGAATTAAGGTGTTAAGGTTATAAGAATATTCAAGGGTATTTTTAGCAAGACACTTAAGGTTAAAAGAACCTAAGTCTATAAGGAAAGGTAAAATGGACTTTTTGGACTCATCAAGGGTAGAAATGGAAGAAAGAAATGTAGTCTTGCATTTAAGAGAAGGAAAAACGTGAATTGGGAGAGAAGAAGAGAAAATAAGAAAGAAAGAGAAGAGAATTTCGGTGGTTGAGAGAAAAGAAGAGAGTTGAGCTAGGGTTTTTTCATTTCTTAGCTTTTGAGAGAGAGATTTTGAAGTGGTTCAAGAAGAGAAAAAGGTAGAGGAAGAAAGTAGCTTTCATTTGAGACAAAGATCTCTTCATTTGGTGAATAATCAAGGTAAGATCATTTTAAATCTTTTGAATTTTTGGAAGGATTTTAGTTCATTTTAAATCCTATTGAGTGAGATTTTTTTTATTATATAAAGGAGATCAAAAGAGACAAGAGGAACAAGAGAAGACGTATTTTGAGAAAGTCTATAAGTAAGGAAATCAAGGTGGGTTACATGTTTATAATAGAGTTATGATCCACTAATACTTTTCCAAATCAAGAAAATAAAATGATTTCAATTACTTCATAAATGTTGCTTTTAATGCTTTTGAGTGATTTGAGAAATTGCTACAATTGGTGTATGAATTTTGATGATGAAATGAAAAATAGTTTTGAAATATTTATGTTATGCCTTGAAATATGTCATGGCAATTTGTATAAATGAAAAAGAACATGAAATGATTTGAGCATGAATAAGTGTTTCCGTTTGAGCGAGAGTGGAATCATTTTATTCGTCACGTGCACGTTGACAAGAGCCTTGTCTCGGCTGCCTACTTGTAGCATATGACCTCAGAAATTGGACTCATTCTGTTCATGGGGTAAACTTTATTTTTTCCATTCTGTTTCCATAGAACCCTCGAGCTATTTTTCTGTGCATTGCATCTTTGAATTGTTAAGTATGTTGCATAATTTGAGTTGTTCTACATTGATGGTTAAATATATATGCTATGTTGATGTGATGATATTTTAATTATGAGTTTTGGAGCTAAAATTGTAAATTTTGACTGAGAAATTGAGAACAAAGTGTTTTATGAATTCATCATGACTTTTATAAGACAAATGTACATTTCAACGATTTTATATTCTCCGTTATAAACTTGTTACCCATGAGATTTCAAGCTCACCCCCTTTTTATACCATCTTCCGGTGTTAGCTAAGAGATCAAGTGATCAAGAGCCTAAGGGAATTACTCCAAATTTTGCTTATTTTATATTTTGAGTTAGTTTTGGGAATCTTTTGTAATTTGAGATTTTGAGACGATGATGTAATGTGGCTTAGGATGCCATTAAAGATTTGTAAAACTTTGTTCTTTTGATGTTAATGAAATATGAATGGTGTATGGATGATGTAAGTTGAAATTAGATATACGTGAAGAAGTTAATAACTTGAGTTGATGATTTTGAATATAAATTGTTGATATATATATATATACACACACACACACACATAAGTGAGATGTTATGGAAAGGAAAGATAGGAATTATCACTGATATATATATATATATATATATACACACACACACACACACACACACATAAGTGAGATGTTATGGAAAGGAAAGATAGGAATTATCACTGATCAGATGTAGTTGAATGGGATGAGACAAATGAGTTAAGATTTGAGAGTTTAATGAAGTCAATTTAGTAGTTGAATGGTTATGCTCAGGATATTCCAATTTTGCATAATGCAAATTTCAAGTCTTCTATAGAGGTAAATTTTCATGTTCTGACTTCAGGGGAAAATCCAGATCAATCTAGGCTGAATTAGACAAAGTTGTCTTCTAGGAAGTTGTCTTCACTAGGACATTGTAAGTAACTTCAACCTTTGCTTGCGCCTTACACGTAAGAGTCTTCATCTTTGTTGGGGTCTTTAATAGCTTAAACCCTAACTTGTGCACAATCTTTCCTGTCATGAAAGAGTGTGTTTTATCAGTATCTAGCATTATGGTTACCTCCTTTCCATTGAATTGTATTCCTATATACATCAACTTATCAAAAGGATTGGATTCACTTTTAATCATATTGAACAGGGTGATCAGATTCATTGCCACTTCTAAATCTTCATCCTCTTCTTTGACAATTAAAGTGTTTAGCTTCTCCTTCATTGGACATTTTCTTGCAAAATATGGACTACTATATAGGTAATAATCAAGTTTGCCATTCTTGGAGGACATCTCCTTACTCTTAAAGCCACCATTTTTCTTGTCTTTCCCATTAAAATCTCCTTTCTTGGAGTCTTTCTTCTTTTTCCCCTAACTTTTCTCCTATTAAGCTAGGCCTTTGCCATTGGAAGAAGTAGAGGAGCCCACCTTAGTTTCGTTCATCACTTGAAAATCCACCAAGGCATCATTAGCTACAATTGTACCAACCACATCCTTCACATTTTTCTTTCACAACTCTATTTATGCCTATGATTGTAACCCAAACAAAAAGTTGAAGAATTTATCCTCATCTAACATATTATCAATATCTAACATTAGAGAGCTAAACTTTTTAACATACCCTCTTACCGATCCATCTTGTTTCATCTTCTTCAAGGCGTCTCTCGAAAGTCAAGAAGTATTCATCGTAAGTCAATATCTAACATTAGAGAGTTAAATTTTTAACATACCCTCTTACTGATCCATTTTGTTTCATCTTCTTCAAGGCATCCCTCGCGAGGCAAGAAGTATTCATCATAAGGAATTCATCTTTTTAACTCCTTCTTCATCTTCTCCCATGTGTTGATGGGAGCTTTACCTGTATTGATTTTGGCAGAGGTCCTCGTTCTCCACCAAATCTTGGCATCTCCATCAAAGTAAATGGTCCTCACATTGACCTTTTCAGCATTAGGTACCTTAGCAGTTGCAAAGTACTGCCTCATATCCTACAAAAAGTTCTTGAGCTCCTTCATGTTCCACAAACCCTCAAAAACCTTGGGTTTTTGACATATTCAATACCCTGTATTGTAAATAGTCTCCTCTAGTGTCCTAATCAAATATTCTGTTTGATGTTGCAACTATTGGTTCTACTCCTCTAATATCTCAAATCGAGTATTGTAGGATATGACTTCTTCCTCCCCTTAAGGAAGTAGCCCTATAAGTAAGACTCAGCCTTTTCCCACATGATCATTAGCAAACTAATTTATTTTTTAATGCCTCGAGACTCTTGCAGTGTTTAACTCACACTCTTGAAGATTATTGAGAAAACACTAAACTAACAAAGACAACAATAGGATCATGAAAGAGATACAACAAATAATAACCTTTATTATTTTCCTCAAAGTATACAAAATAATGCTCTCTCAATCTGATGTGTGGAACAAGACTCAAATGAGCTATTTAAATAATCACGACAGAACCAAGGAAGACTCCAGCTAAAGACATATAAGCCGAGTCACGTGATTCATCTAAAATTGTAGCTCCAACAATTCAGCCTCTCAAAAACACACACTCATTTCAAGAAAACTAGTTGCTTGAATTTCCCTCAATTTTGGTGAACAACTAGAAGGAATGCAAGCCATCAATGATTTTTTCTACTCACTAAAGTCATGCAAGACCCATACCCAACACATCAGCAATAATCACTCACATAGACAAAAACAAAAAAACAAAAACAAAACGTAGTTGAAAATCCTTCAGCCTTGGTAATGTAATACAGTAGACAAGTCCCTTCAGTCCTATTGTCATGTGATGCAAAAAGTAGACCTAACAAGATAGAGTTCTATCATAATTAGGAGACTTTACTAGATAAAATTATATCTTTCACACATTCTTTTATTAGATATTATCCAATTTCAGTCTCTAGGTCCAACTATAATCAACCAATCAAATCTACGATATTCTATCTCATTTTGATTAAAATTTGAAGCTAATTAACATTATCTTAAAAGTTCAATTATCAAATAATGTCAAAATTAATAATAAGATATATAACATATACCTTAACATATTTTTTTGAAAAGGCATGAAAGAAAGACATTTAATTAACTAGTGATTATATAACCCCATTCTTTATATGACCCTAATCCTTAAGCAGAGGGAACGCCAAAAGGTTTGCAACGAAAGAACGTTACTACTCGCTTGTTAACTTAAAAGAATCATTGACGAAAATATAAATACGTTAAAACTCCTTAATTCACCAAATAAATTTACATGCTTCACTGCTATAACGGTTATATATATTTCATTATTAGAAACCTAATTGTGCAAGTTGAGAGAAAGACATCGTTACCACATATCCAAAATTTTGTTAACATAAAAATGGAGAATGAAAAAGGAAGAGGTTTAAGAAGTTTAGTTTGGATGCAATTGGACCACAATCGGCGGTTGTGCTCGAAAAGCACAAGATGGAACAAAGGGAATGAAAGGACTGTTACTTTTGTCAAAAAAATTCAGTCTCCAATGCTTCTCCCGTATCTCCACACTGGTTTCTCCAATTGAATCCTTTGTTTGTTTGGAATAATTGTACCATATAAGCTCACCACCAAGTGTGCTTTCCAATGTTTAACGTTAGCCTTCTACCACCTGCTTCTATAAATGCTCCAAAAACTCTTGAAAGCTAGTAAATCTAATTCTCTAATGCTTTCCAGTATGTACGTACTTTTGAAAGCTTCAATTGGCTGCATAACCATGAGCTTGAACATTATATTTTCATCCTTTTACCTAATCGAATCTACAATTACTCTTTATATTTCATGAATAACATTTGCTTTTCATAAACCAAAGTTCTTCCCTACTTAAAAACTATTAAAATGCAATGCCAGGTATCTAAATTAGAATATAAACCCTAACGAGTTTCCTACAATCCTTCATATACAGTAGCAATATGTAAATATCTTGTGAAAGTAAAAAAAGAAAAGAAATATCAAAATAAGTCATTATATTTTAGAGAGTTTGTGGTAAACCCTATCGTTATATATATAAATCATTATATTTTAGAGACTTTGTGGTAAACCTTATCGTTGATATATATATATATATATGACCCTATCGTTGATATATATATATATGCACACGCACTAACTTATGAAGGATTGATAGAGTTTAATAGTGCCATAAAACGTAACCATCCTTGGCCAATAAAAGGACCTTTGTGTTGCGCAAATTGCAGACTAGGTTTAATGTAGTGGACGGGACCATGGTCCTGCTAAGGTTTTAATTATGTGTAATGTATTGAAGGCAGGAGTAGGGCCTCTCACTTTTTCTCAAGAGTGTTTATGTTTCTTTAGATCGATGCAACCACGTGCAACTCTAAAGTACATAAAGGGCAATTATAAATGGAGGTCTAAAAAAAAGGAATTTTGAATACTTATTATAATGTTTAAAGGGCCATTAAACGTGGAAATTATCTTAATCTTCTCAATTTATTAGTAAGAGTTTTTCTTTTTGTCTCAGCTATTTTTCTTTCTTATATACACATCATCTTTATCATTGTAACATTTTTCTTTTTAATTTTCTCTTTTTAAATTTTAAAAAATATTTTTGCTCACTCTCTCTTGTTCTCTCTCTTTTTTTTTACTAATGTTTTCGTTTTTATTTTCTCTCTTTTTCTTCTCTTTTTCTCTTTTGATTTCTCTTTCTTCTTCTTTTTGTCTCTTTATCATTCCTTTCTCTCTCCCTCTTTAGTTTCTTATATCTCATTTGCATGCTATTATATGTTTAAAAGTAATGTAGTTGTTATAGTTAAGTGAAACAATTACTCAACAATTACCTAAATAGAGTGAGGTAACTAGGTCAACAAAGTGAGCCAACTTACCTGACAGAAAAGTGATAAAAATGTTATAATTAAGTTGGAAAATTGTACTTTCAATATGAAATAATCATCCTAATAAAATGTGACGACTCACTTTGAGCAAATGCACAAAAATGGTATAACTAATCTAATGAAATAGCACGACTATGCCTTTAAGATGAGGTCATTGCCCTTGTGAATTAAGGGAATTAGTCTAAGTACATGAAATAAATATGCCTTTGAAATAAGGCAACTACTTTAGTAAGATGAGATAACTTATCTAAAATGCTTATGCCTAAAAATGATGCAACTCATCTAGTTAGGTGAGACAATTTTCTTAGTAAAGTGAGTTAACTATCTTATTGGAGTAAGGATAAGCCAGAAAAATGTTTGTGCTTGGTCAAACTTGAATCTAACAAAAAAAAACTTGATTTGACTAAGTTTTAGGCTAGATTTAGGTTTAGTAAAAAAATTAGACAAATTATAAAAAAATCCTAAACTTATTTTAGTTTACAATACTCGACTGAATTTTAAAAGTGATATTAACATGCTCAAACTTTCAATTTTTAGCGAAAATAATTTGATATTAAGTTTCTTGTTAACATCACCAATGTGACTCGTCATGTCAGATTGTTTGTACTTACCACGTGGTTGTCACATGTCCACTATTTACCAACTAATTATTAATTTTAAAACATTAAACCTAATTCAATTTTTTCCTTGTAACCCATTTTCTTCAATTTTTGATTGTCTTTGATTTTTTTTTTGTACATTTTTTGCTTCCTTCCTCATCCATTATGGAAGTCTTTGAGGAGAAAGTTACACTCATACAGTCAACCTAGGGATGACCCTTTGTCTACTACGTGGTCAGTAATGGTGGTGATTGATTCAACCTCACCACTCGTGTCGCCAAACCTTGATGTTAGCCTTGGTGTTAATAAGTTCTAGGTCATTCGTGATGAACTGCAGAAGTATGAAAAAGACTTGGGAATCAATTGGAGTTCTCAGTTGTGGAAAGCAACTTGGAGAACTTACATCCTTAAGATGTCAAGGTCCAAGAAAATGAAGTTCTTATTGTTAATAACATCTTTCAGCTTTATTGAGTAGTGAAGGAAAGAAATGGAGCTTTGAACTCTATTATATAAATCATTCACGAGTTCTCACCCAAAATTCTTTTGCTCATCAAACAAGATTCCAATCACAATAGACCTTTCTTTCTTGGGAGATTCGTGGAAACTCTGCAGTACTATATTTTCCTAGGTATTTTAGTGTTTTTTAAGTGTTTATTATATTATTATTGTATGTATAGGCTTAGAATTGTGTTATTATGAGTGTTTCTTTTTAATTTTCTAAGTGTTTGTTTGGTCTAGAGCATGATTTCAATCTTAATTTTATGTTTTATGAGGTGTTTAATCTATTTGTGAGTGTTGGAAATCAGATAATTGAAGAACAATGAAGATGGAAGCTACATGAAGGGCATCACAATCGTGATAGGTATGCATAAGGCTATATGGCCTTGATTATGATCATGCCTTATAAAGCACAATGATAACAGAGAGGAAATTCCTAGGAGCACGGTTGTGACTCCTATGTCACGATCGTGACAAAGATTTCCTAGGTGCGAGTTTTTTCATCTGTTTTATGATTTGAGGGCATTTTTGGAACTGATCAAACTGGAAAAACCTTAGTTACACTCCTAAGACCCTAATACACTATTTAAAAACATGAAACTCACTAAACAATACAACAGTCAACATCAAAGAGTGGATCAAACGTCGGAGATCAAGAAGAACATCTAGGAATTCTAGCTTTCTCAATCAAGTCCTCAATAAAGTTTTTCTTCTTTCCTTTTAGTTCTTTCATTGTTCTTTATGTATAATCTGAATGCTAAGATGTTAAACATGTTCACAAAGTTCTAAATTTCATACTATGATTTATTCTAGATTTATATTGTGACTTTGATTATTGTTGATTTCAATACATATTCAAATGTTTATGATAATTATGTATGCATATACTTGACATCAAATCAAGAGAGTGAGTCAAAAGTAATTAGAATTATATTATAGAATGAGATTTGGCAGTTTAATAGACCAGTAATTATCAAATTAACAATCATTCAAAGAGAGATCTTATTTGAGAAATTAGTTATCTAATAGATAACTTTAGATCTAATTGAAAATGTTAAGGATAGATTTATGAATTAAGAGATTGTAGATCTGGAAACTTCAATTTTAATTAGGGCTAATGGATTAGATCTTGAGAGAGAGTAATTAATATATTAGGAAATCTAAGATCAAACATGTAATTGAATTAACACCAGTTAAGGAAACAAAATAAGGAAAGAATAAGTGCTAAGTATTCATTATTGATCAAAACTTTAAATTAATTGGCAGCTTACTGTTGCACTTATTATTTGATTTATTTGCTTTGTTTTATTATTTATTTCAATTTCAATTATTTATCTTTATTCAAATCGCATTTTGAATACCTTAAATAAAGTTAGGTTCAAATTGTTAACCTTGCATAATCCTCGTGGGAATGCTAACTTTATATACTACAAGATACGATTTGTATACTTACGGTGTATTTGATCAACAGGTTTTTGGCACTATTACTAGGTATTTAGCTTTAGGACTATTTGAATTCCTTTGATCTAAGGAAAATTTCACCATTTTTGTTTCCTTGCAACTGCATGAACATAAGAATTATTCAGAGTTCAAGTATGATCAAAGACACTCCAGCTCTTGACATCACAAGACAAGAAAGAGAAATCTGAAGAGCGGACACTAAGAAGAGATTAAAATAACAATCAAGGAAGAATATAATCATGGAGACTAGCAGAGAGCCCTTATGGATTTGATGAGGCCAGGGTTTAACACTTCACAACAAAGCATTACTCAATCATTGGTGGAAATTTCATTTGAGATCAAACCACGTTGCTAAATATGTTGTAGACTAACTTGCAGTTCTACAGGTTGGCTAACGAGGATCCTAATGCTCATTTAGTAAACTTTTTAGAAATATGTGATACCTTTCGATATAATAATATGTCATAAGATACTATTAGGATGATGCTCTTTCCCTTTATACTGAGAGATAGAACTAAGGCATGGTATCATTCTTTAAACCCAACCAACATCACGACATAAGAGCAGTTGCTGCGTGCATTTCTAAAAAAGTACTTCCCCCTAACAAAGACGACAAGGTTGATAAAAGAGATTGCTAATTTCCAACAAAATGAAGAGGAGTCACTATACGAAGCGTGAGAGCGTTACAAAGATTTCCAAAGGAGATGTCCTCATCATAATTTACCAAAGGAGTTCCTGTTGTAAATGTTTTACAATAAAGTTAATCCACTTATAAGGGGCACTATAGACATAGCTTCCGGAGGATCTCTGATTGAAAGACAGTTAAGGAAGCAGATGATCTATTAGAGGACATGGAAAATAACAATTGTCTTCAGACGAAGAATAGAAGAAGAAAGTAGTTGACTTTCCAATATCAAAAGGGAGTCATTGTTGTCGACTCAATGATAGCATTATAGGCTGAGATGGTCAATTTAATAAGATAACTTAACAACCTAAAAGCCTCCTCATCAGCTCGAATTAAAGTAATTCATCATGGATGTGAATTATGTGGATAAGATAATCATGTTACCACTGATTTCTTATTGATGTAGAATAACTATATGGAGCAAGTCAACTAGATGGGCACACAATTTGGTTGAGGATGAGGGAATGACCCCTGTTATAACACATACAATCCCGGGTAGAGGAACCACCCAATTTTTTTGGTCTCACAATGTGGGAAATCAATTTAAAAATCAAGGTCCAATTACATTTCATGAAGATAAATCCAATGCCATTGATTCATAATTGGGCAAAATTATTAATAAGATTATGAGCATAGACGAGGCTTAAAAGAGGTTGGAAGGTAAGTTTAAGCAATTAGCTAAAAATCAAGCCTTTTCTATTCACAATTTGGAGGTTCAAGTGGGCTAACTAGCAAACGCATTTCCTACAAGGAGAGAGGGGAGTCTCTCGAGTAATGCTGAAGTAAATCCAAGGGAGCAACTCAAAGAAATAACACTTAGAAATGGGAAAGAGCTCGAGCAATTAATGGAGAAACAAGCTGAATCCAATTTAGTAGAGGATTAAAAAAAGAGAAAAAGGATGAAGAAAAGAGTGAGGATCCTCCTTACGTTGCCCTTCCACCATACCCACCAAAGATTCCATTCCCTTAGTGATTACAGAAGAACAAATTGGATACACAATTTGTAGATTTATGGAGAAGCTGAAGACTTTGCAAATTAACTTATCTTTCGTTGAGGTATTGGAATAGATGCCCAAGTATGCTAATTTTCTAAAAGATATATTATCAAACAAGCGAACTTATGAAGATAACTTAACATATCATTGATTGAGAGATGTAGCTCCATTATCACTAATCACTTACCGTCCAAGTTGAAAGATCTAAGGAGCTTTACAATATCCTACGTGGTTAGTGAATTTAAGTTCATAAAGTGTTTATGTGACTAAAGTGCAAATATAAATCTTATGCTTTTATTGATCTTTATAAAATTAGGGCTAGGCAAGGCAAAGCTAACTTTGATGCTTATTCATTTAATGGAGCAATCTATTAAGAGATTGTTTAGCGTGATGGAAGGTGGACAAGTTTATTATCCTTGTGGACTTGATAGTGCTAGATTTTGAAGATGATAGGAATTGTCCACTAATTCTTAGGCGTCATTCATAAATATTAGGAGAGCATTGATAGACGTTCATGAAGGCAAACAAATACTTTGGATTAGTAAGGACCAAGTAGAGCTTAACATAAACAAAGTTTTAAAAAATTTGAAAGAAAGCAGCCCTTGCATGAAGATCGATATTATGGATGAATGTATCAAAGAGCAAGAGGCGAGTTGCTTTAAAGAAGTTCAATTTGAGGAAGTTAAGATGTACGATGAAGCTAAGAAGGCAAACGAAGCTAAGTCTAAGGAAGAAGTTAAGAAGGACGAGTTAGATGTTCATGCGCATAAAAACATATTAGTAAGAGTCAGAGCACCCATACCACCCTCCATTGTAAAACCACAAACTACAGAGTTAAAGCCTTTACCCACATAACTCAGATATACCTTTCTAAAGGAGGGTTAAACTCTCCCCATCATTATTTCCAATCAGCTGGATGGGGAACAAGAGAGTCAAGTGGAAAAGATTATAAGAAAGTGGATGAAGGCCATAGGATGGCAGTTATCTGACATATGAGGTATCAACCCAAATGTAGTTGTGCATAGGATAAACCTCGAAGATTAAATCTCTTCTATCTCTAAATTGATATTTTGATCACCCTCATTATACTTACTCTTTCTCAGTATAATAGTCAGAGAATGTCAATGAAGGTTGAAACCTCATAATAAGGAAGTGGTCAAAAAGGAAGTAGTAAAATTCTTAGACAAGGGTATCATATATGCGATATCAGATAGTGTATGGGTCATCCTGGTATAATGCGTATAGAGAAAGGTGAAATAACTGTAATGGAGAGTGAAAAAGGAGAGCTGATTTCCATCAAAACCATCATAAGATGGAGAGTCTGCATTACTCATCGTGAACTTAATAAAGTGATTAAAAATGATCACTTTCCTCTTCCATTTATTGATCAAATTATAGAAAGGGTAGTTGGCCATTCATTTTACTAATATTCACGCTACAATTAAATTTTTATCTATCCAAAGGACAAAAAAAACACCACGTTTACTTGTCCTTATGAAACATTTGCATATAGATGGATGCTTTTTGGGTTATGCAATGTTGTAGCTACATTTCAAAGATGCATGATGTCTATCTTTGCAGATATGATAGGGGACATTATATAAGTTTTTATGTATGATTTTCAGTCTTTAGGGAATCCTTCGAGCTGTGCTTGGAAAATTTAGACAGAATACTCAAAATATGTGAAGAATCACATTAAGTTTTGAATTGGGAGAAGTGCCACTTCATGGTATACTAGGGTGTAGTGCTGGGACATAAAATATGGTGCCAAGGAATTGAAGTAAAAAGATCTAAGATTGAGGTTATAGAGAAGCTTCCGCCAATCGTTAATGTCAAAGGCATGCGAGCATTTCTAGGTCATGCAGGATTCTATAGCTACTTGATTAAGGAATCCTCACTGATTGCAAAACCATTGACAAACATATTAGAAAAATACATGCCTTTTAATTTTGAAAAATTGTTTATTTGCATTTAATCGACTAAAGGAGGCACTAATATCAGCACCAATCTTAACATCACCAGATTGGTCATTACCATTCGAAGTCTTATACGACACTAGCGACCAAGTTGTAGGTTACATGTTGGGTTAATAGAAGGATAAAAAGCTATATATTGTTAATTATGCAAGGAAAACATTAACTGGGCCCCATCTAAACTATACCACCATTGAGAAGGAGTTATTAGTGGTGCTATTTGCATGTGACAAGTTTTGATAATATATCTAAGGCTCTAAGATGTTCATTTTTATAGATTACGCTATAGTATCTTTTTACTAAGAAAGACACAAAATTAAAGCTTATTCAATGGTTGCTCTTACTACAAGAATTTGACATTGATATTAGAGATAAGAAGGGAGCAGAGAATGTGGTAGCCAACCACTTATTATATCTAGAAGGAGGTGAGTTAGGGCAAAGTGATGATATTAATGATCAATTCCCCAATGAAACCTTAATGATGCTCGACTGCCTTGTGGCATCATGGTATGCAGATATAGAAAATTTTGTTGTAGATGGTATGTTTCCTTCATATTTATCATATTAGTGAAAAAAATGATTCTTGTATGAGTGCACCCATTACCTATGCGATGACTCGATCTTTTATCAGACATGTGCTGATAGGTTAATAAGGAAATGTGTTCCAAAGGAGGAGATAGTAGATATACTGATGTAGTGTCACAAACCTATATATGGTAGGAATTACAAAGAAAATAAGATGGTGCTGAGAGTATTGAAATGTGGATTTTATTGATCGAATTTGTTTATGGATGCTCGGGAGTTTATGTCATAGTGGAATAGATGTCAAAGAATGAAGAACATCATGAAAAGAGATGAGATGCCCTTATTTAACATCTTATAAGTCGAAGTGTTTAATATATAGGGACTGGGCTTCATGTGACCATTTCCATCCTCTACAGAGAAAAGGTATATTTTAGTAGGACTAGACTTTATGTTGCGATTGGATGAAGCCATGGTAACTCCAACAAACGATGGCACAGTTATGCAAAAATTTATTAAAAGATTATTCAACTAGTTTGGAGTGTCACGAGTGATAATAAGTAATGGAGGAACACATTTTTTAATAAATCTTTCGACGCTTTTTTGAAAAGATAAGGTGCTCACCATCTTGTAGCCACCCCGTGCCACTTGTAAACAAGTGGACAAGTGGAAGTCGTGAATTGTGAGCTAAAATGAATATTGGAGAAGATGGTAAATAGTTTAAGAAAGGATTGGGCATTAAAGCTGGATGTCACCTTATGAACTTATCGAACCACAAACTCCAATTGGGAAAACTTCATTTAGACATTTGTATGGAAATGCTTACCATTTGTCCTTGGAACTAGAGCATAAAGCTTATTGGGTGACAAAAGCCTTAAATTTTGATTGGAACCAAACAAGTGAGCGAAGACTTCTACAACTAAACAAACACAACTAACTTCGTTCGAATGCGTATGAAAATGCCAAGTTATACAAGGAAAAAGTGAAGAAGTGGCTTGATTCTCATATTAAAAAGAAAGAGTTCAAAGTGGGAGATGTGGTATTATTATGTAATTTGAGATTGAAGTTGTTTCCTGGAAAGCTCAAATCAAAATAGAGTGGGCCTTTCAAAGTGACCCACATATTTGCACACGAAACTTCATAATTAGAAAATAAAAATAAGGAAACCTTGAAAGTGAATAAAAAGAGATGCAAATCATATCTTAGAGGAGTATTTTTGCAAGAAAGGGAAGTTATTACTTTACTTTTAAACCATTAAAAATTTTTCAGAGGATGAATGGTTAAGCTGAAGACCAAAACTCAACATATTTTTCTAATTAGGTTTGTTTTGAATTCTAGTATCTAGGGTTTTGAATTCAAATGAAATACAAGCACAAGCACAACAAAAAATATAGGTCTCAATGAATGAAGACACAGAAGATGATGAAGAGGAAGGCTAGGAGAAAGTCTTCAATTTGGTCTCCAAGAACAACAAGCTCATGGTGGAGAATAACAAGCTTATGGTGGAGCAGATGAACACTATGGAGGGGCACATGAAGGAGATGGAGTGAGAACAATGAAGACAACGATGTTACACCAAGAAGATTCTTAAGTACTTCGCTGCTCAAGATGTTATTTCTTTTTCTTTTTTGTATGTGTGTTGTTTGTTTTCTCACATTACGGATAATGTGTTGTCTAGGTTAAGAGGTTTATGCATTAGCATGTCATATGTGTTTGAATTTTGCATCTCATATTATGTTAGTTTTGAACTAAGACTGATATTGTGTGAACATTTTGGTGCATATGTGTGAATTGTATGAATGGGTCAATGGCAAGAATTTAATGGAATTATTTTAGCTTTGATGGTTATTTAATTTTTAAAGGCATATTGACTTATGAATTTTATGTTTTAAGTATTTTTTAGAAGAATATGTATGTTAATTAGGATATAGATCCTTTTTGTCACTTTAGGAAATTTGTTGTATACATTTATAATTATAAGTCAATTGAATTAGTTAGCATCATTAGTAACCTTTCATGAGGATGATTACCTAAAAAGAAATGAGGTAGGCTGATAAAAAAATATGTGTGTGTTAAATTAATTCATATTCCACTAACCCATTTGAAACAAATATTGGGTTGAGAATATAGCTAGTAGCTAATTGAGAATGTGACATAGCTGAGTAACTAGGGGCATTCACGAAAAAAAATATTTTTCTTCACTTCAAAAGACTAAAATGACATTCCCACTAAGCTAAATAATTAAAAAACGTGGCCTAATTGAGTAACCGAGGGATATTCATAAAAAAATATTTGCCTTTGCGTGAATAGGTTAATTTTAAAGAAAGAAAGAAAATTGTGTGTCAATAAACCAAAACTACTGATCTTTAAAAATAGCAAGAATTTTCACAAAATGATAATTAGAGATAATTTACCTTTTTGATTAAGCACTAATTATAAATGCACGCATACAAGTTCCATAGGTGTATAAATAAGGTGTTGAAGTTTTGATTGATATTTATATTCAATTCAAAGTACATGAAAGGCATAGATTAATATGTTGGCACGTTTTGAATGATTGATTTTTGTAGTTAAATTGATTTCATAAGATTCAATGGTATTGTACCATTATTGCATGTTGCATGAATGGGTGCTTATGTGTTTTATGTTTTGTAGTGTGTTTGTGTTTTCTTCTTTACTTAAGGATAAGTAAAAGTTTAAGTGATGGGATTTTGATAGGTATGGTTCATACTATGTTTTCCTAGGTATTTTAGTTTATTTTCAAGTATTTATTAGATGATTATCGTATGCATATGCTTATAATTGTGTTATTGTGAGTGTTTGTTTATATTCTAAATGTTTGTGTGGTTTAGAGCATAATTTCAATCTTAATTTTATATTTCATGAGGTGTTTGATTTATTTGTAAGTGTAGGAAATCAGATAATTGAAGAATAAGGAAGATGGAAACTCCATGAAGGGTGTCACGACTGTGCATGAGGAGCGTGACTCCTATGTCATGATCAAGACAGAGACTTCCCAGGCATGAGTTATTTTTCATATATTTTAAAGTTTGGGGGCATTTTTGGTATTGATCAAAGTAGGAAAACCCTAGATACACCCCCAAGACTCTAATGCACTATTTAAGAACGTGAAACTAACCAAAAAACATAGCAGCCAACATCAACGAGTGGATCAAACATGGGAAATAAAAAAGAACATCTAAGAATTCCATCTTTCCATATCAAGTCCTCAATAGTGTTTTTCTTCTTTCTCTTTAGTTATTTCATTATTCTTGATGTCTAATTTGAATTCTAAGATGTTAAACATATTCATGAAGTTCTAAATTTCAGATTAAGATTTATTTTAAATATATTTTATGAATATAATTATTATTGATTTCAATATATATTCAGATGTTTTTGATAATTGTGCATACATATACTTGACAATAAATTGAGAGAGTAGGTCAAAAGTAATTAGAGTTAAAATGTATAATGAGGTTTCTAGTTTAATAGACCCACAATTATCAAATTAACAATCATTTGTAGAGAGATCTTATTTGAGAAATTAATTATCTAATAGATAGCTTCAAATCAAACTTAAAATGTTAGGGATAGATTTGTGAATTGAAAGATTATAGATCTAAAATTTCGAATTCAATTAGTGTTAATTGATTAGATCTTGAGAGAGATTAATCAATCCTTTAGGAAATCTGGGATCAAACACCTAATTAAAGCAACAATAGTTAAGGAAACAAAATAAGGAAAGAATAAGTCCTAAGTATTCATTCTTAATCAAAACCTTAAATTAATTGGCAACTCACTGTTTTACTTATTATTTGATTTGTTTTATTATTTATTTCAATTTATGTTATTTATCTTTATTCAAATCACATTCTGAGTACCTTAGACAAAGTTAGGTTCAAATTGTTAACCTTGTAAAATCCTCATTGAAACGATAACCTTATATAATACAAGATACGATTTGTATACTTGAAGTGTATTTAGAGTTTTATTAGATATAGAACTTGCTCAACAATGGGTTACGGGGACAAAAATAAATTAGATTTAATTTTCTAAAATATAATAAAATAACTAATTAGTTGAAAAATAATGTACATGTAGTAGTCACGTTATAAGTACAAAAATTTGACATAATGAGTCATATTAGTGACGTTAACGGGAAAACTTAGGGTGTGTTTGTTTTCATTTTTTTTCTGTTTTTAGTTGTGGTTTTTATTAAAAATAAAACTTAACGTTAAAACACGTTTGGCTCTGGTTGTTGCGTTGCAGTGCTTTAAAAAATAGAAAAACTACAACCGCATTAAGAAAACCAAAATATTACGTTTCCCTAATTTTTCGCAACAAGTTTTCGTTTCTTCTTATACATATTTTTCTCGCAGACTTCCATCTTCAACTGTTGTTTTTTTCACTCTTTG
>JANZLD010000006.1:14148404-14181133 GCA_026413575.1 Erythroxylum carthagenense | reverse complement strand
TATATAATACGACAACTTCATTGACAAAAGACCAAGTGTCTTGCTTATTCCTTCCCCATCCGAAAACCTTCTCCACTTTACCTCTCCATCGATTTTTTTTCTCTCTTTCTTTAAGTGTTACTTCTTCCACCCTTAAGAGCCTTGCATGCATCCAAGCTATTTTCTTTTCATGATGATGATACACATGCATGGTGTTAGAAGAGAGTGGAGAAGTTGTTGGAGAATTGAAGAGTTGAAAGCTTTGATTAGGTAAGTGTATGGTTTAAGCTTTACTTATGTATTTCATGAATGAATTAGTAGTTAGTTACATTGATTAGAAGTTATTGCTCATTATATATGAAGTATGATGCATTAATGTCATGAAAAATGATAGTGGAACAAAACCTTGAGGTCTTGGGTTCGAGCCGTGGCTCACCCTTGACCAAAGAGGACAATACTTGGAGTGATGGTGGTAGAGGCCGGGCTCTACAAAAACCCTTTGATACTTTCCTATTAAACCACAATTATAAAGATTTTTTATGTTAACAAAAACAACTATAGATATAAGATGGCATAAAGAGAAACGCATTGATGATAACATTATCATCATCCAGTAGACTCAATGGCATGGAAAGAGCTTGATAGAAATTTTCCATGGTTTGGACAAGATTGTCGTAATGTTTAACTTGGATTGGCCTTAGATGGATTTAATCCTTTTTGTAATATGACTAATTCATACATCATGTGGCCGTTAATTCTAGTCCCATACAATTTATGTCAATGGAAGTGTATAAAGGAGCCTTTTATGTTGTTGTCTTTGCTTATTCTAGGACCTACTGCTCCTGGTAAGGAGATTGATGTGTACATGCAACCATTAATTGATGACTTAAACGATCTATAGGAATTTGGATTACAAACTTTTGATGTTGTTAAAGGTGAAACATTTATAATGCATACTGTTATTTTGTGGGCTATAAATGATTTCCCAACTTATGGGAATTTGTTTGGGTGGGGCACTAAAGGGTATATGTCTTATCCTATATGTAACCATCAAACATATTAAAAAAGGATATGAAGTAAAATATGTTATACGGGTCATCGTTGTTATTTGGAACATGAGCATAGATGGTGAAGAAGTAAACAATTTAATGGCATAGTATAGTTGGGTAAAGCTTCGATGCAGTTGTTCAGTATGATATTATTTACTAGCTGTCACATTTGGGTGACATTACACCTGGAAAACATCCAAGTAATATAAAGAAAAAGAGAAATGATGTCGAATTGAGTTGGATAAAAAAAAGCATATTTATCAACTTGCCATATTGGAAGGAATTATTATTAAGGCACAATCTTGATGTCATGCATATTGGGAAAAACAATAGTGAGTCCATTTTAAGGGAATTGATGGAAATCCAAAGATATAATTAAGGTTGTACTTGACTTGGAAGATATTAATATTAAAAAGGACTTGCTTTTAAAAAGAAGATATAATGGCTCATAAGTTATTCCCCCTACTTGTTACAACATGTCAAAAAGTGAGAAACAATCATTCTGTCAATTCCTCTAATCAGTCAAATTTGCTAATGGGTATGCATCAAATATAGGCTATTGTGTGAATGTTAAAAAGGGAAAAGTGTCAAGGTTGAAAAGTTATGATTGCCATATACTTTTTTAATGATTACTTCCTGTTGGAATACATGGGTGTTTGTCGAACGATGTATCTATTACTTTGGGTCAATTGGCAGAGTTTTTTAAGCAATTATGTTGTAAGACACTTAAAGTTGAAGAGCTTGATAAAATGGAAAAAGACATAGCACTGATTTTATGTAAGCTTGAACTATTATTCCCCCATCATTTTTTGATGTTGTGGTTCATTTGGCAATTCACTTGCCATATGAAGCAAAACTTTGTGGATTGGTTCAATTTCGATGGATGTTTCCAATTGAAAGGTAATTCATATTATATTCAACAATATTTTTGTATGTTATTTGTTTCTAACAATTCCTAAGTTTATAATTGTTTATGTTCAGGTTTTTATACTCTCCTAAGAGTTATATACGTAATAGAGCTTGAGCAGAAGGGTCTATTGTAGATGCTTATATAGCAAATGAATGCTTGACTTTTTGTTCAACATACTTAACTAATGTGGAGACAAGATTTAGTAGATCAAAACATAACTTTGATTTTTATGATGACGGTGGGTTGTCTATTTTCTCCCATAAAGTTAGGTATGTGGAGTTAACTAAAGACGAATTCGAAATCACCCATTGGTATGTTTTGAACAATTGCAAGAAAGTTGATACGTACATAAAGTATGTGCATTCCTTTTTATTCAAGCAATCATATTACAAGTTTCTTCATTCACTATGAGATCTTACTGTCGTTGTCTTTTTTAAATAGAAAGCACAAAGACATAATTCGCAACAAAAGGATTATTAATGTTGAAGAAAGACATAGGCAGAAGTTTGTATCATGGTTTAGAAATCGAGTAGGTTTCATATTGATTACATATTATGAAAATATGAGAATATGTCTCATCCTCATGTTTATTTTCAATTTGTCATATAAATGATACGATTACATAACCATAATGTGCAAAAAGCAACAACAGTATTTTATAGTTTGGCATGTGGGCCTCATATTTGTGGGAAGAAATACACAGGTTGCATTGTTAATGTGGTGAGATTTCACATACAAGATCGAGATAGTCAAGTTATAAGTCAAAATAGTGGGGTTGTTGTTAAAGGATGTCATGAGGACGAAATCATTGACTTTTACGGTATCATTTCTGAAATAATAGAGTTGCACTAAATTAAGGATAAGGTTATTGTACTTAAATGCAAATCGTTTGATTTAATTGACATAAAATTGAACGGGCATATTACTAGCATAAATGTTAGTAAGACATGGTATGATAATGATTCGTTTTTCCTTGCAAGTCAAGTCAAACAAGTTTTCTATGTCAACGATACTATATTGGGTAGCAATTGGAACTTTGTTCAAAAGTTTCAATAAAGGAATGCCTTTGATTTTTGTGAAAGGGATATTGGTCAATTGGATGAGGATGCAGATGAAGGATATCAAGATATTGGATTCGAGTTCAATAATGAAGGCATTCTAGTAGAAGATGCAAATATATCACCATTCTATAGGAGAGATGTTGATCCCAGCATAGTTCAACTAGATGAAGTCCAAGTGCATGTTATCTTACAAACTAAAGAAGACTATACTCAAGATGACTTAAATTACAATGACGATACTTTGCTCGAATATATTAGTGATGAAGAATCCAACGATAATGTACTTAATGATGATGATTTTGAAAATCTTGATCATGAAGATTGGATGTAAATAAATTGTTTGTATTGTTTGAAACATTATGTTCATAATTGCCTTATGTTGTTGATGTTTTACTTATGTTAATTTACGATGACTAGATGCATATTTTTAATGTTTAACTTATGTTTTTTAGGAATGTTATGTCGAATGTTTAGTATTTGACTACTGGTCTCCTTATATTCATGTGAAATATTGATGTTTGAGTTAAGATTATACGTTATGCTCATATTTCATTTTTGCTATATTATCTTCTAATTTTTAAAAAAATTAGAGTTAAGTTTGGTTCTATTATCTTCTTAATACAATAAATTCTATTATCTTCCAATTTTTTAAATTCATATAATAGAACCAAACTCAACTCTAAGGACAGAGTGTGATAAGATTATACTCTACAAGCTAACACACTACAAGGAAGGAAAAGGCTGAACATTTGAAAAGGCACAAAGTAATTTTGTAAGTACGAACAAATTAATATTATAGCTTATTTTTCTATGTAATACTAAGTAATATTTTTTTAGTTAACTCAATTTTGTACTTTAAATTGTAGAACAAGATGTAGGAGTTATTGCAGACATCATTGTCTGAGGGGAATTAGCCCAATGTCGACGACATTCACAACAATGTAGTTAGTACAAGATCGAGGGATATTAAAGGTCTTGGGTATGACCCTAAGCCTATTGGTGCGTCTTCGTCATGATCAGCATATATCACGACACTTTAAAAGGAGAACCAGGCACTGAAGACTAAGTTACAATGTATAGAAGAGAAGTTAGATCGTAATGTAAAAGAAGTGAACAAGCTTAAAAAGAAGGTCAAATAATTACTTGGCTCAAACTATGTCAGTAGTAGCGACGATGATAAAGAATCTTAGTTTGTATATGACCTATATTTTTTTATAAAATGCATTCGATTTTTAATGTTTATTTTATTTCAATTTATTATTATTTTAAAAATATGTCACCAACATTAATTATAAAATGTAACTAATTTATATTTCAAATTGTCTTACAAATTGTAATAAATTAAATTAAATTTGTTTTTAACAATTATAATAAAATTTAAATTTAAAAATAAATTTTTGTCACTAAAAATATTAGCTACGAAAACAAAATCGTCACAAAATATTATTACCTACATTTATAATAACGTCTCTAAAAATATTTACCTACAACATGAAATTAGTAGCTAAAACTATTCTACTACAAAAATAGAATCGTCATTAAAAAGTATTAGTTACCAAAACAAAATCATCACAAAACGTTGTTACCTACATTTACAAGAACATCTCTAAAAACATTTACCTGCAACAAATAATTAGTAGCTAAAACTATTCTGTTACCAAAAAATCGTCAATAAAAATAATTACCTACGAGTACGGTTTAGTTGGTAAAAACCTTATCTACGAAACATATACGTCGCAAAATAATATGTACAACATTCTTCTTTCTCGTTGGTTATATGTTTTATCAAAGAAATTATTGTGTATCCAAAATCTTTTTGAGATGATTTAAAAAAAAAACATCATGGATAATGTTTTGCTGCCAGGATTCAGCAACCATTAGGGCAACAATTGTTTTTTGTCGCAAATTAATATTTGCAATGATTTTTTTAATATTTAGCGATGTTTGGCTTTGTCGCCAATACATAAGCTTATCTGTTGTAGTGCTAGCACACTGGAGGGGGTCAGATCTTCTGTTTCGGCTAACCAGTTCTTATCCTATTCTACTAAATCTCATTCATATATTTATGTAGGGTCCACAAATGTATGGACAAGATTAAGTTACACAAGATTGGAATATCCTAACGGGAATAGGGTACTCTAACTCCACTTGGAGCACATAAACATATTAACGAGAGAAAGAGAGGGAGAAAGAAACAATAAAAAGGAGAGAGAAAGAAAAAGGGAAGAGAAAGAAAGATAAATAAAGGGTGGGAGAGACAAAGAGAATTAGAAAGACAAAAAGAATAGAAGATAGAAATTGAACATGAGAGGTGTTATTGATTTTTAATATGATAAATTACGTTAAAAAATAGAATGTTCTCTTCATATGTAAGTAAGTGGGTCGAATATTCCTTTTAATAAATAATAAGGGATTAAAGGATTTTAATTGTAAGTGTTATACATCATATTCCAAATTCAGTCTCATATTCTACTATCTAAACCAAAATGTTTCTTCCACTAAACTAGATTTCATATGTAATAGTCTCAGCTTGGTATAATAATAAGTTAAAATGCATTAAGACTCTATATATAAAAATGAAGAAACAAAATTATAATAATAAGTTAAAATGCATTAAGACTCTATATATAAAAATGAAGAAACAAAATAAAACATCATATCGAAAAAATGTGAGTGAAAGCAAACGTTCCCTTAAAAGTTTAGTGATCGGAGATTTGAAATAGAAAATAACATTAATTTGAAAGATCGAAAATATAGTTGTTTCAATTATGTAAAAATATTTATTTAATAGCATTTTATCATTTTTGTAAGAATTCAAAAACTAATAAAGATAAACTATATGTTATGACCATTAACCGTATGATTAAGATATATAATTTTAAGTGCTATAACTAAAAATTACCAAGAATGTTGTTTCTTTTTCCTGCTTTGTGCATGTTGATACAGCGTAGTAACCGTAGCTACTTAATTAGCTACAAGTCAATGTCTGCAACTGCAGTGAAGTTGCCTTACGAAACTGGCATGTCCAATCCAAAAGGTTTGGGGGTAGAAACCTTAACAACATAAGACATTGAACGAAGTATTATTTTGGGCATGTTGTCACAATCAGAGATAACTTCCCAACTTACTCTTCTAACGGTTTCAGGGGGGACTGGCTAAGATGGAACTTACACAAGTCGGAACTATTCACCGATGATCTTGTCTTCAGTTAATCAGAGGCTCCACTCCGATAACTCTTACGGTTCTTCATTCTGCGACCAGTTATAAACCAACAAATTAGGACCAGAGATCGAATTCCTTTCTTGTATACGAGTGATAGAGGCCGCTCCCTTTGCACTTGGCCCTTCAAAAATCACAATCAACTCTTCTTTGTTTGTCACTTCTCTGCTACTATTTCGAACGAATACATGTACAGATTTGACGTAAGCAGCAATTATATGAATTGACATTCCACCATTCTGTGAATATTGACAACCTTCTCCAATCTAAATGTTGTAAATGCCAGTGTCCTTGTACGTTCATTAAGTTACTGTACTTAGAGAAAGATACAAATCCAAAACTTCAAGCAGAATTCTAAGACTCAAGTCATAACCAACTAATTTCATGGATTAGAGAGGTTGTGATTATTAAAGGAGTAGCAGAGAGTATGAATTCTCATTTAAGAGTGAATTGGAATGTATAGGTTAAACTATTCTCTGTTCCCTCCTTTTTAGCTGAATTTAACTTTAATCTACTAGCAGCTTTTTGTTATTTAGTCATTTTGCTGGCATGACTTGCTGTAATTCTTTTTTTCTTCCCATTATTGTTATTATTATTTTTAATTAAAAATAAATGACTTTTTAAAGAGAAAATGATTTTGTTAATTAATTATTATTTCATATAATATCTTATAAATGGAATGAAACGCTGGACTAAATAAAAGACTTGGATCTCTTTTTATGTTATTTATTATTTAAAATTATTTAAAAGAATATTTTGTAATATTAAAATTCTAAAATATATTTTTATTAAAATTTGTTAAATTAATTTAAGACAGACATATTTACTCAATTGATAGATTTAAATGAATAAATGTTAAATTTATCATATTCTTAACATATTACTATATAACTGATTATTAATCGAGTGATAAAGTTTATATCATTGACTTGATAAAATAATTAAAATTTAATAAAATATTATGAATAAATAAATTGAAATATTAAAACTTTTTCAAAATGAGCTAAATCACACTAAATTTTATGTCAAATCTTAATATATGTCCACCAAAAGTCTTTAACATGAGGAAACCAAATCCATACATATAATTAAGGATAGTAAAAACAATTTAAATTTATTTTAATCTAAATTGAATCAGTTTGAATTGATTATGTTTCATGATTATGCTTTGTAGTTTCAACCAATTTGAAGGTCAAACTTTTTGCATTACACAAAGTGAAATGGTTTTGTTTATATACACAAAATAATGTCATTTATAAATAAAATAATATTTTTTATATTAATGAATCAAAATTTTTAAAAAATTATTGACGACTATTCTTGTCCTTTAACAAATTTTAAGCCACCTCATATAAGACAATGATCTTAAGACAAATTGAGTTAACCAACTTTAATCGGTTGACAATGTACACGATCCTACTGTCTCACCACCTCAACAAAATGAATAAAAGTAGTCAACTTGTGATGGTCTACTCAACTCTAACCTAAATACTTCATCCAACAGAGTACGCGGTTGCTCGATCAAGGTCAAGGACCTACTAATGAAGATTAATATGACCAAAAAGCCTTGCTCAAGTGGGATGGGTAGGTGTTAGCCCCTTAGCACATGAAGGAACTTCGCAACTAGTTGGAAACAAGCCTTAGGATGAAGGTTAGCTGGATCATATGCATGACAGTGACATGTGAGAGCTCCAAGGTCACTTAAGAAGTTAGATCAAGTATGGTATGAGTTTTGTTAGAGTTTTAAACCCTATTCGAATTGATTTTGCTAAGGCTAAGTTATTAATGGACTAAGGAATTAGTGTATACTCAAATAAATGGACCACGACTAATAGACTTAGCATAGGCAAGCACTGGACTAGATTAGTGTGCTATGAAAGGCTTTGAGCTTGGATGACTTATCATCAATAGAAAGAAAGAGATCATGGCGAGATCTTGAATAATATGGCAAATAAGATCACAGAGGATAGACACTAACTATAAAGATAAAAACACACCACTATTATAGAGCATATACTCGAACATCCATAGGATATTCAAGAACATACCCTATGAGAATAGCATGTTTGAGTAGTCAAATTCACTGTTATAGCATTGTACAGAATATAAGTGATCATAAGTTCAACATTTCTCATTTCATTTCACAAACATCATTTACATTGTAATTACTTCTCATAATACATATATGTACATTACAAAAACATCTGAAAGTTTAATGTTCTTTATAAAATATCTAACATGAAATGAGCTGCTAATAGAAATAATATATCTAAACTCCTCATACCTCATCTGACTAGACTTTTGAGCCATTCGTGATTCCAAAATTGACAATACTACACTGCTACTAGATTGCCTTAGAAGCTAGGTCTGCTCAGAATCTAAAAAATAACGTTGCAATTTTGATAAGTTTTACGAACTCATTGAATAAACCATCATCGATGTGCTCACTCGAGTCAAAACATAACATCACAAGTATATAACTAAATTCACAAGTATATGAAATTAGCTTGAATCAATTCCCATATATTTTTGTATACCAAATCACATTATACATCATATCACAATAAGCACATTATAATATAGGCATGTCATATAATCTTTTCAAAACAATCCAATCTTTGTAGATCATTATATCAACACAATTAAGTACTTTTTTTATAATTATTCCCATGTACACAAACATAGCATAACATTATATCAACTCAGTTTAGTCATTCTTTACAATGATTCACATAATACATGTAAAGAAATATTTGCAATGCACATGAGACTCTACTTTCATTTTTATTTTGTTGTGACTGAGTTTCTATTTAACTGTCCCGTGTCTATTCTAGATACCGGGTTCATTTCAAATATTATCTCATACCTATTGTGGATACTAGGCCCATTAATTGTTGAGCCTGTGGCTCTGTGTGCACATTTCTGAGCTTTAAGCTTTTTTTTACGTTGGTTACTCCGGTCACAACTCTTTTATCTGATCATATGTATCAATGCAATGAAAATGCATCAAATCACATATTTGTTATCAATAACTCTCATTCAGTGTGCACAGTCATATAGCACATTCATCAGATCTAATTTCGACATTTAACATATAATTGAGAACACAATTTTCATATTCACATTCAATTTGCAAACACTTATAATACAGTAGTCTTGAATATCAGACTCCTTAAACCATCAATGTACAGAATTAACACTATCATATCAGTAACAGTTCAATATCTAACAGTTAATTAAGAACAATTTAAATATAGTGAGTAAACATCTAGGTTAACTCACAGTATGCTCCAGATAGTGATTGCCTTAATGAGCCGACAATGTCTAGAAGCTTTCAGTCAATTTGTGCTTCTAAATCATGCAATACACACATAAGTACACATTACTAACCTGTTTAATCAAATAAGTGCTCAATCATACATATGTATCTGTGTTATGATCCATGCATGCTCAATTGACTTTCCCAGGTATGTATTCTTATACATAGACCTTAACTATTCAATTTGTGCTTATACACCCTAAGACCATTCAAACATCATATTCTGTATACTACAATTTTGCAATCAGATTTGTACTTTTAAGTTAGCTTGATTTACTCCTAATTCATCAACCATACTCTACACTTATCCTTGAAATTTTTAATGATCAAAAAGCCTTTCATAATCCACACACAATTGTTACTTTAAATATGGAATTTCAATAAGCTAGATCTATACATTCACCAAACCTTTTCCAGCAATATATATTCATACATTTACCCAATTCTCATTCATAATTACCCCATGTTTTCAATGCTCATTCATCCATACCTTATACCTATTATTCATGTCCTTAAGATCATGTTTGCATTAAAAAAACTCATTTATTCCTTTAACAAGTCAAAATTTCTAGATTTGAACTCAACAACATCAAAACAGTCTATTCTTTAGGTTATGACATCAATTAACTACATAAACTTATCAAGCTCTTAACCAATTAATCAAGAAAAATTCTAGCCTTATTCCTCGCCTTAATCAATTCCAAATATACCAATTTAAAGTGAAATTTCTCATCTGGTTCGACATGCACACAAGGCTGAAATTAAAATTCCAGAAATTGTCATTATGATCACTAATGTGTGTAGCTTTACTACCTTCAGCACTTCACGAATTTTACAAGCTTAAAGATATCAGTAACACCTGAAATTTTCCATATTCCATTTCCTTTAAGGTTGCTTCATTTTAGGTTAATTTAACTTTTATATTGGTTACACTAAGGCTTACAAAACTCTGCTCGCTTATATCATTAACAATCACTTTTTGCAAATAGGCCTACAACTATGATTTTCCATATTCGAAAACACCTTAATAACACTTAATTTTAGCATGAATTCCTCATCAATTATACTTAAAATCCCAACTTAAATCATCCAAACAATAGTCCATAAGCTACTATTTTCATACATGCAAAAATAAAACAAAAAAGTACCCAAGTTCATGCAGAAATTTTCAGCACAATTCATCCCAATTTCATCATCATAAATTCTCTATTACAACATGTCATAAATACCAATCTTTTACTTACTTGTCTAGCTCAAATTTCATCTCAAAGATCAAGCTAATTCAGTTCTCCATGCATGCAAAAATCATCACGAATTCAAGGTAACAACGGGTGGTTTTCGACTAGAAAAGAGGACAACAATAATCTGATTCTTTAACCATCTTGTGAAGCGTAAAAGCATGGGTTATTGGTGTAAAAATTGGACACAAACATAGACAAAATACAGGGATGTAAGGGTGAGAGAGTTTCGGTGGTGTAAGAAGAAGAAAGAAGAAGAAATGAGCATAACTAAAATAACTCCTGCAGAAATTTAACACCTTAGATGCTAGATGTCTCCATATTACTATGACATATGTCCCTAAGCATGTTCTCCATTTATCCTGCATATTTGTTGCCAAATGTCAACATTAAGCAAGGTCATTTGTCACCCACTCATTGCTACCATTTTTCAATTAATTAGCTATGCTATTTGTCACTTAATTTTCCATGCCAAAAATCACTAATTCATATGCTTAGTCATCCTAATTTTTAATGTATCAATTTATCTTATCACTTGGTATTTTTCCCAGACCAAATGACATTTTAATTCATTAATTTTTCAGTTGTAACAATAAATCCCAAGTTTACTAATTATAGTATACCAACCCAAAATTCAAGACATAAACATTACACAATTAACATAATGATCATTTTAAACATTTCATACCCTGGAATATGTCAATTGAGTGCATATATTATATTTTCAATGTTTACTAATTTATAATTCATGTGTGTATGCTAATGATATGCATATGAATGAAATGGAATTCATGAATTCTCAATGATATGGCCATTTGCAATATTCTAGGTTTCTTACCATTAGTATGAAAAATGGGCTATTACATAAAGACTATATGGGAGGATCATGTGAAGATAGTGGAGATCTTGGTGGATATGGATGTATCATTCTTATATAGATATAATCTCTTATCCTATTAGTTGGGATGTAGTTAAATCCTATCATATACAATCCTATTTTGATTGGGATATCATTTTGTTGCTTAGTGTGATATAATTTGACAAGGATAAGATGTGATCTACTTAGTTTAGTTCAGTTTAGTTAGGATTTTGAATTGTAACTTAGCCATCAAGCTAGAGGTGCCTATAAATAACTTATTTTAGCCTTACTCCTCAGATAGAGATTAAGAGAGCATTCCTTTGTATACTTTGAGAGAAAAAATAAAGGTTAACATTTGTTGCATCTCTTTTATGCTTCTATTGTTACCTTTGATAGTTTAGTAATTTCTTGGTAATCATGCAAGAGTGTGAGAGTTAAATACTATAAAGGTTGTGAGACGTTCAGTACAAGTTAGTTGGTCGACGATCACATAAGGAAGGTTAATTCTTGCTTAAATAAACTTAAGTAAAATTATCGTGCAAAGGTGTAAGCATAACTTATGGTATAAGTTTGGTGTATAGAAAACCTTTGTAATAATTGGTATCAAAGTCACATTTCAATATAATTAGAGGCAACAATTTAACAGAGCGTGTCAACAAAGTAGAGGCATTTATAGGGCCAATTTCTTAAAAGGAGGAAAAGATCCCTCATTACAATACTCAGTTTGAGATGTTGGAGGAACAGGTCCAACAGTTGAAACATCAAATAACATATTTGATGAAGGTATAAGAGGAGTCTAGGTCAAGATGACAATCCTAAGGCAAGCTATTACTATACAAGATGTTGGACCTATTGAGAGCTCCATAGTGAAGGTGAATGAATTTAAAACTTTCGAAGGTATGCAGAACGTGCAAGAGTTGAAGAACTTTATGTGGCATATGGAGTAGTATTTTGCAACTATTAAGATACCTGACGTGAAAACGTTAATGTGATAGCCGTATATTTAGATGAAGATGCTAAGCTTTGGTGGAGAATGAGGACATTTACCAAAATCAGTGCAGTTAGAGCTTCTATTGACATGTAGGAGAAGATTAGGAACGAGTAAAGAATTAATTCCTTCTAATAAACACTTCTTGGCTCACAAAAGATGCCTTAAAGAAGCTAAAGCAAGATAGATTGATAAGATAGTATGTTAAAAAAGTTTAGCTCTCGAATGGTTGGATATTGATAATATGTTAGATGAGGGCAAACTTTTCAACTTCTTGTCTAGGTTACAATACTAAGTATAAATGGAGTTGCAGAGGAAAAATGTGAAGGATGTGGTTTGCATAATCGCGATTGCTAATGCATTAGTAGATTTTCAAGTGACGAAGGAAATTAAAGTGAGCTCCTTTACTTCTTCCAAGCGCAAAGGCTTAGCCTAACATGAGAAGGGCAAGGGGAAAGAGAAGAAAGTCTCTAAGAAGGGAGATTTTAAAGGAAAAGACAAGCAAAATTATGGCTTTAAAAGTGGGGAGACATCCTCTAAGAAGGAAAAACTTGCTTATTACCTATGCATTGATCCGCATTTTGTGAGAAAGCGTACAAAAAAGGAGAAGCTAAATGCCTTGATTGCTAAAGAAGAGGAAGAAATTTAAAAGCTACAATAAATCTGATTGCCTTGTTGAATGTAGTAAAATGTGAATCCAATCCTTTTGACAATTTGATGTACATAAGAGTACAAGTTAATAAGAAGGAGGTAACCAAAATATTGAATATGAGTGCAACATACTCTTTTATGGCAGAAAAGATGGTGCATAAGTTAAGGCTTATGGTTTCAAAGATCCTAACAAAGATGAAGACACCTACGGGTAAGGTGCAAGCACTGATAGAAGTTGCTTCAACATCATAGCAAGCATCGAGAGTGGGAATGTCAAGTTCAACTGCGTGGTCATACCACTTGAAGATTTTGAGTTATATAAGGATCGAATTCTTGAAGTTAGCAAAGGAAGTTTTGTATCTAAGTTTAAAAGGTATGATGATCATGAATGAACAAAATTCCTTCTATATTAACTGTTATAAGTCTAGTAATGGAATGATAGATGATACAATGATGGTAGCACTTGTATTGGCTATGAGCATTAAGAAAGGGCTAAAGAAAGGTAAGGAGACCTATTTTGCTACCATATGGGAGATTGATGAGGACTATATGATGGATATGATGCTGAAAGAGTTACCTAAGACTCTTGCCTCTCTTTAAGAGTTTAATCAAAGGATCGAGTTGACTGTCAAAGTCGTCCCACTTGCACGCATCCCATATAGGATGTCCCCATTTTAGTTAAGGCATCTTTAAAAATAATCTAGTGAATTGTTAGAGGCAAGGTTTGTCCAACCTTCTAAAGCCCTATACAATGCCTTGATGTTATTATAGTAGAAGTAAGAGGGAACACTTCAAATGTGCATAGACTATCGAGTTTTAAACAAGGTATAACAAAAAACAAGTATTTTTTTTCTCTAATGTAAGATTAGATGGATACATTATTAAGGCTACGGTTTTCATGAAGCTTGATCATTGGAGTGGGTATTGTCAAGTGCAGATAGTCAAAGGCAATAAGCAAAAGACAACGTGCATGACTCAGTATGAGTCATACAAATCCTCATACCATTTGGATTAACTAATAACCCTGCTACATTTTGCTATTTGACGATGTATTGTGTGACTTCTTTAACAAGTTCATTGTGTTATATCTCGATAACATAATGGTCTACAACACTGATATGGTAGAACATATGGATCATTTAAGGAAAGTGTTTAAGCTACTGAGGATACACAAGCTCTATGTGAAGTTGGAGAATTACGAGTTTACACAGTCAGAGATTAAATTCCTAGGTCACTTTATAAACAAAGGTCAGGTTAGGATGGATCTAAAGAAAGTGAAGCTGATAACTTAGAGGCAAATTCTCACGATAGTACGAGAGTTGTGAATTTTTCTCATACTAACTAACTACCATAGGCAGTTTATAATGGGGTATTCAAAAGAAAGTGGTGCCATTCATGGACTTGCTGAAGAAAAAAACAAGATTGGTTTTAGTATGATGTATTTTAGGGGCATTCGAGAAACTTAAAGTCACTATCTCAACTAAACCTATATTGAAGATGCTCAAGTTTGATCTTCCATTTGAGGTATATACAGATGCATCAGACAAAGCAATTGGTGGAGTCTTAGTATAAGAGGGTCATCATATAGCATTTAAGAGCCAAAAGCTCAAGAATGCAGAGCAGCGATACTCGACGCATAAGAAGGAGATGCTTACAGTTGTGCATTGCCTTGAGAAATGACGAATATATTTGTTAATGATGCGGTTTGTTGTTTGTACTAACAATGCTACCAATACATTTCTTAGGAGCTAGTGGAGGGTTTTTTTGAGCAAGCCCAACGATAGGAGTTTATTTGCTGAACATGACTTCATGTGGGAGCATAAACCAGGGAGGCACAATAATGTGATGGATGCCTTAAGTATGAAGGAGATGTTTATAGACCTATATGGTATTACTAGGGTGAAGTCTAACATGTTGAAGCAAATCAAAGTTGCAACTCCATTAGACAATACATACTGTAAGTCAATCTTATAAGTTAAGGAAGGTGTTGTACGCAAGTTTTGGTACAATGATAATGGGATTTTTATGGCTAAAATTAATTAAGTGTACGTGTTAAGTTTTGGTAGCTTTTGGAAACAACTATTAAAGAAGATTTAAGACTCACAGTAGGATGGTCACTTCAGAATTTAAAGGACGATTGCTCTTAGCTTCTTCCTACTATTGGTAAAAAAATGGAGAATAAAGTCGAGTTATATGTCAAGACTTATATTTTGTGTCAATTGGATAGTGAAGAGAAAAAAGGAAGCCAATTTGCTATAATCCTTATCCATTCTTGAAAGATTGTGGATGTCAGTTTCAATAGATTTTATTGGTGGGTTTTTAAAGGTAGACAACGTGGTGACAATCATGGTGATTATAGATCGATTCTCTAAATATGCAATTTTCATGCTAGCACTAACATCTTTTCCCTCAAATATTGCTACAGATTTGTTCTATAAGAACGTGGTGAAATATTTCGAAGTTCCTGCAAACATTGTAAGTGATTGTGACGTCAGATTTATGATCCAATTCTGGATGTCCCTTTTTAACATGATGGGTTGTAATTTGAAGTTTTCAACTATAAATAAGCCACAAATAGATGGAGAAACTAAGAGGATCAACAGTTAATTAGATAGTACTTAAGGCATTATGTAAGTGCAAGTTGATGTAACTAGTTGAGTTTACTTAATACTGTACAATTTTACTACAACTTACACAGGTCCTCTACTACAGAGAAGAGTCCTTTTAAGATAGTATTGGGATAACAACATCTAACTCCACTCAAGATTACATAATAAAGGATAGCTGGTAAGTGTCTTGCGGCGTACAAGTTTGCAATGGAGAAATAAGAACTATTAGATAAGGTGAGGGATAGTCTTTGCAAACCTTCTCAATGGATAAGAAGCAAGCAAACTTATGGAGGAGACGATTATTGTTAACATGGGAGATAAGATACTGTTTTAACTTACCCAATATTTAGAAGAAGATCTGAAGTAAGCAAGTACAACTACAATTAGTGCCCAAGTACAATGGATCTTTTAAAGTGCTAAGTAAAGTGGGAAGCGTGATATAAAGATTGAAGTTACCCGAAAGATTGAAGGTAAGTCCTACCTTTTATATTAGTTTTCTTAAACCTTACTATGATAATGCATCAGATCTGAATATGAGCTAGGTGAAGAGAGCTCCACTAGTTGTGAGAAAACAGTTTCAGGATTAAATGGCCAAGGTCTCGGATCATCAAATGATAGGGCAATATAAGAAGAATCAGATGACCAAATTCTTATTCCAATAGAAGGGAAATCTGATCATGGAAGCTCCGTTGGAGAAAGATACTAACTTGTGACAGTTTGAGGATCAAGTGAATGTGTACCTTTAGACTAGTTTGATTAGGTCATCAAATTCATCTGGTAGAGGTGGTTTGTTAGCCCCTTAACACATAAAGACACTTTATAACTAATTAGAAAGGGGCCTTGGCTTGAAGGTTAGTTGGATCACATGTAAGATAGTGGCATGTGAGAGCTTCAAAATAACTTAGCAAGTTAAATCAAGTATGATATAAGTTTTGCTAGAGTTTTTGAATCTTGTATAGATTAACTTGGCTAAGGTGGCTAAGGCTAAGTTCTTTGATGAATTACGGACTTAGGGTATACTCAAATTAATACACCATGACTAATAGCTTAGCATGAGTAAGCATTGGATCAAATCAGTTAGAATTTGAATTGTAACTTGACCATTAAGCAAGAGTTGTCTATAAATAGCTCATTTGAGCCTTGCTCCTTAGATAGAGATTGAGAGATCATTCTTTTGTATACTTTGATGAAAGTAACAAAGATTATAATTTGTTGTATCTCTTTTGTGTTTTTATTGTTGCCTTTGATAGTTTAATGCTTTCTCAGTAATCTTGCAAAGAGTGTGAGAGTTACACACTATGAGGGTTGTGAGGCATTTAAGTACGAGTTAGTTGATCGACGATTATGTAGGAAAGGTTAAGACTCGTTTAAACAGAATTAAATAAGATTTTTGTGCAAAGGAATAGACACAACTTATGATATAAGTTTGGCGCTTGTAATAGTACGCATCATAGGTGGCCATGGTAGAAATCTAAGACTGTGGGTATTTCTCTAGTAAGTGGTGCTCATAGAGGGGAAAAAAACTTTCTAATATATGAATTACGTGTCATTTATTTCGCTATTTTTGATTGGTTCAACTTGGCAGAGTTTATGTCAAATAATTTAAATTTAATAAAATTTTAAATTAGAATTAATTTTTTTTAATTGAGATGAGTTATAAAGCAATCCCATTATTGCCTAATATATTATCTTCCCTATTTAAAATACATTTAAATATGATAATAATCGAATATGACAGACAACTATGATGTAAAATCGTGAAAGAGTAAATCCTCTCAATTCCATTTGCTATTTCTATCCAGCTGCAACAATGTATACCTCAGTACATGTCTTGAGGGGCGATGTAAGCATTAAACATGATTTGACTGAGATGGTTGTTGTTGTTGTTTTTTTCTGTTTTTGGTAAATGGTTGAGAGTTGAGACTGTTGTTGCCTGGATGATTGTGGTACTTGGTATAAATTAATGTACGTACTACTAAAAACATTTGTTAGTTATTTCCGATAAAAGAGACTAATGAGGTACTTGGCATAAATTAATGTACGTACTACTAAATACATTTGTTAGTTATTTCCGATAAAAGAGACTAATGAAGTAACGAACACAAGAAACAGATGATAAGCTGGGCCAATATATCGCGACAAGAGATAGCGAGACAGCCAGGGAAGTACAGGAATCAAAGTGACGTGATGATGGCATGGCCATCTATGTACGGAAAGCAATTGTCCACATAAAAAAGTCAAATTAATAAGATAAGAATAGAAATTTCTTTTCCTTTTCCCCATAAACGCTAAAATAAGTATCCATTTAATCAGAATTTCACATCCTTTGCTTCATCATTTCGTATTGGACTCTTGTCTTTTTGGTTATTTTATTTCTATAAATATAGATCATAAAAGAGACTCTCCGGTTTAGCTATAAAAAGGAATGTTAACTTTCCTTTTATTGAACACATAAACACCAAGTCTTCCTTTTTAGCTTTATCTTTCTCCATTTGGTAGCTTTTTATTCGTTTGATCAGACCTAACTCAAGCTATAGCTTCCCTGAAACTGAAGGTAAACGCTTGGACCAAAATCCCGTCAATGCCATCTTTTCCTTTTCTGTTCTTTATTTTTTGCATTTTATAGCCAATAGTAGTGTATTATGCACTTCTGTTTTCTGGGATTTTCTTGCCTGGATCTGAGCTCTCTCTTAAGTGGGTGTTTTCTCTAGGGTTTCTGCTCAGTTCTCGTTCCAGATTGACGAAACCCCGTTTTCCTTAAGCTCTCTTTCCCTTCCATTTGTATGCTTATGGTTTTAGTTTTTGTCTACGTACGAATCATATGCCTGAGTTATTGATTTATGAATATTTTTTAAGGAGAGGAAGATGGCTAGAGAGAAGATCAAGATCAAGAAGATTGATAACATTACTGCGAGGCAAGTGACTTTCTCCAAGAGAAGACGAGGACTGTTCAAGAAAGCTGAAGAGCTGTCTGTACTCTGTGATGCTGAGGTCGCTCTCGTCATTTTCTCTACCACAGGCAAGCTCTTCGAGTATGCAAGCTCCAGGTACGTTTCACCTTTCTTTTCTAATCATGGTGGATCTCTCTTCGTATCTCGTCAACGCAAGTCTTCCTCTTGAGGATTTCTTTCCCTATTATTATTACACTTCTTATCTCAAGCCTGTACAAGTAAAATAGTGTATGCGCTTGTGCGACATAGGGACTGAGAGAGTAATAATACGATGAGATTATCTTCATGGCCGTAAATGAGGAGGAGAGGATAAAAAGGCAAGAGCCTTTCCTGGGATTTCGTGGTTTTCTATGGATTGAAACCTCGTATCTATATGCATAAAATCCTTAGTTGTAGAATGTTTTGTTGGTCTGTGGACTGATCTCGAACAAGATTAGTAACCACTATGTACAGTAAGTTTGCTAATTTCCAAGTCTTTTAGAGGTAAACCTATCTCTCTTTTCTAGGAACTCTACTACTTATGACATTTTTTGTCCGAAATCGAAGTAATTCACATGTGGAAAAAGGGGGCCTTATCGTGCTTCTTTTGAGTCTCCCTGAGATTTAAAAGGCTCCATCTGGAGAGTTATGCTGTTACGAGTCTTCTTTCTTTGCTTACACATGAAATCTCGTAATCACCAAATTCTTCTTGTACGCACGTCGACTCGTGTTACATAGTATTTGTTATAATTCTGTTTTCTACCTGTATTACTGTCTTTTCCAGTCTATTCGTCGTACATAACACCCCTTGTGTGCATCTAGTAGCTTCAATGAGTTGCTTGAGCCGTGAATAAATCATGGATTCCGTTAGAGAATCGGAAACTTTAGCAGCGGCTAGAGAAATCCTCCATTTGAGAAGAAGCTTGACCTCTTTTCCAATCTTAAACCTACAACGTAGGATTCAATTTAAGGGGACTAACTTGTTATCCCAAAATGATGATGCTACGAAGTTGATATGTACGAGTTCGATATTCAAAGTGATTTCCTTCGGTGAATCCTAAAGTTCATCAACGTTCAGCCTAAAATTGGAAATTTTATTCTGATAAGTATCGGAAATTTGTTATTGGTTGTGTTATTTGAATATATTGCATGAGAGTAAGTGATCAGGAATTGACGTGTGAAGATAATACTTTGGTTTCGAGTAGGATTGGATGGTTGAAAAATATGTGTGATCTATGATTGTATAAAAACTCTCTCTATTGTGTCTTATTACCCCAAAAACTAATATCTAATTTCTCTCAAACTCCCAATCGTACACAAGTTATTTCCTTTTCCTTTTATCCTTTCTACTTTCCTCTTTCTTTGCAGTTTTCACTCTTTCCAATATCTCTCAAAGTCCCAAACGTACAAAAGTTGATTCGGGGTTTATGTAGCAGAATATTGGAGGTGATATATTGGTTGTATGTTATTACCATAATTGTAATTAATGAAAATGAAGATGCAGTTTTAGCAAACACATAATAAGCATCTAGTTGCAATTAGTTATATTGAAATTGTAAGAAAGAAACAAGAACAATAACCAATATAAAAAAGAACAATGTATTGCACAACCTTTGCACATATAGCTGGAGGATCAGAGATGTTGATATGGTCAGGAAAACTTCTTCAGTTGTGTAATAATATCGCATAAAATAAAGAGGACTAATAATAAAATACCTTATCTTTGAAATTAATCACTAGAATTTTAGTAGCTCAGCTTATATTTTCCCATTTGGGCAACTTCAATCTTGCAATATAGGGTAATTGCTAGAGTTATTCTGTAATTATACATTTCGAAACTTTTAATTTTTAGGGGGTGATAATTCTGAGAATGAAAGTTTAAAGAAAGATAAACCTCTATAGTCTTTAAGAACTATTCTTTTTCACTAGGTATCCCAACATATAACACTCTCATAATTCAACACATTCATATTTATCACTAATTAAGTTGATACTATTAGATATCTCATAGTATTCATATAAACCAAATTAAAGTATTTAGTTTAAATTGTTATAATATCAATTTGTGCAATAACTAGGTAGTCTATCTCCTCCAAACAGTGGTCGATGTGTTTAACCTGACATTTAAAATAAATGTTTGGATAACAGGTATGAGATCAATAGCAAAAGCTGTCGTAAGTTATGATGCTTGGATAATTTTAACCAAAGCTATACTTTGGTCTTATTAATTAAATATCGATATGTTTCTCACCCGAAGGTCAAAGCAGATCTAAATTAATTTAAATAATTTAGATTATGTGAAGAGTGAGACATTTCAGAATGCAATGAATGCATAATATTCTGTTTATGAAGTCATAAAAGGTAAGAGCTCGAATAGTTTACAAAAGACGCTGAAGCCATGAAGTTGATAACACGTATAGCTCTAGATAAACTGTCTTTAACGCTCATTTGCTTGGACATGGATGCATTGTCATGACATTATAGTCTGTCCCATCACCTGCATTTGCTTGGACATGGATGCATTGTCATGAAGTAATTTGTGTAGTGCATAAGATACGCTTTGATAATAATTGTTTCGCAAATAGAGATGATATATATGAAATATAAAGAAATAAAGAATATAAAAGTTTATGTTGTTCGACTAATTGATGTAATCTTTAACAAAGTATTTATAAACTTACATATAAGAATTATAATTATGGTGAAATTTTATTGTCAAAAAATCTTAAAGGTTACTATATTCTATTTTTACATAAGTTTAAAGTTATTAAAACTCTTATTTCTGTAGATGTCTAGTAATGCTGAAGCTCTATTTCAATATATTTTAAGATATATTTTACAATTTCCCATCTTAACTTGAATTCTTTAACGTCCAACTAAAATTCATTCTGTACCACATAAAGGGTTTCAAGTTATGTGAGCATTTACCAAGTTCAATTTATACTTGAGCTTCTCTATGAGTAGTAGCTTTATTAACATGTTAGTTACATCCTCTAAGGTGTGCATCCTTTTTAACAAGATCTGACTAGATGCAATTAATTTTCTAATCTTATGAAACTTTACATCCTTTAATAATTTCTCTTATAAAGTTTTATTATCTCTTGCTCACCAAGATGACTCACTTGCATGTGCTATATCACAGTACTTTTTTTCTTCCCTAAAGAATGAGACACAGTTATCAATCCAATTGTTGTCTTTTCCATTAAGAAATAAATGCTATCCTATAATTTTTTTCATTATAGTCAATGCATCTTTTACTATCTTAAGCTACCAAAAAATTATACCCTTGACTATCAAGAGTACCCATGAAATTTAGATTTTTCCGAAGCTTAAGAACATATGAAGTATCTAATGTTCTAACAATTCTATCATGCATCTTAATTTATACTGGACCACTTCCTTTGATAATTTGCTTTTCATCATCAATTCGTTACCCTATTTGAAAGTACCATTCTATATTTTAAAAGAACAAAACTAGTGCTTATTGCAAGTCATATGTCAAGCAACTCTAGCGTATGTCACTCATCAATTTGCAAAATCTACTCATTTTTAAAACATCACTTCCTCATCCATCTTCTTCATTGGAATTCTCATGGACTAGAATAATATATGCTTTTTCATTTGTTTATCTTTTCATGTTTTTGTTTTTGTTTACTATGGACAGTCCCTCTTAAAGAGCACTTTAGCTTTATAGTTAAACATCAAATAGTTTTTGCCTTTGATTTGGATCATGATATCCTTTTCCTTACTTCTACTTTTGTTGACAATCAGACCCAATTCTGATCCACCTTCATATGTACCATAAACTTTTTTCTCTAGTTCTTTGAACTATAAAGCATCCATCACATCATTGACAAAAATAATTTCTCTCCCATACAATATGGTATCAATAAAATTATCACATGAATTGACAAGAAGCACGACATGATTATTACTTGATCCTCACCCTCAAGTTTAGCCCCAACACATTATAGATCTAAGATGATCTGACTAAAATTATCAATTTGATCTTTCTCTTGTATACTTTCTAACATCCTCAGATATACAAACATTTCTTTGATTTAAACATTGATACTTAACCAGTCGTAGGTGATATTTTTTTGATACTTTCAACAACCTTTTTCAAGAACTTGTCACCTAGATTGAACTGCATTACATTGTGCATCATTGACAGAGTCTCTTCCTTCTATGATATCTCCAAATTCTAAAAAGTGAACACACCACTCTCCCTTTGTGTGTCATCCAAGGACGAATAATTAATATCATAGTGGGTCTCATTTATTGCATATACAGTTTTAATAGAATTTGAAAAAAAGATCATTTTAGCACATTTCAAATTTCTTTTTAATTAAGAGGGTTAAAATATTACTATTACCTCATTTTTAATTAAATGATTTATCTGCATTAAAAAAATAGGATTAAAATTTTTTATGAATAAAGATTTAATAATAAGAGATGGTAGACAAAAGTGGGTGGGTGCTAACGATGAGAAATTGAATGAATGAAATAATGAGAATGTGTGTCCTTTTTTTGGTTTATTTGATAAAATATGCTAAATAGTGTTATTGAGCAAGAAATATGTATGATATTTGGCACAAAGTTGAAATTGCATATGATGATACTAAGGAAGCAAGAAATGAATTGAAAAAGAAAGAAGGAATTGGGAAGAAGGAGAAAGAATTTTATAAGATAAAGAAGACATTAAATGCCATATTGCGAAGTACAAGTAATTCAGAGAGTGACAACCATGTGTTTTATGGTTAATAAAAATGAGGTATTATTTACTCAAATTTTTGTAAACTTTAATATAATGAGTTAGTTGAATCTTTAAGGAATATGAGCATGAAAAGTATGAAACTCTCTTCTAAATATAAATAGACCAAAAAACTGTTATTATTGATTAAGTTATTACAACTATCTATTCAAATAAATAATTTTTTAATTAAAATTTTAAATTGACTAAAAGGTGAATACAAACAATTTAACTCCTTTTATTTTTATCTTGGTACCAACACCGTCTCTTTTTAAGTATACATTATGGATGAGAACAGATCCTCTGTTTCCATAAACTTGTTCTATTGATTTTCATCCACACATGTATGTGGAATCCACACAAATGTGTGATTAAAAATCAGTGTCACAGGCTTGGAATAGGCTAAACGACACAGGTGATCCCGTGCCATTGTGGACAAGGAAAGCGGAACTTTACTATAATCTAGAAATTAATTGTATGTTAGGGGTCGAGTGTTGGTGAGAAGCTAACATGTTAAAGAAAATAAGATATATCATGAACAGAGTAGATAAGTAGTGATTCTTTGCCTTGTGCCAAAATAATCTAAAAGTATAAATGTAGATAGTTTCTGAATTCCTTCATTATTAACCAGTACTAGGGAAAATCGACGTAAGATTGTTGTTTCATACTTGTGTAGCATGGAGGATATTCTTGGGAGGTATAATGTGCAATCAAGTAACTTGGCCAAACTAGACCAACCATCTCTTGAATTGCAGGTAATAAAACATGAACTTTACGAGCCATCGTATCTTGGGAAAGGCTTTTTAATAATTTCAAACAATTTTTGTTCACTATTATTGTTCTTAACTGGAAGTTTACATTCCTTAATGTAGTTAGAAAATAGCAATCACATCCAGTTGAGTAAGGAAGTTGCTGAAAAGAGCCATCAACTAAGGTATAAATTGTGTAGGATATGGAGGGACTATATAGAGTTTTGTGTCAAATCATATTCTCTTTACTATTAAGGTCCTATTAAAAGACGTTTGCCCTTTGTGACAGGCAATTGAGAGGGGAGGATCTGCGAGGACTAAACATGGAGGAACTACAACGTTTTGAGAAGCTGCTTGAAACTGGATTAACTCGTGTGCTCGAAACCAAGGTAATATAGGAAAAATAGAAGAATTGTTAACTAGTAGCTAAAAGCACAAATTTAGGAAATATGACTAATATTAGGCTGCTGGAATATCAAAATTTAAGGTTAGATTTTGGCTAGGAATGTTGAAATTTCAGATTTTTTATAGCTGGAAATTTAAGGTTTGATTGCTGTAAATTTAGGCTTAAGATTTAAGGTTTAATTTGGCTAGAATATAAGTTTGAGATGGCTAGAATGTAGGTTAGGTTTGTTGCAATTTAGTAAGGAACACAAAGAATGGAAGGTCAGAAATTAGGAATCACTCCTAGGATCTAAAAAATCACTCTTAGAAGAAAGCATCACATCTTTTAGTTGAAAACTCAAGTTTGTAGAAAAATTCCAGATTGCTTATTATTGATGAAGAGTTCAAAACATAGACACACAGACAGACACACACACACACACACACATACACACATAGAGTTTTAGAACCCTTATTCTACTAGGAAAGGGTTTATAACAAATTTAAAACGTATTCTGATAAAAATTCTATAAGTCGTAAATAACTAGGATAATATATGTAAAATTGAGTAACATATTTAACTTATTGCTATTTCCTATCTAATAAGGAATCCGAATATAATCTAAATTTCACCCTTTATCTTTTGTTATCAACTCAATTCCCAATTTTCATCCTACCAAATTAAGACTTGTGGCTGACTAATTTTTCCTCATTTATTACTTTTATATAGTGTAAGTTCTTTTGCATCAATTCTCCCTGGCTTGTCTGAAGTTGTCCTTGATGTAGAATGTGATAAATACTGTTCACATAAGTCCAGATTATACTTTTGAAATTCTAACTCTAGAATTCAAGTGCTGCCAAAAATTGGAAATTGTCGATATCCTTCATGTCTTGTGGCTACAATTTGTTTATCAAGAACATCCGCTATTTCCTTTTTAAAATAAGGAGTGGCTGGAAGTCTTATAACTGTAGTAGGGTATATCTCATCTTCTTCATGATAAATAGTAAAGTCCGCAACATTAAAGATAGAATTTATTCCCATTTCACTTGGTAATTTCAAAACATAAGCATTAACACTTATCTTTTTGATGATCTTAGAAGGTCCAACATTTCGTGAATGAAGTTTCTTATGTTTTCCTTTTTAAAAAATGTTCTGGACGAATCCTAACCATAACTATATCTCCTTCATTGAATTCTATCAATTGACGATGTTGATTAGCATGTTCTTTATAAGACAAATTGTTGGTTGTTATCTTTGGTTGTGTCTCATCAAAGATGTCCCTTGTGCAATACCTTCAGCTTTAACACTAATTCGTGTTGTTTGTGATAAAGAAACCAAATCAATAAACTATCTTAAAAGGGCTTTTACTAGTAGACCTATTTATAGAATTGTTATATGCAAATTCTGCCACAGGAAGAATTAGGTCCTAATTTTTCACATTGTTTTTATCCAAATATCTTAATAGGTCCCCCAAGCTTCTATTCACCACCTCTATTTGTTCATCAGTTTGGAGATGGAAAAAACTTGAAAATTGAAGCTTAGTGTTCAATGTTTTCTATAGAGTTCTCTAAAAATAACTTAAAAACATTACATCATATTTAGAGACGATGGTTAAAGGTAATTGATGGAGACATACAATCTATTTAAAGAATAGTTTAGCTATATAGACAACATCGTAAGTCTTGGAACATGAAATGAAATGACTCATCGTGGAAAACCTATCCACGACCATGAAAATTGAATTATGGCCTGTTATAGTTTAGAAATTCCCAAGACAAAATCCATACTTATGTCCTGCTATGGTTAATGAGTACAAACAATGGTATGTATAATCCAGAATTTTGTTTCTTTTGTTTAGCTAATTGACACGTTGGACATTGCCATATGACCTTAGACATGTGCCGCTTTAAAGAGGGCCAATAAAAGTTATTTTTAACCTTTGTAATGGTTTTATCTCTTCCCAAGTTTCCTGCTGCTCCTCCTCAATGTAAATCCCAAATCACTTACTCCATTATAGAAGTATTAGGTAGGAAAATTCAATTTCCTTTGGAAAGATAGTCATCGTGGATTACAAAAGGAAAGTGTTGGTCTTTTTTTCCAACTACAATTTTTGAACAAATTATTCCAAAATCTCGATCTGAAGCATATTCTTTTTTTATTTTGTCGAACACCACAATTGGTACTGCTAAATTGTTAAGCAAATGACTCGTTCTACTTAATGCATATGCTTCCTTATTCTCAATTCTTATCCGATGCTTAATAACCAAGCGAAATTGCTCCAAAAATTCACTCCATAAGCTGTTCCCTTTGTTCAATTTCTTTTGAGACTTAAAGTGTTTAAGAGATTTATGATTTGAATATAGAATAAACTCCTTGTGTGAGAGATAATGATTTAGTTACTTGTTGTCCTAAGTATTGTTTTGCTCTTAAAGCCAAGTGATACGCATCTTCAAGATTGTAAATCCTTTACATTATTAGCTCCTTGCGAATTTCTACCCTTAAGCCATTTTTGCAATCAGGTATAAGTAGTTATTCTGACTCTGTCCCTTCACATCGAATAGAAAGTTCATCAAATATTTTTGTGTACTTAGTTAAGGACATAAACGCTTGTCTAAGGGTTAATGGTAAGTATTTGAACGTTAACTTCATCTTCATCTCTTCCCAATCAATAGTTAGTGACTGGTTTGGTTTTCCAAATCTATCCTCTATTGATCTCCATCAGAGTTTAGCGTGTCCAACGAACTTTATTTTTATGAATTGAACTTTTCGATCTTCTTAAATGTGGTAACAATCAAAGAAATCTTCCATTGCTACTGTCCAGTCTATAAATAGAGGTGGATCCATCTTTCTTACAAAATCAAGGGTTTCAAAACAAACTTTCTTAGTAATACCATCGAGTTTATTGTGTGTTTCAACTCTATCATGACCTCTAAAGGCTTATATGCACTCTCCATATGTTGGTTGTTAATTTCTTTGTTTTTGATCTCTCGGTAGGTATTGATTTCTTAACCCCATTTGCTGTTGAGTATAGTTTGTTGTTTGATATTATTTTTTGGACTAGTTTTTGGAGTATCTTAGGATCGAGGGTCAGTAAGGTCCAATCTTTTTATAACTCTTAGAAGTATCTCATCTCATTCTTGGTCGTTGAATATTCCTTTATAAGCCCTTTCACTACGTGTCGCTATCGTGAACCAAAGCTCTCATACTAATTCGATGTAAGACAAATAGAATAATTATTAACTAGTAGCTAAAAGCACAAAATTAGAAAATATGGCTGATATTAGGCTACTGGAATATCAAGTTCGAAAGTTGGATTTTGGCTAGGAATGTTGAAATTTCAGATTTTGTGTACCTGAAATTTTAAGGTTTAATTGCTGGAAATGTAGGCTTAGGATTATAAGATTTAATATGGCCAGAATATAGGTTTGAGATGACTAGAAAGTGTGTTAGGTTTTCTGGAATTTAGTAAGGAACACAAAGAATGGAAGGTAAGAAACTAGAAATCACTCCTAAGGTCTAAGAATCACTCTTAGAAGAAAGCATTACACCTTTTAGTTGAAAACTCAAGTTTGTAAAAAATTTCCAAATTGCTTATTATTGATGAGAGCTGAATACGTACACATATATATAGAGAAAGAGTTTTAGAACCCTTATCCTAGTAGGAAATCGTTTTTAACAAATTTAAATCCTATCTTAATAAAATTCTGTAAGTCCTAAAAAACTAGGATAATATATGAAAAATAGAGTAACATATTTAACTTACAACTATTTCTTATCTAATAAGGATTCTAACATAATCTAATTTCAGCCTTTATGTTTTGTTGTCAATTCAATTCCAAATCTTTATCCCACCAAATTGAGACTTGTGATTAACTATTTTTTTCTCTTTTATTTCTTATATATACTTTAAGTTCTTTTGCATCACAAGGTTTTTGTCCATTGCTTTAATACGTAGTAGTTATTATAGATATTGAACTGTGATCACTTCCATACTAACCTGTACCTTTCGTTTTTACGTAGAAGGCAAAGTTTATGACTGAGATTTCTGCACTGAAAAGGAAGGTAAGATTAAGTTTGAAGAGGAAAATGAATCTGGGTTTGTCAAAGGAAGGATATAGAGCATATTCATCATTCAACCTGCTTGCTTTTAGAAGCTTCATACGAACGAAGTTAAAATTTCCAAGTAGTTATAACTGCAGCAGTTACGATTATCTTTCTAGTGTGCTAATTAATGAATGTGATCAAAGTATGGCTATCATTAGAACTGCTTTGCCTTAGATGTATGCCTGAACATGTCTATAATAGCTGAAGACAATGACAACTTTATCGAGTTGCAAGTTGCATGGGCAAAAGAACTTCAAACTGAACATTCAGTTGATTTCTTTGTTTTCACTGGATCACAAAATGGGATTTACTTTGATGAACTTTATTGTTTAAAATAAGCTAAATTGGGATTAATTTTATAATACCTCCATGTTTGGTCTTTTTCAATATATATAGGAAACCTTGCTGCTGGAAGAGAATAAGCAACTAAAGCAAAAGGTAAGAATTTCCAGTTCTAGTAACTGAATTGTCAACCAATTACCAAATCATCTTATTTAATTAGAACTCATCCTGTGGTTTGCTGCATGCAGATGACAATGATGTGCAAATCAAATTGGGCAATGTCTTTAGAATCTGAAAATATTGCCGTTCAAGAGGAAGGATTCTCATCAGATTCTGCCACCAATGTCTGCAGTTGCAGCAGTGGCCCTCCTGTAGAGGGTGACAGCTCTGATACTTCTCTCAAATTAGGGTAATTTCTGTCTCCTTCTCTTTGTGTGTGAGTTATAAATGGACTTCCATTTTAAAAATGGTGCATATCATTAAGTAATTTGTAATTTCTTTTAAAAAAACTCAATATTATAGCACTTACACAAGAACTGTAACTCAGCCCACCCTTTGTTGACTCCTGTCCCTTTCCCTTTGGTCTTTGGTTATAGGAGTTAAAAGTGTTTTGGCTGTTACTTAAAACTTCATATGGTATTCTGCTTGATAAGCTAATAGACACAAGCTTCTGCTAAACCATGTCATTTCAGTTGTCACCTGTACCATGTAAGGAGGAATTAAGTTATCACTAGCATATAGTCATCCTTGGGAGAGACTTCTTTCAAGTACTTGCCCTGATTTCAGACTCCAAAACTTCAGTTTTCAAAACCTTTCCAAACAAAACGGGTGTTCTTCTTTAACGAGGACATATACCAGATCTATCAGCTTCATTCTTGTAAATATATATTTGTGAAGTATGTTAAAGATTACTGATCTTCCCTTGAAATTCTTGTACAGGCTTTCTATCTGAAAGCAGAAGACTGAGTGAAGACACAACTCAGATTCCTCTGAGGAAAATCAATAAAATGTCTGCCCTTCGTCGTTTGGAGATGATTTTAACCTCCAAAGATTTAAGTACCTTACTATGTGATGAATGCTTATGGCAAGTGAAGACATTTTCTACGCTTCATTGTATTCATGATCCTTGTAGGTGAGTGTCTTCGGTATATATCTGCAAAGATCTAGTACATACCTCTGAATACGTCAAACTCCTAATTGCACTATTGCAAAGAATAAACTCATCCACACTTTCTTTATCTCATTTGAGGAAAGCTGCTCCTTACATATCACCTTTGGTTAGAGGTGATGTATAAGTCCTACATGTTGAATCTCTTTAGCGCTTAGTCCATTTAAGCTTTCCGAGTCAGACTTAAGACCTTATTGGATATGTATTTATAGATCTTTACTAGAAGAATAAATTGTGTCTTCTCAAGATTTTTTATGTTTTCGAAGAACTTTGACATCTTTAGGCTTAAATCATTGTTGGCAAGCATAATATCATCCATATACAAATCAAAAACACAAATTTGCTCCCACTAAATTTAGAGCCTGTGTAATAGTTAAAGTATGTTTTTCCCAAAATCTATGTGGTAACCATAACATTTAATTTTTAGATACCACTAATGATGCATGGTTTAATGATAGATTCAATTATATAATTGGCGAACATAATTCTAGTTTCCCTTCACCTCAAAACATTTGGGATGTTGCATATGTAGCTTCCTGACTAGATTATCGTATAAGAAAGTTGTTTTGGTATTTATTTGGTGAAGCTCAAGATCAAAATGAGTTGTTAGAGTGATAATGATCCTAAATAAGTCATTGGTTTAGACTAAAGAGCGAGTTCTACTACAGTTTATTCCCCTTTTCTAGTACCCTCTTTAGCTATAAGACTTGGTTTGAACCTCTCATATTTACATTTAGCATCTATATTGTTCTTGAATGCCTTTGTACAACTAATGGCTTTAAATATATCTAGAATTTCAACCAACTTTTAAAAAAATCATTGTTTGCCATAAATTACATTCTCCTATATAGTCATTAACTCCATATTATAATAATCACTCATTATAACTTCATCCTAGGTAAAGGGATAAAAAAAATCTCTCTTGAAACATAGTTGGTCTCACCTTTATAAATAACAATCATTAAAGAGTGTAAGCCTTCTGCCTCTTTATGAATGTCTTAATGGTACTACAGGATCAAGTATAAGCTTTGTACCTCTATATTGTTTTCTCATTATTGCCATAGGATTAAGTTTAGCATCTATCATAGTTTACTTAATAGTATTTACTCCATCTCTAACATTAAGAGCTAAAATCGCATCCAAGTCATCCTTTTGTTCCTCTAGAACTATGTTAACAACTTTGTTCAATAATAGGAATATGTAAAACTATTGGCTCAGGCTCCTCAACTAACTTACATATCTTACATCTCTTTAAAAACTTTAAAGTCCATGCCTTTACAATTTTGCTACTATAACTAGACTAGTAAAACATATAGCCTTTCTAACCTTCAGGATAACCTATGAAGAATCAAAGAGTTATCCTAGGAACATTTTCTTTGTAATTAGGTTATAAAACTTTAAACTAGATAATCGATTCAAACTAGGCTTCCTATATGTTCATAGTTCAAAAAGAGTTTTGAGAACTGACTTATTTGGAATATGATCAAGATGTAGATTGTTATTTTTAGTACCTCATCTAAAAACACTTTCGAAGGTTTGATCTTGCAATTATGCTTATCATTATATCCTTTAATCGTAATTGTGCCCCTTTACTTATCCATTTTAATAAACCCGATATGTTATATTATACAACTATGTCATAATTCTCTAAAAACTTGGTAAAAGGTCATTCCTTTTAACTAAATCACCATGTTTATTACAATATTCTCTATCATGGTCTAACCCAACAATCTTAATGTGTTTATTGAGTTGCTTCTCTTTGAACTTTTCTAAGGGCTCAGACTTATTATACAATTAACTATATTGACTAGTCATCAATAAAAGTCACAAATAACTTATTTCTATAAATTGTGGCGTTCAATGGTGCACTAATATCTACGTATATAATCTCTCAAACCTCATTATTTCTAATGACACGTTTCTTACTTTCAGTGAGTTATCCTCTGATGCAATCTGTATAAGCATCATCAAGAACTAATTTAGGGAGGATTCATCCTTAATCAATCTTTAAACCTTCTTTAAAAATATAACCAAGTATCTTATGTTAAGGTGAATGAATTCCATTTAGTTAAATTCCTTTTAATTTCTTGCTTTTCTATATCTATAACTAATTTACTATGATCTTTTAAATCTAAGAAATAAAAACTTATTCAATAAAAATTCACCAATGACAATAGAATTAGGGGATAATGAAACCTTTTTATTACCAAGAATCAATGAATATTAGACTTTGTCAAGTTTAAAAGTAGAAACTAAGCTACATATCATAGATGCCACATCCATCACTTTATTCAACATTATACTATGACCTAAACGAACCTATAGTTCTACATCTCAAATGTATTTTTGTTGGGCCCAGGTCTCGATTCCCTATTCCCGAGGTGGCCACTCGGGCTGCACCCGCGACGAGCTTCCCAAAACGTCGGACCCGATCCCAACATCCATACATAATTCGATTCACACATGCATTTTCGCA
>JANZLD010000006.1:14081667-14093542 GCA_026413575.1 Erythroxylum carthagenense | reverse complement strand
TGGTTTGCCAAATCCTAAGTGGGAGCTTAGGTAGAGGACGTAGGTCTTAGCACCGAACCTCTATAAAAACAGTGTTTTCTCTTCTTCCTTATTATCTGCATTTAAATTTGTTTAATTTATTATTGTGTGAATTGACTTCTGATTTTATTGTAGAACTTTACAAAAAGCTTTAAAGATCTATTCAACCCCCCTTCTAGATCGCTTACAGTAGTTATATCCAATCAACAATTATTTTTATAATTGTTTCCTTAGAAATATTCACTATTTTCTTATAAAATAATTAGAGATTTTTTGCTCTCAACTTTGGAAGATCGCATGGCCATATGGATCCAAAGTTTGGGTCCAAGAAAGAATCGTTCTTGCTGAAGATTTTGCGTGAAGACTTTAAAGGCAACTTAAATATGTTATGGAGGGAGGGTTTAACAAAAAATCATTAATTTTGAATGATTTATAAGTTAAACATTTTATAGCCATACTAGGAGTTTTAAGGATTTGGGAATTACTATTTTGGTTAGTCAACTAAATAGGGACTATAAATAAATCAGTTAGGGGCAGAAGCATTGTTTGCTTACTTTGTTGTGTATGGTACTCACTCAATTGGGCTCTTACGTACTAATAGATATTTATTACTAAACTAGCTCAGTCTAGTACTAATAGAGATTTATTAAGTATTGATATTGAATTTGATAGGTGTATGCAGTTGACAAGGGAAGTTATAGTTGAGCTACCTATTTACTTGACTAATTAGGATTTAAAATTGTTATATTTTGATATTGGTGTTTATTGAACCAATTAAGGTTACAATCTATATTTTGGTGATAACAAAGTATTAACCATTTACTCTTTGATTTCTTAAAAGAAAGCAACATAAAAAGAAGTTAAGAAACTATTTAAAGAGACCAAATAAATTTAAGTCAATAAGAAGACTAAGATCAAGGAAGATCAAGGAACAACAAGTCTACAAATTTACTTATAATCTTTCTTGTATCTCATATTCTAACACATTAACATGAATTGTTTCAAATGAAGAATAATGAAAGCATATCTAGATGTATTAATATTATTAATGCTCTCAAAAGTCTTGGGAAGACCTATACTAATGTTGAAATGGCAACAAAGTTGCTTAGGTTACTTCTAAAGACATGGGAAGATAATGTGATAGCTATATAAGAAGCCAATGATCTAACAACACTACCATAGGAAGAACTTATTGGATCTCTCCTTGCATATGAAATGAGGCTCCAAGAGTGCAAGAAGAAGTGATGCCCCTAAAGAAAAAGAATTTAAAGTTTAAAGCCTCAAAGGAAGAATCAAGTGAAGAGTAAGAGACATCAACTAGTGAAAGTTATGAAAAAGGAATTGGTTTAATCACTAGAAAATTAAAAAAGTTATTGAAGAAGATATTCTCCTAAAGATTATTGAAGAAGAGATTCTCCTAAACAAAGGACTTCAAGAAAAGTGAAAATGATTTAAAACATAAATCCTCTAATATTACTTGCTTTGAATGCGAAAACCTGACCATATAAATTCACATTATCCTTAACTTAAATATAATGAGAAGTATAGAAACACAAAAAGGATAAGAAGAATGTACTTAAAGCATCAACTTGAGATGAAATAAGTGAATCCAAAAGTAAGCATTCAAAAGAATAGATAGCTCATATATGATTTACCACTATAGACGATAATAAGGTAGCATTCAATCCTAACTTGTGTAATAGTGATATTAATTTAACTTTTTTTAAAAATTAATAAGTTTATATTAAATATAAAAAACAAACATCCACTATAGGTTAAAATCTAGATGTAGACTACAAGAGGAGCAAAGGACATCTTCTTAACTAAAAACTAAGAAAAATACAATTATACAATTTTCTCTTTTTCTCTTTATAACACCCTCATTCAAAGTTCCATGTTGTTTTGATGTTTTGGGGAGAGGTTATTTGTTACTCCTCTTGCAAGCATCAAGAGATGGCTATGTAGAATTATTTTGTAGTAGACTTGTTCCATCTCTCCTACTTCCCCTCTGAAAACTCTTCTATTTCTCTCTTGCCATATAAAATACACCACCTTCACAAAGCATATTTTTAAAGCTTTATATTCTACACTTCTGGCCATATTCAATTTGGTGACTCAGTCTACCAGTTCTTCCCATTGTTGAGTTGGTAATTAGACACCCAATCTAGCTTGTATCCTTCCCCATATTAGTTTCATATACCTGTAGTTTACCAATAGATGGTCCACTATTTCTCTCTCAACTTTGCATAATTCATAGTGTGGATTCTCAATATTGAACTTCATTTTGTCTTTTGTATCCAGCTTCCCTATAACTCTTATCCAGAGGATTACCACTTGTGCAAGTTGGATGTCAACTTCCCAGACCATGTTACTCCACTTCACTCTTCTTGCTGGCATTTCCTGTAGATGCTTCCTGTAGGATTTTGTGTTAAGGACCTTATTACTGCTTATTGTCCACACTATCTCATCATTCCTTGCTCTTTGAATCAATGGGAGATTATTCATTAGAAGTTCTACTCCTCTGTTGCTGTGAAATGACCACTTCCATTAATTGTTGTTGATGAAACTATAGACTTTAGTGCTTAAGTTGATCATTCGTTTAAGATGTTGCAGCTTTTGCACTATATGCAAAGGTCCTCTTTGATGCTAGTTATCAAACTAGAAAAATGTGTTTTTCCCTATCACCCATTCAGCTCACAATCAACTCTTGCATCCACTCAAGTCTCCAAGGTCTATTTTAGGTGCCATGTCATGTTACGTTTTATTTTCAACCTCTATAAGCTGTTACCCCATATGTATACTTTATGCACCCGCTTTACCCACAATTCTTCTTTATTACTACATATCCACTACATGTTCTTTACTAAATTGATTTTACTCTATAGTCTATCTGAGCAAATTCCTAGCCTCCCTTGCTTCTTCAATTTACATAACACTTCCCAACTTACTTTAGTTTTCCTTCTAATTGAGTTGGGTTCATTCCATATGAATTCCTTCAACTTTTTGTCTATCTCCTTTAGAATGCTCTTTGGGAGTGACAAGTGACTGATTTAGTAACTTACCAGATAGTTTAGTATTGCTTGAACAATTGATAGATGCATATTTGACTATATTTTTAAACCTATATTTGATGTATTTTGTTTGATATTCTATGCTTTTGTTGTATATTTAGTACTTAATTTGCTCCAAGTATGTATACAGATTATAATTGCCTTTATAGACTTAAAGGAGAAGAATTTGGATGAAAACATGGCATAAAACTAAGATTTGAAGCAAAAAGGGGATGCACGGTCATGCATTTGCCTGTGCACATCTCCCAAGCCATGTAGTTTCATGATTTTTAGAGAATTTGGTGATGCATGGTCTGATTCCCAACCATACACAAAATAGTGCATTAGCCAAAACCCTATAATTCTATAAATAATGACATGAACAAAGACTTGAAGGAGAAGCAGACATAAGGAGGCGAATCTAAACGTGGAATTTGTTCTTAAGGGGTAGTTTTGGTATAAATAAATGGAAAACATGAAGAAATTATCAATAAATCCATTGAAATACAAGATTAACCTTCTACATCGCAATAATACTCAATAGAAGACAATAAAGGAGATTTAGAATTATGAACCCATTGTTTTCAATTCGTTTTTCTTTCAATCTATACTCGATTTTGTGTTTGATTATATGTAACTAAACGTCGTATTAGCATTTAGATTAAATGAACCCTATGTTAATACTTTGACATGATTTGATTCTTTTATAATGCAATTGGTTTGATTGATTATTATGATCTGATTACGTGTTTTATCTATGCTCTAATAAACTTAGGAATATTAGATCATAATTTGATTTCATATATAAAGATTGAGAAATCCTAGGTTTGAATAGATCTATCATAATTGGAAGGAGTTAATTACAGCCTTAGAGATAGGATGATATAAATCTTTCTAATTAGGGTCAAACTTAATAGAGGGATTCATAAATCGGTAAAGCAATCCTATAAACTTGAACCTAAGTAATTTGATTGAAAACCTTATGATTAGTTGTTAATAGACTCAAGGTCAGCTATTGGCACACCATAGGAGTCTCCATGGTCCAATACATCAACAAAACAATTGTATGATAAAAGATCAACCTGTTAAAGGTTTTGGGGGATTTGAAATTAGATACTAATTTCTTATAATGATAGTTTTCTAAGTGAATTATACTATCTTTTCATTCATTATCATTTCCTATTCTATTTTATTTGCTTAGTTTCAGTTTCTTATTAAAAATCTAAAATTAATCATTAAGCTAGATAATAGAGGAAGGGTAATTATTAGTATTCATCGTCTTCGTAGGATCGACCTGTACTTGTCAGCTATAGCTACGCTATGCAATTACAGTTATTACAATATTGACTAATATAAAATAAGTTGAGTTTTTAGAGCCGTTTGCAGGGATAGTCATAGTAGGAAAGCCTGAATGCTATTACTCTAGTCATTTTCATTTTATTTTGTTTTATCTTTGTTTTTATTTTAATTTTGTTTTGTATTTATTTTATTTTATTTTGTTGTATTATGTTTTATTTGTGGCTTATTAATTTAATCTTCGTTTGAATTTCTCTACTTGATCTTAAGTTTGTGGCTTATTGTAGGAATTACGATTCATTGTTATAGCCACAATAAGCCACAGCTATAGTGGAAGGATGGAGTGGACAATACTTTTATGGGATCCAGAATATGTCTTTACAAACTATGACATCACCATATGGGAGAGAGAGGTTTCACCACATGTTTTCAATGGTGCAACCGATGTTTACCACTACAATCATGAATGTTTAGCGCTAATCTATATATGGCAGTGACCGAACGTGTTCAATCATCCTTAAGGTGCATCATACAAGAGTAACTATAACTTAGAGTGGAGCAACTCTTACGCCTATGGAAGGAATGCTTACGCTCTAACTAAATACCCACAACACCAAACACCTCCAGTTAATGAACTAACTTAGGAAGATATGATGACTGATTTCATTCAAGAATCAATCATGAGGCATCAAGAAACAAAGACTCATACAAAATTTGGTGAATACAAAATTTGGTGATGTAAGGGAGTTTGCCCGGTTCTACTGAAACTGATGATATCAATCGAAAGGCAGTCACCCTTAGTAAAGAAAAAGAGCTCCTGGTAAAAGAAGAAGTGGAAGAGGAAGAAGAAGCAAGTCTTATAGATAATGGCAATCCTTGTTAAAATGAAAGCTAATTGGCGTGAATTCGAGAGTAAAGAAAAGATAAAAGTTGGTTTCATGAATAAAGCGACATTCCAAAAAGAGCTTCTAGAAGAAAAAGAAAATATCAAAGATAAATGGAATACCTTGCCGCACTTAAAGCCAAAAAATGCAAATTCAAAGAAAGAATTTCTTTATCTAAATGTCTTGAGCATAATGTAGATTATTATTTTATCTTATTAACACAGCAGAGTGAAGAAAAGAAGAAGGTTGGCTTCATAGATGAAGAAGCATTCTAAGAAAATGAGGAGGTAACTACTGCTATTATAGAGGAGTATGATGCTATGATGGAGGTAGAAAATATAGAAGAAGAAAAAGTCTCCATCCAAGAAGAAAAAATAGAGGAGTGACAGAAGGTAACTAAAGAAGATGTGCCAGAAATCTCTGTCTAGGAAGAAGAAGCAGAAGAGTGGACAGAGGTGGATAAAGAAGAACTAGAGGAGGAACCAAATAAGGAAAACTACTGATGAGGTGTTAATAGTGACCTTATATACAAAGGGTTCCCACTTCCTCGAAAACAAATTACTCGAGTTAGTTGATGATTCAGGGAGTTTGATTATCACTCATTTTATTATCATTTTGTCACTAAAAAGGGCATTACTGTAGTTAATTGGTTATACTAATTTAATTCATTATGTCTTTTTGATCATCCTACAACATGTGGCTTATTATAGGATATGAAACCACTTTGTGGAGAAGAGGGTGAAAGCAAGCCACTGATCATAGATCTAGGATGACGATAAACATATAGGTTACGTCAAGCTACCAACGTTAAAGAAGCATTGCATGAGAGGTAACCTATGAGTTAGTTTTAATTTTATTTCAATTTTGACATTATCTTGTGTTTGTTTTCGTGTTAGTATAGGATTTTATTTTTTATTATGTTATTTCTTTTGTTTCTTTTTATCCTTTTCTTTTATATTTAGGCAAGGATGTTAGTCTCATATTGTATGGATCCAAATCAAAAATCATCATATTCAAGAAAGTATCAACTTAACCCTCTCACTCATTATACATGATTATATTATGTACATTAAGGACAATGTATGACTCTTAAGTGTGAGGAAGGGGTTAATGATTTTAACGATTTTCTTCAAGCTTAGTATAATCTTGATGATAAATTTTATGAATGAATACTATATTTTCTTATTGGATATTGATTGAATTAGTGTGCAAAGGGTTATAATAAAATTAGTTTTCTAAGTCATATATTTTTGTAATCATTGAAATATTCAAATTAAAAAAATTGCATATTATTTATACACATATATACTTATTTTTCAGTGATTTTTTTAGTTTAAAGAGCAAATTTTCAAAAAACTTTAAAGCTCTTGTTATTCTTTCATATGTATGTTATCATTACTTGGTAGAATGATTCTAGAACTTGCTTTTATTATGCATATTGAAACCTATTTGTTAAATTAAAAGCATTGATATGATGAAGGCATAAATTCACCAAACATGGACCTTTCAAAAACTTAAGTCTCAACAAGCATAAATTCACCAACTTGATTTAGCCTATTTCTTTCCTAAAATTACCTTTAGGAATAACCCAAGTTGAGCCTTAGCCTTTTTTATTGATTAAACTCATATATTAACCTTTATCCTATTTTGCGTTGAAGACCTTTTTTATTATTTTGAACCTTAAAGGTTATTTACAATGTTTGCTTGTTGAGACTTGAATTTTTTAAAGCTCCAGTATGTTTATCATTATGGTATTGAATATTGTGATTAAAAAATAAAAACAAAAACCAAACAAACGAGTATAAATAAAAAAGAAGAGAAAAGAATATATTACCAATGGATTTACAATGGAAGGATCTAAATGTTTGTAAACAATTTTTTGTAATTTCTCTTTAGTAAATTTCCTTCAATTTAATCTTTTCTATATCCCAACATACCGTACCTAAACCCCATAACAACCTGTGTAGAGACCTTTTAATTTTTGTTTATAGTTTATGCATAAGTGGTGGAGATGTGATCTTATTGTATGCTTATGGTAAGAGTTCTACTATGCACTAATTGAGAATTTTGATACTTTTCATCCTAAACACTTTAGTGCATTGACTGAAATCTCGATGAGGGTGTAAAGATATATGCTTTTGGTTTTAATGTGATTGTTAATATGATTGCTATCAATATTGCTTAGGAAGTTAATTTTAGGATAACTTGACTCTAATTGTATGTTGATTTGATTCATTATGATATGATGATGTATGGTCTGAATGGAAAATTTGAAGTTGATGAAGGATTGATGTTGTAAGATTTATAATTTTGATTATGGTTTGCTCAAGGACAAGCAAAAAATTAAGTGTGAGGATGTTTGATAGATGGATATTTAACTATATTTTTACACCAATATTTGATGTATTTTGCTTAATATTCTCTAATTTTGTTGTATATTTAGTATTTAATTTGCTCCAAATGTGTATATAGATTATAATTACCTTCATGGACTTAAAGGAGAAGAATTTGGATGAAAACACGACATAAAACTAAGATTTGACCTACAGAAGGGATGCATTGTCATGCGTCTGCCCTTGCACAACTCTCAGGCTGTGTAATTTCGTGATTTTTAGAGAATTTGGTGATGCATGGTCTGAGGCACAGCAATGCATAAAACCGTACATTAGCCAACACCCTATAATTCTATATATAAAGATGTGAACAAAGACTTGAAGGAGGAGCAGACTTGAGGAGGCAATTCTAGACATGGAGTTCATTCTTAAGGGGTAGTTTTGTTCAAGAGAAGTGGAAAACACAAAGAAATCATTGGCAGATCCATCCAAACACAAGATTAACCCTCTACATCACAAAAATACTTGATAGAAGATAATAAGGGAGATTTAGAATTATGAACCCATTATTTTCAATTCATTTTTTCTTTCAATGTATAATTGATTTCTTATTCGAATATATGTAACTAAACGTCCTATTAGTATTTCAATTAGATGAACCTTATGTTAATACTTTGATATGATTTGATTCTTTTATTAATGCAATTGGTTTCACTGATTATTGTGATTTGATTACGTGTTTTATTTATGTTCTAATACATTTGAGAATATTAGATCATAATCTAATTTCATATATAGAGATTGAGAAATCAGAGGTTTGAATAATCTGTCATAATTGGTAGGAGATAATTACAACTTTAGAGATAGGATGATACAAAACTTTCGAATTAGGGTCAAACCTAGTAGAGGGATTCATAAATCAGTAAAGCAATCCTATAGACTTTAACTTGAGTAATTCAGTTGAAAAATTTAGGATTAGTTATTAATAGACTCAAGGTTATTTATTAGCACATCATTGGAGTCTCCACGATCTAATACATCGACAAAATAATTGCATGATAAAAGATCAACCTTTTAAGGGTTTAGGGGGATTTGAACCTAGAAACTAATTTCTAATAATGATATTTTTCTAAGTGAATTCCACTGTCTTTGCATTCATTATCGTTTCATATTCTATTTTATTTGCTTAGTTTTAGTTTCTTTTTGTTAAGAATCTAAAATTAATCATAATGCTAGATAATAGAAGAAGGGCAATTACTAGTATTCATCATCTTCGTCATTACTAGTTATAGCTACGTTGTGCAATTGCGATTATTACAATATTGACTAAGACAAAATAAGTTAATCAATAATCTGTAGTCTCCCTTTATGGATGAGGAATCTATTACACCAGTGACTAACTTTTTTATGGAACCTCTCCATTAGTGGGTTTCAATGATCTGTTGATAACTTTCTCCATGACATTGGTACTCCTAAGTACTTGAATGGCACGATACCTTTCTTCACTCCCATTTCAGTTGCTCTTGATGCTATATTTAAATTAGCATTATCTCATGTAGTATTTGGTACATCTCTCCCCATCTTTTAGCCAGAGCATCCTAGACTTTTGTCTTGCCAACTCTTCATAATTTCACAATGCATCATTATGCTTTCTTATCAGTTCTACTTCCTCCTATTTAGTCTCAAATCTTCAGGTTTTAGTATTATTCATCTTTGGCATTTCTAGAGCATCTTCAAGGCATCTTGCTTCTCCTTTTGATTTGTGATTAGGTGCTATTTACTTAGAGCTTTTAGCCTTTCGTTGACTTCCTTTAGCTTAATTGTTAATTGGTGAGTCTTAGTACCATTCACTCTTATTTTCAGTCCCTCACTCACAATTATTCTTAATTCTGGTAAACTCATCAAAAGATTAAACACCTTAAAAGGGCTTCTTCTGGTTACATCCTGGCTTGCCATCTAAACCAATATAGGTAGTGATCTGACACAGTTAGATCATCATGATTAACCATACTCAGTGGGAATTGTTGTAGCCACTTGTCATTCACCATACAACTATCAAGGTTTTTCATAAGAAACTATTCCCCATGTTGTTTTATTACTCTGTGTGTGCAATGCCATGTTCCCTTTAGATTTGTCAACTAAGTTGCACCGACCAATCTCTACAGTTTGGTTCCTTTCTGTTAAGACCATTTCTTACCACCCCTAACTTCAATTGAATAAAAAGTACAGTTGAAATCACCCACCACTGCCTAATGTGCCATTATATTTCTATTGATTCTGATAATTTCGTCCCATAAGGGTGTTCTTTGGAATCTGCAATTGGTAGCGTATATTACTAAGATGTCTAATCTTATGTTGTCCTTCTTTATGCTAATCTCTTTACGTCTCTCCCCATCTTTTAGCTAGATCATCCTAGACTTTTGTCTTGCCAATTCTTCATAATTTCACAATGCATCATTATGCTTTCTTATCAGTTCTATTTCCTCCTATTTAGTCTCAAATCTTCAGGTTTTAGCATTATTCATCTTTGGCATTTCTAGAGCATCTTCAAGGCATCTTGCTTCTCCTTTTGATTTGTGATTAGGTGCTATTTACTTAGAGCTTTTAGCCTTTCATTGACTTCCTTTAGCTTAATTGTTAATTGGTAAGCCTTAGTACCATTGACCCTTATTTTCAGTCCCTCACTCACAATTGTTCTTAATCCTGGCAGCCTCATCAAAAGATTAAACACTTTAAAAGGGCTTCTTATAGTTACATCCTGGCTTGCCATCTGAACCAGTATAAGGTAGTGATTTGACACAGTTATATCATCATGATTAACTATACTCAGTGGAAATTGCTACAGCCACTTGTCATTCACCATACAATGATCAAGGTTTTTCATAAGAAACCATTTCCCATGTTGTTTTATTGCTTCATGTGTCGAATGCCATGTTCCCATTAGATTTGTCAACCCAGTTACACCAACCAATCTCTACAGTTTGGTTCCTTTCTGCTAAGACCATTTGTTACCACCCCTAACTTCATTTAGTATATATACTAAGAGCGAATGGGATGGACGACCATGCAATCCATCCCATTCGTTAATGTGTGCTTCATAAAATTTCCTATTCTGGAAGTTTACTTCTTTGAGATGTCAGTAGTAGACATGTAAACTATTTTTATCTTATCTGAAAGAATGTTATTTCATCTTAGTTCTTCTCCCAACCGATGATTATTTCATTACATTTTCAAATTATTTTTTATTTAACTGTCATCTTAAATTTTGCCCTGCGTATAAATTCACTGGGCACTTTCACTGCGCATTTGCGCAGTGTTAACCTGCTAGTTTAGTATATATACTAAGAGCGAATGGGATGGACGACCATGCAATCCATCCCATTCGTTCATTTAATCTTTCATTTAATCTGACGGCCTATATTCAGTCAGATCTGCTTCGTCCATTTAGCCTATATTCAGTCAGATCTCCTTCTTCGTGCATTTATTTAATCCAGACTGTTTATTGAATGTTGTTTCTTCGCGCGGTATACACGCAATCTTCTGACACAATCTTCAATCTTCAGACGCAATCTTCTGTTGTTAATATTTTGTGAGGCGACCGCGCAGAGGACCGCGCAATGCGTGCCCTTGTCACTGCTTATATGTGTTCATATCTGTTCATTCATGTTGTGTCCTTTCTCTCTCTTTGTTTTTCCTCTACGCCCTTGCGTTCCTCTGCTTTCTCCAGCTGTTGTTGTCGAAAGAGTATCAGTGGTTTCCTCTGTTCGTGTTGTCGTAGCTGTTGTTGTCGAAAGAGTATCAGTGGTTTCCTCTGTTCGTGTTGTCGTAGCTGTTGTTGTCGAAAGAGTATCAGTGGTTTCCTCTGTTCCTGTTGTCGTAGCTGTTGTTGCTGTTCTGTTGGTCAACAACATCCGACGTCCGATTGGTGAACACTGATACTCTTAGCTGCGATGACGACGACAACTGTCACAGAGATAAGAGAAGATGAGAACTGCGTAAAGAAGATTTACAAGTTACAGTTTCCAGTTGCTCTTAGGTTTCGCTTCGTGTTACTTGTAAATCTTCTTAACTTTTTCTTATCCTCTCTTATCTCTGTGTCGGTTATCGTGGTTGTCATAGCTGTTGTTTCTGTCGTTCCTGTGGACTGTTGTTGCTGTCGAAAGAGTATCGGTCTTCACCAACTTGACTACCGATCTTGTAACCGCTTAGTCTCAGTTTCCAGTTGCTATTAGTTTTTGCTTCATGTTGCTTTTTGTCCTTTGTTACTTGTAAATCTTCTTTAAGGTTTTTTTTT
>JANZLD010000006.1:14060656-14072852 GCA_026413575.1 Erythroxylum carthagenense | reverse complement strand
TCATATAATTGGTACACAAAGCACAGTCTAATGTATCTTGTTTTATCCATTGTTTGCCAAAGCAGTTTTTGGACATAAACAGACATAAACTGTCCTTGTTTTGTCCTTTCATTCTCTTTTTCTCTGATTGATTTTTGTTTGAACATCTTTCGTGCTTTCCTGGAGTCACATATGTATATATGTATGCATGTATATATATATATATATGTATGCATGTATATATATATGTATATAGATATATATGTATATTGTTTCACTGTTGGACTTGACATGGCAGTTACTTTTGGGAGGAGTGGAAGGAGAGGCACAAGGAAACATTGGAAGATTTTTCTTCAAAGTTCTTGAATTTACGGTTTGTACCGCTAGAGGTATTTGTCTTCAAAGTTCTTGAGTTTACAGTTTGTAGCAGTGGAGGGATTTCCATGTGATATTATATACTGGCTACTGGCTATTGATACTTTTGCAATGCCTCGAATTGTCTAGCCACCACACTCTCTAAAAAAAATCCTGCATCTAAAAAGCATCTCTTTTTCTCATGTACAAACAAGCCTCCATCGTGATTGTACAAGCATACAGACGCATACTTTATTGAAGTTCTAATTTTTGCATCTGACATTTAGTTAATGTTTATGCAGCTGCCACAGCAGGAGAATATGTTTGACTGTGGTCTGTTCCTGCTCCACTATTTAGAGCTATTTTTACTTGACGCCCCTTTGAATTTCAACCCATTCAAAATTGACAAATTCTCTAAATTTGTAAGTGGATTCGCCCAACCATAAGCTTCTCTACAAGTATTTTAGTGATAGGTTCTATAGGAATGAAAAGATCCTATTTGGTCAAATGCCTAGCAACAATTTACATTAGAGTATTTCTGAACAAGTCCCTGGATAGCAAGCCTAAGGGTTTTCTTGTTGATGAATTTTGTTTCTCTTCATATGTTTTGCTTATCCATTTTCAAGATTTTTATAAATGATGTATCCTCTTTTAATTTCTCAACTTTATAGAGCCTGTTTCGTAAATGGACCAGATGGATTGACAATAACATCAAATATTCTAAACCTTGTATTTGCGTGGATATGGAAACTAAAGATCAAAAGACTTCTATTTTGCATTCTTAGTTTGGGCTATATCTATATTGAAACTAGGTCTGAAGTATGCTTTTTCCAGGATGATCAAGAGCAGTCCTGACAACATACCTCGTATGGTTTGAGTGGAATCCTTAAACTATATTGGTTTCTAATCAAAATTTTGTTTTCAGCAACAAAGTCACAGAACCTCTTAATATAATTTTCAGTTGAAGGTTGTCTGTGTTGTGCTAACTCAGCGTAATGACCAATGATTGTTCATAAGAGCTTATCGAGTCTTTTGACATTTAATATGTGTTGCTACATATCTCATCATTCTCTCTTTGTTTTTTCCCTAACCAGCTTAATGTTGATTGGTTCACCCCATCCGAGGCTTCTCTCAAACGCACTCTTATTCAGAGGCTGATTTCTGAGATCCTGCAAGATCAGTTTCAACAAGGTGAATGTGGGGATGAACTGCACTGTGATCTTTCGAAAAATGATCACAAAGATACTGGAAGGGAGTTTGTTTCTGAGGGATGCACTCCTACTGTATCTTGCCAAATAGCTAATTCTGAGGCAGACCATGGGATTGAAATCACTCTATTGGATACATGTTCAGTAAGGAACTCTGAATGTGTTAATGATTCAGGTTTGGTTGTCAGAGAATTTTTTGAGCCAGGAGTTACAGCAGGATCATTACTTGCACAGTGTTCATCCTTTGATCAGCCATCTTCATATTACCGCCTTAACTCTGCCGTTGCACAGATAGAGGTATTCACATCACATTCCTGAATAAATTTATGCATAATCCTTTGTTCTTTGCTAAAATGTTCCGTCTCCTTTTTTTTTTTTTTTCTGGAAACAAAGTTCCCTCCCTATTTTATGAACTTATTTATTCTGTTCTTTCATTCCACCTTTTCTATGTTGAAACTTTGACAAGATCTTTCTAGTCTGTAATTCGTGCTCTCCTTTTATGTCATTGATGCGTCTCATTTTATGGCAGGATGGAGCAGAAACTGCAGAGCAGCTTCTTTATTACTCTTCTGGAGAACCCGTATTCCACCAAATTGCAGGGATGACGCCCCCATCTGGTTCTATCCCATTCTCATATCAAGGTTTCGGGGATGATCCATCTTGGAATCAAGAGATTTCTATGCAAAGAGAGAAGGATGGTTCTCCTTCAGAAACATCTATCTCCAATTCAGACGATTCAGAAGTAGGCATCATTGAGAATGATCATATGGAGGAAAATGTTGGGCCTTCTCAAAACAACATTGATGAACAAAGATATGCATCTATGGACAACATGGATTGTTTAACTGATGGCCACGTTTCTACATCTAATGAATTTCTGGGTACTTCAACAGCTGGGATGGCTGAAGATGGCAATAAATTTACGGGTAGCTGTGAGAACCACAGCCTTGCTTCTTGTCCAGATGATACGACTGTATCAGTACCCCAGAATGAAAGCCCCAAGTTGGAAGGGGATGGAAAAATTGAACCGGAGAGTATACAGGTTGCTGCAGACGATGTAAAAACAATTGATAATGAGGTCCAATTAGAGTCTAAAGAAAAGCAAGATTTTAAAAAAACTGGGAATGAGATTATCGCAGAGTCGGAAGAAAAGCAAGATTTACAAACAATTGGGAACGAGGTTATGGCAGGGTCAGAAGAAAAGCAGGAGTTACAAACAAATGGAAATGACGATATGGCCGGGTCAGAAGAAGAACAAGCTGCAAAACGTCGTCGGCTTATGCCTTCTTTTGTAGAGAAGGGAGATTTGACTGGGAGCTTATCGGAGGATCTCCATTTGTAATTTAAGGCTAAAGAAAGATGGAGCTTTCTTTATTTTGTAATTCTTCTGGGTAGAGCATATCTGTGAATCTATGCCATAGTGTGAATAGTGCCAGGGTTGGTTCTAACATTAACGTAGAACAATTGGTGTATGGATGGTCTATAGTCGCCTTACGGAAACTAGTCCATTAAGTTGTCTTAAGCATTCAAATTAATATTGACAAAACCATCCCAAGTCTACCCGTTGGTTACGATTAATTATCGAGATCTAACAGCCAAGCAGTAGCTTAGTCCTTCAAAAAGGAGACGTTATGTGCAACTATTTGATGTTATTATTAAAATGTAATGATAGGATCAATTGTAAAATTTTTAAATTATTTATTTTTATTCAATTTTTATTTTTTTTGTTTGATTTATTTTAATAATGTTGCTATTAAAAATTGATTTGGTTAATTTTGTTAATTAATAAATTTTTATAAATTAAAATTAATTCATTAATTTTGAGTTAATAATATTTTAATTAAAATTTAAATTTTTTTAAAAAATTTAATCATATTTTAACTTAATCCAATTTTATAATTATTTAATACTGACTTTTTAATCTTTGTTCTGGTTCTTAAAATTTTGTTAAAATGTCTTTAATGGAAAAATTGCAGAGGAGCACCCAAAGGCCAAAGCTCGAGTGGATTATCAAGCTATAACTGTCTCCCAAACTAGCGTTTTCCTTCAAGAACTCGATGAGAAAACAACCTTGTCATGAAGAAGCAGAGATCCTGACACTTCTCACATTTAGACAATTGGATTTTGTTTTTCCTTTTTGTGGTTAGATAGAGATTCGAGAGGCAGTGGAGAAGATTGTAAGAATGAATCACGTGCTGCGGAGGAGTCACCACCTGAATCAATCCCAAAGAATTGGACTGGCGGGCACTTTCCTCCTAATTCTACCACTTTTGTTTCCAAATCTGTTTCAACCATTGGGCAGAGCCTATCCTTCTCTCTTCTCCGTACGAATCTTTGCTCTAATCCATCTCGTTTTCATTTTTCATTCGATTTTCTCTCCTTTTTTTCTCCTTGTTTTGGCTCTGGGATTTGCTTTTCCTCTGATGGGTGCTACGATGCAGGAGTGGAATGCTCCAAAACCCAGGCATTTACCACTTCTCAACGCTGCTTTGGATCGCCGTATTGTAAGTAGGTGATTTTGTTTTTCTTCCTTTATTTTTCTTTGCAAAGAGCTGCCAATGTTTAGAATTTGCTATTTGACATTGTCTAAAAGTTGAATTTCTTTCATTTTAGCCCATCAGAGATCAGAAAGAGCTGTGGTCTCCCCTGCCCTACCAAGGACGGAAACCTTGTATTCAGTCCAGAACTACTCCATGTAAGTTGTTTAATGTGTACCCAAGTTGTTTAATGTGTACCCAAGTGATGCCATAAGAGTAGTTTTCTATCAAGATATGTTTTCTTTAGTTTTTTTTTTTTTTCATTTGGAAGTGAGCGAATGCGAGGAGATATTATTTGCTGACATAGTTGCTGTTACTTTTTTCAAGCATTGCCCGAGAAGTCTCAAGGGTACATCCAAGTGTTCCTTGACGGAGGATTAAACCAGCAGAGAATGGGAGTAAGCATCCTAATTGCCTTAAAACCAGATCTGTAGTTAAGCAGGACAGTATATTTGGTCACTTGGAGGTCCGATATTATTACTTGCCACTTGAGCTAAGGCTGTAGCAAAGAGAATGTTATTTACTGTAGCATGTGCCTGAGCTTTCAGTGGGTGGTTTTCAATCCACTGACTTTCATATGAATGCTTGATTAGGATTTTATTCATTTCTTTTTCTAAAACTCTCTCTTTTTTGCTTTTGTTTTCAAGATATGTGATGCGGTTGCTGTTGCCAAAATACTAAATGCAACACTTGTTATCCCACACCTCGAAGTAAACCCTGTTTGGCAAGACTCGAGGTATCTTTGGCATTAGCTACCATCTAGAATTATGACATTCAAAATCCTGGTGATTTCTCTTCAAAAGAAAAATGTGAAAGTAACATTCTTCACAGCTCATTTGCAGAGATATTTGATGTAGATCACTTTATTAATGTTGTGCGACATGAGATTCATATAGTCAAAGAGTTACCCAGTGAGTACTCCTGGAGCACGAGGGAGTATTATTCTACAGGCATAAGAGCTACTAGAATAAAAACTGCGCCTCTTCATGCTTCAATTGAATGGTACCTGGACAATGTCTTGCCTGTGTTTCAAAGGTTGGCAATTCTTGCTATTTCTGCCTCATTCATGACTATTCTAAACTTGTTGAATTTCCTGGTCTGTCATTGTAGATAAAGTGAAGATAGTTGCTTGTATCCAGTCTATAAGGACTGGCGATCATTTCAGTTAGGTGCTGTGTCCCATATATGATCTCCACATTTGTGATTTATATATAAATTTATTATTCATCTCAAGTGGGAAACAGAAAAGTGCTGGAGCTGTACACTTCATGCTCCTAGAACATGTCTCTCGCTCCTAAAACATGTCTCTCTGGGATTCATTTTGCGTTCAATTATATTGATTTGCTCTTTGTTCAATTATGTCATAACATACCTCAAATATATTTTTTATTCACATTGCACTACCATTTATGAAATTCTAATTGATGTTTCAGTTACGGAATCGCTGCCATTGCCCCATTTTCTCATCGCTTGGCATTTGACAAATTGCCAGCAAGCATTCAGCGCCTGCGTTGCAAAGTCAACTTTGAAGCATTAATCTTTGTTCCTCATATTTTAACTTTATCAGAGATGCTTGTTACTCGTCTCCGCTATCCTTCTGGTGATATTGAGAAGAGAGATATTTCTGAAGCAAATGGATCTGGAAAGTTTGTTGTTTTGCATCTTCGCTTTGACAAAGTATGATCCATTTTCAATTGACAGGCAGTACTGTTTTCTTCAATATATGAAATACTCAACCAGGATGCTTCTTATCTTTCTCTTTTTAAGGAAAAGCACTCTAAAGGTTCTGTTTGTGGATACACATACTAATAGATAAAAACTAACTACTGTAAACTTGTAATATTTGAGTTGTACTTGAAGGGTTCAGATTTGGTTTATATCATTGATTATGATGAGAGCTTGCTTCCTAACTATACAGAAATGTTAATCATATAGTGTAATTTTAGCATGAACAATTTCCTGTCTTTGTGACGCTAACTTAACCCTGTTTAGGATATGGCTGCCCATTCATCGTGTGATTTTGGTGGGGGCAAAGCAGAAAAACTCGCTCTTGCAAAATATCGTCAAGTGCTTTGGCAAGGAAGGGTTATGAATTCTCAGTTCAGCAACGTTGAGTTGAGAAATCAAGGCCGTTGCCCTTTGACTCCTGAAGAGATTGGGCTTTTGCTAGCAGCATTGGGCTTCAGCAATACTACCCGTCTTTATCTGGCTTCACACAAGGTGATGTGTACCTTCTCATCAGAAAGACAAGTCATTGATATTATGAGACTCTCTGTAGCAGCTGACATGATATTTCACTTTATTTTGTTGAAATTTATCTTTTCCTCAAGATTTTAACCCCAGAAAGAATTTTATTCAGGTCTATGGTGGAGAAGCGAGAATATCCAGTTTGAAGAGACTGTTCCCTTTTATGGAAGATAAGAAGAGCCTTGCCTCTGCAGAGGAACTTAGTAAGGTTGAAGGAAAGGCGTCTTTGTTGGCTGCGGTTGATTATTATGTTAGCTTGCAGAGTGACATATTTATCTCTGCCTCTCCAGGAAACATGCACAATGCTTTGGTAAATGTCTTCTAATTTGTTTATTTGAGGTCTGAAATTTCATTTTAGGATAAACAATGACGTCCGCATTTTCATGAAGAAATTGGATGCATTTATTGCTTTACTAGGAAACTTGAATATATGATATGATATGATGGTTAGGACTGAATATATAATATTCCTGGTGTAAGAGCCCTCATAGAGCACTTGACCATGACGCGTGACTGCATTTTCAGTTTGTACTGTATCATTTTGATGTTCTTCACATCCCTTTAAAAACTCTGAGCTCATATTATTTTCAGTTTGGACATCGAGCTTACCTGAATTTGAAGACCATAAAACCAAACATGGTGTTATTGGGATCACTTTTCCTGAATAAAAGCATAGATTGGTCAAGTTTCCAGCTTGCAGTTCTCAAAGGGCATAAAAACCGACAAGGGCAGATCAGGTTGAGAAAGGAGACACAATCAATATACACATACCCTGCCCCAGATTGTATGTGTCAAGAATAACTAGAATTTCAATCTCGAAAGAAACTAGGAAAGTAGGATCTGAATGCGAATGTTATATGGCTTGTGGTTGCAAAGTACTAATTATCTGATTTTTTTTGCTTGAATTTATTACAAAGACTGGCAGATGGATGACATTGTTAGCTTTGTCATAGTTCTTGGTGTATAAAGGAAGCCTTTATGAGCAAATTTTCGTTTCTTTTCTACTTAATTTGTAGCATTTGTTTGCAATTGTAGAAGGATTTGTAAGTTGAATATAGTATGACTTGTTTTATACTTCAAGCTGTAGAGAAACTGAAAAAACATGAAGTGTGAACACAAGGTCCCGTTCTCTTCCTCTCGTACCTAGCTAATGTCAAAATTTTGATCTTTATGTAGGATTTGTAAGTTGAATATAGTATGCCCTATATTTCAAAACGATGTGGCATATATTATGATCAAGTAGAAGGGTTAAATTAGACTTTAAAATTTTAATAAAATTTTAATTTAGATTTTAACATTTTAATGCATTTAAAAAATCACAAATATATCTTCATTAACTTTCTATTAAAAGATAGAAATAATATTGTTTATTAATTTTATATGAATCTCATATTACATGTACATGGCAAAGAATCAAAAATAAAAAATTTTACGAGTCGCGTATAGTATGTGTTAAGTGACATGTGGTTAACTGCCTGTGAACACACTAGATTGGTCAAAGATTTACAGAAATGAGCATTAGAGGAAAGAGAGAGATAACCCTCGTTGCAAAACATGGAACTGTTGCAGTGATCAGTCCGGCCGAGCCACACGAGAGCAATGCACCATGTCCAAGGAGGTGTTAGTGCTGTGTTGTGCCCTTCAAACTCTGGAGAGTCACACGCATGACAATTGTTGCTGGGGCATATCTATGTGATGCGGCGACTGTCAGAGTAAGATTTACAAGTAATAATTTTGCATTGTTGTGTCATTGTTAATAACAAAGAATTTTGCTGTATTTCAAAATTTTCAACTAATCTGGAAAAGGCTAAAATTTGCAGACATTTTTGGATCTTTTGAACAGAAATTTCAGGTGCTAAGTAGCTGCTACTTCTTGCTTATCTTTTAATGCCAAGCTAGCTCCAGGAGATGTGGGACAGGTAGACAATGGTGGGACTTGCTTATGAAATGAAAAACCTCTTGCTGTACAAAATTGGTAGTGAGCAGTGCCCTTGCTGGACATGAAATCCGGGGGCTTCACTACACTATTGATTACCTTCACGCGGAGGAAAGCAGGAGGCTGCCAACAATTATATTTCCTGCTTCTCTCAACAGTACATGGGCTTCCAGACAATTGCACAAACAAGCATTTGCTAGGAAATCTATGGTCTCCTCTTTATTCTTTCTACCTAATATTTGTTAAATTAATTTAATAATTATAAAGGTGTGGCCCGTATTATGTAGTTCTAATATAAGGTGGGTCTAAGATAATGGTTATTGGGCTTGTGGAGAATATTAGAGTAACTAGGGTTTTATTATAATTAATAAAAATCTTTCCCTCTCCCTTTTTGTAAGTTGACAATCACAAAAAATAATACATGTACATTCTTGCACCATTAGAAAAGAATGATAAATAGAGAAAGAGATGGTGGATAAACTCTTTGTGTAGAAAAGGTGTTTACAACTAAAAGGAATAAAGATCTATCACTATAGACACATATTAAATATGGATCAAAGTTGGTCTTTCTTTCTCTCTCTTATACGATGAATCTTATTTGAATGAGTTAAATCAATTGTGTTGTATATGATCCTGAGATAATTTTAGACTTGAAATATTATCCAGAATATTGTAGTCTAAATTTACATGTGGTATCAAAACAAGATATGACAATTTGATTTGCATTAAAGTTAACTTTAGAATTCATAGTAGTCATTAATATTTCTACTTTGAAAAACAAAAGGTCAAAGAAAAGGTCAATTACATTGTATTTATGGGGCCTACCGTCAAAAGGCTTTAGGTTTTTAGTTAAAGCATAAGTCGTTGGGGTTGAAATGTGTGGACGTTGTGATTCCCGTGGTAAAAAATCAAAAAGGGTGAATATGCATGTGATCAATTACATTTTAGTCCTTATGGTTTTGGACCATTACAATCCGGTAATAAATAAATGTGCATGTTAAAGCTTGTTAGTTTTGGACTTTACATAATGATCTTTTAACATTACAGTTAAATTCTCAAATTTATTTATACTTAATTACATGTTTACTGTATAGAAAGCTTGTTAGCTGTGTATATATGTATGTATGTATGTATGTATGTATAAGTATGCATATGTGTGTATATATATGTGTGTATGTATAGGTATATATATATGTGTGTGTATGTATATGTATGTATATATGTATGTATGTATGTATGTATGTATGTATGTATGTGTGTGTGTATATATATATATATATATAGACTTCTAATCATGCATTCTTTAAATTGTTCATGTTCTGTTACGCTAATAAATGACATAAAAGATTAGCTAAACAATTGAGATTATTAATTATAATGCTAGGAGATCATCCAAGGTGGATCATTGCTTATAATTATAAGAGACTTATAGATAAACTTGGTAAATATGTTTGTATATCCAAAGATAACATACATACTAGCTTAAGTATGATTAACTGTCTATTAAAGCGCGTATATATATGTTGTTAGTATCATTATGGATTAAGCATATGTATTTAAGTATCACCCAAAGGTGAACTTAAATATATATATTAAAGTTTATTATTTTTTGAATCCATTAATTGTAACCAAATCATTAATAAGTGAATTTGTATTATGTTTGTAGCTTCTAATAATTTGTTAGCTATGAGCAATGGTCTGATCAAGTTCAATAGGCTAAACTATGTCAATTTGAACAAAGAGGTGAAAGGAAATAATTATACTCGTTAATTTACTTACAATATAGACTTACAATAAATAGGCTGAAACTACCCTAATTCTAGGAAGTAAGAAAGGAAAAATTAAGAGAATTATTCCTAACCTACTATAGCTAATCAATTAGGAACAAATTAGGAGATTTACAATAATTACAGCTAATCACATTAAATGTCAATTACTCTACTGTACTTCTCTCCAACACTCTCCCTCAAGCTAGTAAATAGATATCAATCATTCCCAGCTTGTCAACTAAGAAATCGAATGCTGGTCTTGATATGGCTTTGGTGAGTATGTCAGCTCCTTAATGCCTTATTGGAACATAGGAAAGAGTTACACCCTCTAAATATATTTCATCTTTGATAAAACTCCTATCAATCTTGACATGTTTCATTAGATCATGTTGAATAGGATTGTGAACTATGCTTATTGATGATTTGTTGTCACTGTATAGCTTCGTAGGACCTATCTTAGAGAATTTTAGGTCTTGTAGGAGTCTTTCAATTCAAATTAATTCATATACTCCTTGTGCTATCGCCCTAAACTCTGCTTCAACACTACTCCTTGCCACATCTGATTGTTTTTTGCTTATCCATGTAACAATGATTCCCTATACTTTTGTGCAATACCCAGTTGTAGACTTACTATTTTCAGAACCAGCCCAGTCAACACCTAGGAGACATACTCTTCTTAAACAAAAATCTTCTATCTAGAGTTCCCTGGAGATATTTCAGTGTACAGTTGGCTACCTCTAGATGCCTTTTAGTGGGACAATGCATGAATTGACTTTTTACACTTACACTGTAAGTAATGTCAGGCTTTGTAAGTTTCAAATATATTAATTTCCATATCAACCTCTGGTACTGCCCTCGGTCTGTTGGATGCTCATTCTTACTAATTTTTTGCTTCCAATTTATTTACAAAGGAGTAATTACAGTCTTGCATCCAGTTTATTCCTAGCTTCCTTTGACATATTTCATTTAAGTAAGAAATATTCCTTGTTTGCTTTCGGTTACTTTTATACCTAGAAAGTACCTAAGTGTTCCTAGGTCTTTAACTTGGAATTCATTTTTCAAATGAGCCATCAATCTTCCTATCTCTTCTTGTTCATCACCCGTGATTACCATATCATTCACATACATATGAGAATAGTATGTTTTTCACTACTTCCTTGTTTGATAAATAAGGAGTGGTCAACTTATCCTTGTGTATACCCAAAGGACTTCAGTGTTGAACTAAATCTAATGAACTAGGCCCTCAAAGATTGCTTTAATCCATAGAGGGATTTCTTGAGTCTACACACCTTGTTAGCTCCATCGTCAAATCCAAGAGGCATCTTCCTAAACAGTTCTTCTTCCAATTTTTCATTTAGGAAAGTATTTTTTTATGTCCATTTGGTATAGTTTCCAATCAAGGTTTACAACAAGAGAAAGTAACACCTTGATTGAGTTCATTTTTGCCACTGGAGCAAATGTCTCCTTATAATCTATGTCATATGTTTAAGTATATCTTTGAGCAACCAATCTTGCCTTGTATCTCTCTACCTCTCCATCCGGTTTGAATTTGCTACCCACCAACTTCTTTCCTTATGGACGATAAACTATTTCCTAAGTATCATTTTCTAGTAGGGCATTCATTTCTTCTTTAATTGATGCCTTCCATTTAGGGTCTTGAAGTGCACTCAGAATATCTTTTGGAATGTCAACACTGTCAACTCGTGTAGTAAAGGCCTTGTACTTATAAGACAGTTTTGTATAAGTTAAGTGATTGGACAGAGGATATTGAGTGCATTTTCGTACCACTTTTCTAAAGGCAATTGAGAGGTCAGTAATATTAACCTACCCTATACCTTCTCTTGTAGAACTTAGACTTAGCTCTGGTTCTAATGATTAATTAGTTTGGGGAGCTTTTGGACTTTTTGTGTAAACTTTGATTGGTTCACTGGTGATTGGTCCTCCCCTTTGATGCAATCCTTGATCATGTCCCACTAGGGACAGACTTGGAATTGGAGTATTTGAAGGTGAAGATGACTATTAGGATTGGTAAGAGGAAGGAAGCCATAAAGGTAAAGATATGGTTGGATCTCAATGATTTTCTTCATTCTGTTGGACCAATAGTGGTTGACAAATTAAATTCCTTTATGTTTTGATAATAATAAAATATATAGAATTAGTTAAGGA
>JANZLD010000006.1:14014825-14060556 GCA_026413575.1 Erythroxylum carthagenense | reverse complement strand
TAACTTTTGATTTTATTGTAAAAAAATACAAAAAAGCTTAAAGATCTATTAAACCCCCCCCCCCCCCTTCTAGGTCGCTTACACATTCAAATTGTCCACCTGAAGAGAGTTGTTGGGATAAAAGGATTGGTCTTCAAAGAATGTGACATCATATGTCACAAAGAATTTTTTGAGGTTGGATAGTAGCATTTGTACCCTTTTTGTGTGGAAGAGTGTCTTACAAATATGCATTTTAGTGCCTTAGGGTCCAGTTTTCCTCGATGAGGGTTGTGATTATAAATAAATGACGTACAACTAAATACCTTTGGGGGCAGCGAATAAAGGAGGTGAAGTTTTAGAAAGGTCTCTAACAAGCAGCTGATAGGAGTACAAAGATTGAGTATTTTTTATAGTAATCTATTGACGAGGTAGGCGACTGTGAGGATAACTTCCCTTCAAAAATTGTTCGGAACGTTGTTAGCAAACATCAAGGAGTGGGCTACCTTTAAAAGGTGTTAGTTTTTGTATTCAACAACCCCATTTTGTTGGGGTTGTAGATATAAGAGCTTTAGTGAAGAATCCCATAATCAATAAGGTAATTGGTTAAGTTATTAGAGAAATATTCTCTCCCATTATCAGTATGACAGATTTGGATTTAGGATAGAAATATTGTAGAAATATATTTATGAAACTATTGAAAAATGGTGACGGCCTATGATTTTTCTTTCATAAGATAAACCCAGCAAACCTGAATGTGGTCATCAATAAAAGTGATAAACCATCTTGAACCCGTAATCGAAGACTCTTAGGCTAGACCCCAATATCACTATTGATGAGATGAAATGGTTTTCTTTCTTGATATGAATGAGGGGGATAGGTCTTGATTGTTTAGCAATAATACAATGTTCACAATGTAGGTTGGAGACATCTTTGTTGATAATTAAATAGGGATACGACGATTTAAGATAAGAGAAACTAGGGTGACCAAGGCGTTTATGTCATAATATGAGTTTAGAATTTGACACAGTGGATAATGTTGGTGTAGAAGGAAGGGAGATTAAAGAAAATGAACACTCTTTTCATCTTACAGTACACAATGAAGCAAGCCAGCAGAAAGCGAAAGTCAAGAAAGGAGAACAACAAGAAGGACAAAGTCTCAATGAAGGTTAATATGGGCCAAATCCATAAAGAGCAGCATTGTTTCTTCTATAAGAAAGTTGGTCATCTCAAGAAAGATCACCCTAAGAGAAAGACTTGGTTCAAAAAGAAAAGTAAGATCTATGTTTCAATATATTTTGAATCAAACCTTAGTAGGGTTCCTAATAATACCTGGTGGTTAGATTAGGTACGACTACTCATTTGTTACATATTATGAAAGGATTCCTTTTCATTCATATCATATATGGAACTGAGGAGTTCCTATATATAGATAACAGAATGAAGGCATGAATAGAAGGAATTGGAGTATAGATATTGATCTTAGACACTAGTTATAGTCTAGATCTTGAAAAGTGTCTTTATATTATTAGATGTAATAGAAATTTAGTTTCTGTTAGTAAGTTGGATAAGATAGGTTTTAATTGCAATGTTGGAATGAAGATTTTATATATATATATATAACTGATAGTACTATTATGGTTCTGGTATTTTAATGGATGGTTTATATCTTTTTAACCTTGAAGTTAATCATTCTAAATCCCTGCTTCATGTTGAACACAACATTGGTAATAAACGTAATGCACATAATAGACACTTTACTTACTTATGACTTCAAAAGTAAGGTCATATATCTAGAGAGAGGTTGATGAGGTTAATAAAAAAGTGAAATCTTACCTTAACTAGATTTTAATTGGGATGTGTGTGTGGATTACAATAAAGGCAAGCAAACTAAACATATATCTAAAAATTCAACCATAAGTACTGAATTACTTGAATTAATACACACTGATATATGTGGTCTATTTCATGTTCCATCTTAGAGGAATGAAAAGTATTTTGTAACCTTTATTGATGACTATTCATGTTATTGTTATCTCTATTTGCTGTATAAAAAGTCTCAATTAGTGGACAATCTTTAGGTGTTAATTAATGAGATGAAAAAGATAGATAGAAAAGTGAAAGTAGTAAGGTCTGATAGAGGTGGTGAATATTATGGTGAATATAATGAGAATGGACAGTGTCCAGATCCATTTGCAAAAATTATTCAAAGTTAGGGCAATTGTGCACAATATATAATACTCAGTGCACCACAATAGAATGGTGTAGCTGAAAGGTAGGATAGTACTCTTATGGATATAATTAAGAGTATGTTAAGTTACATTAATGTACCTTGATCTTTATGGATGTATACATTAAAGAAAGCTGCGTATCTACTTAATAGGGTTCCTAGTAAAGTAGTTCTTGTAACACTTTATGAATTGTGGACAGGTAAGAAACCTAGCTTGAGGCACCTGCGTGTTTGGGATTGTCTAGTAGAAATAAGAATTTTAAAATCCTCATGAGAGGAAACTTGATGCAAGAACCATGATACATGAATATTTTATTGTCCTAACTATGATACATGAATAATTGAGTTTGGAAATGCTAAGTTCATTGAAAATGGACAAATCATTGGGAGTAGGGAACTAAGAAAGGTGGATATTCAAGAGATTCAGGTGAAACATCCTTCACCTAATGTCTCTTTTCAAGTTTTTATTCCGCTTTTTGTATCACAACCACGCAACATACCGGAGCAACAAGTTAACATTCAAAACCCACAAGAAGAGAATGTTAATAATGAATCAGTAAATAATGTGCAAGTCATAAACGATCAAGTGATACCGAAAGTAACAAAATTGCATAGGTCTATAAGGGGGAAAAGACCAGTTATATCAGATGATTATGCGGTGTATTCACTTAGGCACGAGCGTGATTTAAGTATTGATAAGGATTCTGTCTCATTTAAAGAAGCCCTAAAATGTAATGATTCTGAAAAGTGGTTCAATGCTATGAAAGAAAAGATAAAATTTATGGATGATAATAAAGTCTAGGAACTAATTGAGTTACGTAAAGGCTTAAAGTAAGTGGGTTGTAAATGGGTCTTTAAGACCAAAAGGGACTCGAAAGATAACGTTGAAATGCATAAAGCCAGACTTGTAGCCAAAGGTTATACTCAAAAGGATGACATTGACTTTAAAGAGACCTTCTCTCCAGTTTCAAAGAATGATTCTTTAAGAATTGTTATGACATTAGTAGTTTATTATGATTTAGAGTTTCACCAAATGGATGTAAAGACCATTTTTCTGAATGGTGACTTAGAAGAAGTTTATATAGACCAATCGAAAGGTTTTGTGACTTTAACATGGTGTGTAAATTAAAGAAGTCAATATATGGTTTGAAATAAGCTTCCCAACAGTAGTATCTTAAGTTTAATGATGTCATTACCTTGTATGGTTTTGTAGAGAACATTGTTAATAAGTGTATCTTTATGAAGGTCAGTGGGAGCAAGTTCATTATTTTGGTACTGTATATTGACGATATTCTTTTGGCTACTAACGATTTGGGCTTGTTGCATGATGTAAAGAAATTTCTCTCTAATAACTTTGAAATCAAAGATATGGGTAAGGTATCCTATATGATTGAAATAGAAATATTCCATGACAAAGCACAAGAATTTTTAGGGTTATCTCATAAAGGATTTTGTAGTGAAGTATTAGAGAGATTGAGGATGAGAAAATACTCAACAGGGATAGCTTCAATTCAGAAAGGGGATAATTTAGTAAAACGTAATGTCCCAAGAATGATTTGGATCGAAAGGAAATGGAATTTATTTCCTATATATCTATAATTGGGAGTATAATGGATATTTAGACTTATACTCGACCAGAGATTAATTATATTTTTGGAATGTTAGGCCGATATCAAAGTAATCCCGAAATGGACCACTGGAAAGCTGCAAAAAAAGTACTTAGGTATTTACAAGGCACCAAGGATTACATGCTCACATATAGGAAATCAGATCACTTAGAAGTGATTAGTTATTCATATTCAGACAATGTTGGTTGTGTAGACTTAAGGAAATCTACTTTCAGTTATCTATTTCAATTAGAATTTCTTAGCAGAGCAGAAAACAACTTGCCATTGCTACTGCTACTATAAAGGCTAAATTTGTGGCATGCTTTGAGTATACTATTCAAGAATTATGGTTGCGAAACTTTGTCGTAGGATTAGGTATTGTCGATAGTAGAGCTAAATTGCTAATAATTTATTATGATAATTCTACAGGTGTCTTTTTCTTTAAAAATGATAAGTATTTTAAGGGTGTTAAACACATGGATTTGAAATACTTGTCAGTCAAAAAGAAGTGAAAAAACATAAAGTGTCAATTGAAAATATTGGAACTGATTTAATGGTAGTGGATCTGTTCATTAAAGGATTGCCGCCTAAAACATTTACTGGTCATATTGAAAGGATGGACATTATAGATAAGTCCTTGTTAGCATGAGATTATGTTATATATATGCATATGTTTGGTTATTTACTATTATTGTTTTGACACTAATGAATTCAATTAAAGTTATGTTTTTGCTTATTTGTTAGTTGTCACATTATGTTGAGTACACACATTGTTTCATTGTGATGACAAATTATTTTTTAAGAAAACATTAAAGTTGAGAATCACGTTGGTTCTTGATTACTGTTATTTTGAGATGAGTTAATTGTGTAATACATAGAAAGAATCATGTCATTAGATGTCTTATGACCATCATGATCCTATTATTTCAATTCATTCAAGTTTGATGACTTGATTCAATATATGTTGCATACTTATATTGTTGGATCATTAAGTTGTAATATGGGTCAAATGGGAGATTGTTAGACTAATTTAATAATCATAAAATTGTAGCCCCTATTAATTGTGTTGATTATAATATAAGGTGGGCCTAAGATAATGGTTATTAGGCTTGTAGAGAATGTTAGAGTCACTAGTAAGTTGACAATTACCAAAAACAATTACATGTAGGTCCTTACACCATTTGAAAAATAAGAACAAAGAAGGAGAGAGTGGATAAACTCTTTGTTTAGAGAAGGTATTTGCAACCAAAGGGTATAGAGATCTATCATTGTAGACACAAATTATTCATGGACCAAAGTAAGTATTTCTTTCTCTCTCTTATATTATGAATCATAATTGAATGGGTTAAATCGATTTTGTTATATATAATCTTGGCATAATTATAGACTTAAAATATTGTTTAAAATATTATTGTTTAAATCTACAATATTGCAATAATAGGATTAACTATTGTTATTGGTGTGGATTTTTACAAAAAAAGGAATTCTTTTATATTCTTTTCTCTTAAAAAAAATCCCTTTTCTTCTTCCTCCACTTTGTAGTTCTTTCTTTCAGGATGAATAGTCAAATAAGAGTTATTAGGTGTTGTAGTTAGGAAGAAAGTTACATGCTAACAGAACAAATCTTAAAGAGAGATGGGCAAATTATATGAAACCCTTAATTTTTTTTCTTTTTGGATCTTGGCCGCATAGTATACGTATGTACTATAAGATCCTTAAAAAAATTAATAAGTGATGTCATTTATATTTTTTTCAAACCAGGGTTAATAAAGATGTTAAGTTGGAGTTTTATTTATACATTTGTAAAATGTTAAGTTTTTCTTGTATGTGTTGAAATGTTATATTCTAAATTAAATTTTCTTGAAGTCCAATTTAACCCTTTTGTCACTATGATTATGCAAATTCATTAAATTGTCACCGCTATCTTTTTACTTTTCGGGCTCCTTATATTATTGTTAGTAACAGACATGTACATATATTTGCTAACAGACGACAAATATTTTTTGATTCTCTCTCTTCATACCTTATATCTTATGAAAAAAAATTGTGACAACTTTCTCTCTTTTCTTACCCAAATTTTATGAAATTTATCATTCTTAACGATTGATATCAAAGTACAATTATACTAATTACGTATCTCTACAAACACATCACCATAGTATAAGGTACTTAGGGGTAAGACGTCAAATATTAGAGGAAAATTTTCATAATCAACTCAAAGAAATGTATAGGGAGGTGTTAAAAGGTCAGGTCTAAACCAAAATGTTGTCCCTCCTAAGAATTACATGAGATGTTTTAACGTTAGTAACAAATGCATATATATAATCTAGTTATGTTCCCTATGTTATCCCAAACAACCTAGTTTCATCTTTGACAAAAAAGGTCAATTCACAACCTATTTAGCCAAAGAACAAAACACGTACTCTACACATACAAAAGCCAGTCATATGGAGTTTCCATTATTTGATGGGATAGAGCTCAATAGCTAGGTATTTTCGACTAAGCAGTTTTTTTTTCATAAATCGTAATCTAACTGACATGAAGGTAACAATAGTGAGTGTCCATATGGAAGGAGCCATTATCGAATGACAATTAACTATTCCTCAAGCATAGGGTGATGTTGGATGAATTGTTATGGAAAGAATATTTATTAGCTCTTACTCAATGGTTCAAATATGAGACATTTAAGGATCGTATGGGCAATTTCAAGACGTTGCAGCAAATAGGGTGCATACGGGACTACTACATGTTGGATAGGTTACGTCTAAAATTATTTAACTCTAAAACATTATAACAAGCCTAAACCTTAGCTAAGAAGAAAGAGGCCATAGCTATTATTTTTTTCCCTAATTACAATCAAATCATATTCGATCCTATACTAACCCCAGCTTCTATAGTTCTCACTACGAATTACTAAAATGGACTCTTACTTACACCTTTAAGAACACTACCCATACCAATACCTCACAAACCTTCCTTGAAACCATGTAGGCAACTCAACATTAAAGAGTTCCAAAAAAAAAGAGCTAAAGGAATATAATTTTAGTTTGACGAAAAATACAATCCTGGCGATAGATGCAAAAAAAAAAAGGAACATGTTCCTCGTGGAAGATAATAACTTTGAACTGATGATGGAAGGGGAAACCGAGAAGACTTTGACAAATCCACCCATTTTGTCTTTACAAGCTATATTGGAACCTCTATAGGGAATTTTCAACAAATGACAGTATTAGGAGTACATAAGGGAGGACCATACACATACTCATCAACAATGGTAGCACCCACAATTTTATTAATGCCTCACTAATAAAGAAGGGGGTCTTATGAGTACTCTCCTATGAAACACCTTAAGGTTACAATAGGAGGGGGTCCTCAATTAACTTGTGAGGGACTTTGCAAGAACTTAGAGTGGCAAATGCAAACGGAGAACTTCTCCTCTAATGCCTTAGAACTATCATTCAGAGGATGTGATTTAGTCTTGGGAGTTCAATGGCTCTCAAGCCTTAATAACTTTATATAAAACTTTGATAAACAAGTAATGACATTCACATGGAAGGGGGAAATGTCTAAATTAAGGGTGATCCTATCAACCAACCTAAATCTAGCACTCCTAAGAAATTCACCAATATCCAAACCTTATATCAATAGCCAACTTTGTATGCTGAGACTCACATATTCCCTATATCAACAACTACAAGAGCTTACCATCGAAGATCATCTTCTAGAAGAAAACCATCAACAAACTTTGGCACGTTTCTTAGTTTAGTTTAGCCTTCTATTTGTGAACCCAAGGGATTGCTTCCTTCTCGCTCTTATGATCATTAAAGCCCCCTCATAGAGGGAGTGGAACCGATCAATATAAGGCCTTACATATATGGGAGATTATAGAAGAGCATAAGAGAAAACTCATAGGAGACCTCATGAACTAGGGAGTAATCCAACAAGGCCACATCCTCTTTTCCTCCCTAGTTATTTTAGATAAAAATAAGGATAGCTTGTGACGATTATGTGTTGATTACCATGATCTAAATAAGAACACCATCAAATATAGGTTCCCTATTCCCATTGTCAAAGAACTTAATGAACCTCATAGAGCCTCTTTGTTCTCTAAGTGGGATCTTTAATCTGATTATCATCATATGATAATGCACTTCATGTTTGTCCATAAAACAACCTTTCAAACTCATGAGGGGCATTGCAACTTCCTAATAGTGCCCATTGGGCTTACTAATGTTCCGTTTACATTCCAAGGATTAATGAATGAGTTGTTCAAGGGGCACTTAAAGTGTTTCGTGTTGGTTTTCTTTGACAATATTTTGGATTATAGCAAAACATTTGAATATCATGTTTAACACTTAAAGATAACTATAGGAATTATAAAGAGTGACCAACTTCTCCTTTGAGGACACAAATTTAACTTTGGGGCTTAAGGTGGAGTATTTAAAGCATGTTATTTTGGGTTTTGAAGTTGTTATCTTAAAGAATGTAGAAACTAGTGGAGTATTTAGAGCATGTTATTTTGGGTTTTGAAGTTGCGACTATCATAAAGAATGTGGAAACTATCTTTAAACAGCCAACTCTCACTAATGATACATAATTCAAAGGCTTCTTGAGACTAGTTGGTTACTATAACGGTTTATCAAGTGATTTAGTATCCTCAACAAGACTTTAACTCAGTTGCTTGAAAAGAATGTGTTTGAATGGAATAATGAGGTAGAAGAAGCCTTCCAAAAGATTGAAACTAACTTTATTAATGGCCCTTTGTTGGCACTACCTAACGTGTCCAAGCAATTGACAGTCGAGATTGATGCCTATGATATTGGCTTAGGGGTAGTGCTAAATAGGAAGCACATCATATAGCATTTGTAATTAAAACACTACATAAGAAAGGGAATTTCTCATAGTCATCATAGCAGTCAAGTGCTAACGTCAATACCTTAATGGAAGACCCTTCATTATCTATACAGAACACAAAAGCCTAAAGTTCATAGTGGAGCAGCGGATGCATACACCCTCTAGTAAATATGTCTTCCCACATTATTATGCTACAATTTTGAGATTAGGTATAAGAGGAGTAAGGAAAATCTTGTCGTTTATGTCTTGTCCCAAATATCTTGCTTTGAGCTTTATGCTTTAATTCTCTCTTCAGAACAGATTGATCTGTGGAAGATATAAGGAACAACTAAGAAGTTGATCCCACTACTAAAGACTTGATAAGAAAATTGCCTGAAGGGAGCATGAGTTTGAGCTTTTATCAATGGGCAGATGGAATCCTAAGGTGGAAGGGACAAGTTGTGATCAGATATGACATTGAACACTCAATAGCATTTATGGTGTATAAAGGGTCAATTGGAGGGCACTCCGGTTTTACAGGAACCACCAAGAAGTTACATGCCTTATTTCATTAGAAGGATGTTCAAATAGATGCTAGGAATCATGTTAAAAGTTGTTGCATTTGTTAACAAGTATGAGACCACACCACCTACGAGATTTCTACAACCACTCCCTATTCCTAGAGGGTGTTAGATAGACATCTATATAGATTTCATCGAGGGCATTCCCATCGTGAATCATTGTTCAGTGATCCTAGTAATTGTTGATAAGTTTTGTAAGTATGACAACCTGCTTCGAAACTATCATTTAAAGAGCAGTAGCGTTAAATTAGTTGTCTATCAAGATCAACTGATAAATCATGTGACAAACGGAATCCACTCCCTTGCCTATAACTCCTTTTTTTCCCCCTCCAATTTTACACTTGCTTTCTGTAATTCTTTGCCCATGACAAATCTCCAAGGTCTCTAATTCATGAATATTTACAAATATGAGCTTCTCACGGGTGTCTTGGGAAATTCCCTATACCAGCTTTAAAAAAACAGCTGGGAATTCCTGTATCGTGTCTCCGTGGCTGGGATTCTAAACTACCAAGCATTTGCTCTTCTTTGTTAACACCTTTAATCACTTTTTGAGGGATTTGATGCAGCTGTTGGCTGACCATCTTTCTTATCCTTGGTGGCAGAAGTCCCCCCTCCATTCCGGCTAGAAGCCAATTCCTTGGACTCTACGGGGAAAGGAGATGAAGGTATTTCCTCCTCAATTGGAAGTGTTCGTTTTGAGCCATCTAGGGCAACACCGAGAACAATATTCTCTTCCAGTGGAGGCCTGCCCACTGATGACGATGCCACAGACCTCTCAGCATCCTGTTTATCTTGAGAAATGACTGAAGGAATATCACTCCTATCATTACTAGATTCTGAATTAGCAATTGATGACTTCTCAGCTGTTCCTCCTTCTGAAGTTAATTCTTCAGTATTCAGCTGCCCTGTTCCTGTTGATGCGCTTCCACCAGTACACTGTGCTTCTGCGTTCTTTCGAACTACATTATCAGGTGCCAAATTGACTTGAGAATCGGATGTAGGCAATGAAACCTTAGAATTTTTCCTGGTGTTGGAAGCAGAAGTTTCTCTTTTTGAGTCAACATTTGGAGTTGAACTAGGTTTGGCATCTCCTTTTGGATCAGAAGATAAGGGTTCTTCAACCTCATCTTTTTCATCAATTGTTCTTGTTGGACGACTTGAAGCTTTAACCTTATCATCACCATTGATTTTATAAGAGGGCTCGATCAGCAATAGAGGACGGTTAACAGCTGCTCTGGAGCGATTAAAAATGGTGTCAGCATATGCAGTATTGTCCAAATCAGGCTCACTGTATACTTTCTGGATTGTTCGAATAGGCATAGCAAGCCGGGCTCGATGATGACTTACAACTCTGAGAAGATCCATAAGAACTGCTTCCTGTTCATTCCATTTGTTATAACAAATTATTAAAACTTTTAAACTGAGATAATGCGGGTGAATCATTAAGATCCAGATAGTATGAGTCAAACATGATGCAAAAGGATCCGCCAGATCCAAGAAAGAGGTAAGAACTAAATACATATAATTAAAGAGAACGAGAAAAAATGATTTCATTTTCCAATTGTGAATGTCTCACCATTAGTTTGCAAGAATTTTACAGTCCAAGAGCAGTTTTCAATTTAAATTTCTTTTGGTCCATTCAGGTTTTAGGACACATTAGCACGGATACCAAGGCTCTAACTCTAAAGATTTACCTACAAAAAGGATCAAGTACAATAACTTACCTTTGCACACATATATTCTTCATAATATGAGGTTTTGACAAAGCATGAGATCAAAATCTGCGAAATCAACAAACGAGCAACACATCAGCACGAGGAGAGAAGTGAACGGCTACAGAGACCCCCTATTTCCTATGAAGTTGGATACACTGTATCACGGACCAAAAAGTGGAAGACGCTAAACCTAGTAAGAATGGCAAGCAGGGAAAACATAGTAAGGTTCAAGGGTCAAACACATATTTCACCAAGCAACTTGATCCAAACAGGGAATAAACATATTTGTTTTCATATATGTTTTAAATTTTTTATTTTTGTTTTCTTATTCAGTAAAAAAAATAACTTAGTTTAAATTTATGATTTTTATTTTTAGTTTTAGTTTCTTCCTGTTTTAATAAATTATGAAGGCCATAAAAAATGACTTGCTTTCTGTTTCTTTTCTTTTCAGATTTACTATCAAGTAAATATAAATTATTTAATAATAACTATTAGTAAAAATTATAAATAATTTAATTCAATATTATATATTTAATCATTTAACATTAATTATTAATAATTTAATCTAACTTTTAGTTTAATTTAAATTTTAAGTTTTGAAAATAAAATAATATTAAATTGATAATTACTAATAAATTTATTTTAAATTTAAAATATCGTCAAAATGTATAAATTGTAAATAAATTTTGTTTAATAATTAAAATTTTATTTAAAATAAATATTAATTTATAAATAAATAGTAATATAATAATTTTTCATTGATAATTGTCAATAAATATTATATAAAATATTAAAATAAAATTTATTTTATTTATTTGTTTATAAAAACTAAAAATTACAATAGAAAAATAAAAGTGAAACTAAATGAGGTATTTTGGTTGTTCAAGATTTAAAAAAAAAAAGAAACTTCAAGCAAGCATGCAAATAATCAACCAATTACGATTACTCCAGACCATCTCCAGGAACAACATCACTCCTCAAATTTCCTTTCATTTTTCACAGGACATCAAATTTTGATAAAAATTTCATACCATCTCCAGGAGATCTCTATTTATCTTCATATTTCCCATTGCAGGACTTCATGCCAGACACACTAATTGCATAATAGAGGACTTCATGCTAGACACACTAATTGCATAATAGAGCAAATAATGAAATTAAAGCTTTACCATAAGAGCCTGATTCTCTGGATTGATGTTTTCCAAGAAAACTCTTCTGTGCAATCTTTGCTGCTCTATCAGAGGATTTTTTGCTAAAACCTTGCGCATATCAGCAACAATGTACTGCAGAAAGATAAACCCAGACCTAACCTCTTAATTGATATATGGTAAAGTACATATTTGCTTAACAGACATGTGAGCATCTCACGTTGATTTTGTTCGCATCCAAATGACTGATGGCAAGATGGGTCTTGATGCGCCAATGAGATTTCTGGCTAAGATTTCTAACAACACTCACAGAAAACTTATGGTTTGGAATATGAACTGCTTCACGATCATCACCTCTTATAACTGTTGGAGACCACCAGCCCACTTGCTGGAACAATACACAATCCAATACTTAGATGGGAAAAAGGAGAACATGTCAAGGGACCTAATCAATTTCTCATCTGTTCGAATGAACATTCAGTTCACTAGCCCCCAGATTCACATGGAGCCACAGACAGGAAATTTAATGCAAGATAATTAGTGACCATATTATGGAGCATTGTTTCATGATTTTCGCTAGCTTGCCAGACTTATACTCTATTTCCTTTTGTAATTATTAGAGAAAGAAGAGAAACGAACCTCAACAGTACCAGATACTTCATACCCTTCAATCTTTGTTTGAATCCAGTCATTCAATACAAATGGTCGTGTTGTATGGATCATTATGCTTGAGAGGAAATTTGTGAATATCTGAATGACAAACAGTGCCTCAGTTGAAGATGCACTTAATCATGAATATTTAGAGAAATTCAAGGAAGACTGGATTGACCTTAGGCTATGAAAATAAAATATTTTATAAACAATGTGCACAGCAAAGTCAAAATATACCTCCCGACCAGCAAGGGTTAGCAACACCGTTCCCAGACCCCCAGCTGTTAGACACTTTTGGGTGGAGAAACCCAAAAGTTCCATAAACAATGATACAGCGGCAACCCAAACAGCAGTATAAACAGCTTTTCCAGCAAAACTAATGCCCATCTGCCAAAAGGAACACATTGCAGATCTCAGCCACATTTCAGCCATACAACTTCATAATATAGTAACACAAGATAACAAAAGATAAATCTAAATGATGCCATCATAATTCACAAAACTTAACAATTTAACATGAAAATACACGCATCCAGAGGGTAAATTAGACACAAAAGATCCTATTATGTTATCAAGAGAAAAAAAAAATGCCATGTCAGCTCAATAGGTTGCCACACAGTAGAGCCGCCACCAGTGGTCTACGTAAATCCTACAAGAGCATGCAATAAAGATCAAGAGATCAAGGCTCCACAACTATAGAGGAGTGATTGGTTCCTATTCACCACATAAAAGAGATAAAAATGTGAGGTTTCCGCATAGTAGGTAAAAAAGTCTTTAAAAGGAGTTTTAGAATTAGTTTCTTCAAGCACATTAAAATAAGTATATACATAATTCTTACACATACATAACTTGTATCTCCTTGTTGGAAAAACATGTGGCCAATGATTCACAAAATCAAGTCATCCAACATTGAAAGCAAAATTTTCTTTCCAATTTTAAATCTTAAAATACTGACTTCGATAAATTTTCTTCCAAGTTTTCACCAATGCAAAAGAATTAAACTTTCAATAAAAGCACAGTAGCGCCAGTAAGAACATAAAAAGTATAATTACAGACTTCAAAAGTCATGGACGCATACCTTTCTTGCATTGTCAGAATCATTTGCATCAGAGAAGAACTTTTGTGCCTCTTCAATCAAGCTGCAAGCAGAAGACAGAAGTCATACTTAAAATCACAACGCAGGATTAGTCATCAAAATTGTCAAACAACTCAAAGTGACAATCAAGCACAAAAATATGACTGAAGTGCTACATGAAACTGAACATAAAAGATACAAGCACAATCAACAAGCATAAACCAATATAAAAGGCAAAACAAACAAACAATCAGCCTTTGCTGAGAACCAAGACAACTGGGAAGTAAAAGGGATAAGCACCAATACAATATAGATGACTCCATAAAGGAAATAAGGATCCCAAAATGATTAATAATGAATCAATAATATGCAAGTGACCAAAAGATGCATAGATTGCAAAAGTTGTGAAGACAGCATTTAGTGTTTTTTTTTTTTTTTGGCAATATGCTGCTTAGTAAAGAAGAAAGTTGAATGTTGCTGAAGCAAAGCAATTCAGTGTTCACCAGATCAACTTAATTATTTTCATAAAGAAGGGACAATCCCTGACTAAGGATGGCGAAAGGGCTTGGACTCAGATTGAAGTCAACGGACAAAATCCAATTTGTCTGAGCTTTAGGTCTGGCTTGGGCCTATGGGCCTCAGCCTAAAAAAAGCCCAAAACCCTATCATGAATGGGCTTTTCGGTCCAGCCCAGGGGGCATAAAAATTTTCAAACCGGGGCCTGGCTCATCGCCAACCCTATCCCTGGCTTTTAACCTACCAAACAGTAACAACCAATTTCAATTTACCACTTCTATACAACAGACAAACTTGACAAAACAACTACCTTGACAAACAAGAGGCAAATGCCAATACAGTTGCCAATGATCGCACAAAACTGAGAACCCGTTGTTTCACAGCCTGGCTTGCTTGTGATGGGAGAATTACTGGATCCAATACTCTGATATATTAGCAGCTTCAGTTAGAACTAATCAAACAGTTGGAGATAGACATCTGGTAAAATGTTCCGCCGATACCTGCAGATCAGTGTGGCTCCACTCCAAAGCAGTAAAGGCTGAAGATAAGATGTGATGACATAATTTGTATTGCTGCTTTTCCAACTATTATCAGATTTCTGCATCATCATAAGAATAAATGGGAGATCAAGAAGTTTGAGGAGTTAATAAGAAATTATTTTAGAAAGGCAAACTATGTGTATTAAAACATACATGGAGAAAAACCATTCTACCCAATCGTATAAGTGGGACAAGACCCCATACAGAAAAGGCAATGATGCTCACTGCAGGAATCAATTTCACCAAAAGAGGACTTCCTTGTACAGCATTGTAGGTCCTAAGACGTGCATCACAACAGATGAGTATTAATATCAGACTCATGCATCCAATGAAGAAAGGGTGAAGATGACAGGTTAGCCAAAGAAAAATGAGAAAACGGAAAATAAGTACAATCACTACTCTGACCACAATAATCTTTGGATGCATCATAGAAATTATAAAGTTCTTAGTCAATGGATATTTAAATGTATTGGCAGATCAAAATTTAAATACATTTATCCTTATCCTTATAACATGAGAGAATAAAAATTAAAGAATGATAAGAAAGAGGATAGGAAACACTTACAATTAGATTACTGTGGCACATTGAGAAAATTTTCTTGCAGACTATGACTATTGATACTACTAAACAGTTCAAAGTGGACAATATAGCTTCATGCCAAAATCTACTTAATATGAGACTAAGAAAATTGAGAGTTAATCAGACATACAATTGTGAATCCAGAGACCTTTAAGGTTCAATTAGTAATGTTAACAGGACATGGTTGAAAATTATAAACCCACACCTATAAATCGTGACTTATGAGTTATGAACCATATAAAATGTAATTTTTCCACTCACTCAAGCACCTCAATCTATTACTTATGGGGCTATTGAAGCATTAAACAATCCGATTCATTAAAAGGCATAAATTTATAGAACTTATAATCTCGAAGTTGTCTCACTGAAGCATAGAACTTTTGGTATCACTAAAAGGATTTGAGTTGTCCAAATCTTATGGCTAGTAAAATTTAAATTTAAAAGTAGAAGCAAATACAAATGTGAGCATACCTTGTCAGGACAACAGTAGCAGATTTTAGTATCGGAATCTCATTGCCTCCACCTGGTGTTAGGACAGATTGGCAGACGAAGACATTATATCTTGTAACCATAGGGTTTATTGGGCCCTTGATGCTGCTTAAAACATGAAGACTCCAAGCATCCTGCCGCTAAGATGCAAGGCCCAGTAATTCATAAAGCTCATATAGAAATCACATGCACAGATAAAAAGGGTGAGCAAAAAGCAGGATAAGAAAATAGAGTAGCAGATATCTTGAAACAAACCAAGAACAATAGCAAGAAAACTATTTTTTAAAATATACAAAACTCTCAAATCAAATAAATATACACAGAATAGTCGCTGATAATTAGAAATGTTTATGCATAGATAGAATGACATACCAACCCATGTGATGAGAAATTAATGTTGGCCATACTTGCTTTGTCCTTTACAATAACACTCTGTGAAAAACAACTCAATATGAAATAGAGAACAGCGGCATGCGTATCAAACTCCATCTTGAAAAGAGAAACAGTGATAAAATGATGGACAACTCACACTACGTTGGCGATTGCACCCATGGATGTTTTGAATCATAAATTCACGAGACAATTTGATGGAAGTTACATGCGTCATGGTAGGATTCAAACGAAAGATTCCAATAGGAGGTCAATCTCATACAGCAGTTGAAACCCAATTCCGGCCCAATCCTATCTATTACTTTTAAAATGTGTTCAGATATTACACGACCAATTCAGAACCTGTAAACAGTGATAATTAGACAGGCCGCCACTATAAACCACGCAAGGGTTAAAAGAACAAGACAGCAAGTGAAATCAAGAATGACACGGCACTTGACTCCTAACAAATGAAAGCTTTTCCTTCAACTTGGAACAGAGTGATTAAACAGGACCTAGTTAAGCTTCATCATTAAAAAAAGCTTCAATTTTCTTTTACTCTACAGCTTCGACGACTTTCCTGGAAAACTATCTCAAAAGCTTAAGGAAATGAACTCCGATTTAAACTAAACCCTAATTTCCAGAATGCCGAAGGCGTAGCTTCAGGAAGCATCTACCCAAAACGAATTGCTGTATAGTTAAACATAGTTAACCCAGATAAACTTTCCAAGGCTACAGACGGAATCATAGAAACGAACAATTGTAACCTGTTATAAAGCAAACATTCGTTTAGTTTCCTAATTTTCACAAAGAAAAAAAAAAGCTATGATAAATAAGAACAAACCGTTTCTTTTCACCGAGAAACAAACAGGAAATACTTTCCGAGAAAATCTGGAGAAAAAGAAACGTGAATAGATTACCTTCTTAAGAGAGAGAATGAGAAATTACACCGTACATTTCTCAATTGTAAACTGAACGTTTACGGCTTTGAGGGGTTGGCAACATCATCGATGTACTGGATTTACTCTAACGTGCGCCAAAGGTTGAGTCCTCCTCGCTGCACGTGGACCACAAGGATCTTGGAGTTTTGGATTTCGTTTCAATTATTTTATTTTTATTTTTTTTTTTTTTTGTTGGGATCCCAACCTAAAGCTTTACGCGGCGCCTTGACGTGTCAGTATTGGTAACGTGCGAGTGCGCGAAGTGTTGATGTTTGGTCTCCGGCTCCGTTTCCCAAAGTGAGAACTCTTGAACATTTGAAAACAAGATAAACGTACTTCTTCCAGCTTTACCAAAAGTTCAATTTGGACTGCAGTGGAAACTGGCGAGTATTTGAAACCTTGTATCACTCATTAAGCAGGAAATGAAAGTATTGCCCGAGAACAACATAGGTAACACTCACCATCTTCCGAATACAACAAGAACTGCCCTTGAGAGCATTCAAACATTGCTCCAAGCAAATCCCCAGTCCACCTTTTTACAAAACTAGGAAAGGTTTGCCATGCAGACAAAGGTCGAGGATTGAATGGATGAAAGGAGGAGACAAAAACACAACATATTTACACAAGGTAGTTATATCCGAGAAATCAACAATAAATTAGTTTTACTGATGCATAACAATCGAGAGTCTCAACATTCCTTGTGTAATAACTAGTTTTTCAAATTAAGAGATTAGAACACTAGACTATTGCATAGAAGCGCTGTCATTGAAAATTCATAAATTGCATTTTATTCACATGTATATCAATAACATACATACCTTAATTATTATTTAGTACACATTGTAAAGAATGTATATGTGCTCAATTGACTTATTTCAGGGTATAAAAATATTAAAATGATCATGATGTTAATTGTGTATTGTTTATTGTTTATGCCTTAGAGTGGTTTGATTGATTACAAATAGTAAATTTAGAATTAATTTAGTATAATTAAAATTTTGATGAATTAAAATGTACATTTAGTATAGGAAAAATGCCTAGTGGTAAGACAAATGGATACATGAAAAATTAAAATGATTAAACTTATGAATAAGTGACATTTGGCATAGATGAATGAGTTACATCTGACATAGCTAATTAATTGATAAATGGAATTGATCATAGAGTGACAAATGGAGTAATAACTAGGTGACATTTGGTGGCTTAGGAAGATGATAAGTGGCTAGCATGCTCAAGGACATATATTAATCCAAATTAATGACACCTTACACCTAGTTGAATTAAGCAAGTATTAGAAAGTTTCTGTTGTGTTCCTCTTCTTTCTTGCTTCTCTCCATCAAAGCCTACATCCATCTCCTAGCTCTACATTTTTTGTTTAAGTCTTCTAAATTGCTACACCAAAATCCATGCTTTACCCTCACAAAGTTAGGTAAAGAATTAGAACATAGTTGTTCTTGTTATAGCCTTTGATCCTAGCTGAAATCCAATCAATTCCTACCTTGAATTTATGATGATTTTTGCATACGTGGAGAGCTGAATTAGCTTGATCTTTAAGCTAGAATTTGAGATGGACAAGTAAAAGATTGATATTTATGGCATGTTATAATAGAGAATTTATGATGATGAAATTAAGATGAATTGTATGTGATATTGATGATGAATTATGCTGAAAATTTCTCCATGAACTTGGATACTTTTTTGTTGTGTTATTGATGTATGAATAATAGGTTATGGATTGTTTTATGGATGAATTAGATTAGGACTTGAGGCAAAATGAAGGTGAATTTATGTTAAAGAAATGTGCTAATATAGTGATCTTAAAATGGCAACAGAACTAGGATACATGATTGTTATTGAATGATAATTTTTGTTTTAATTTTGATGTGTTAAAGATAATGATATGTGAGTTGTCTAATGAATGATTTTTGAATTGGGTTTGGACATGAATTTGATAAGGGATTGAAGCATGAATAAGGTATAATTGAAGTGAAATTGATGGACTTTGGTGAAGGTGTGTTGGATAGAGTATGAAGGAGTAAAAATTGGAAGCAAAATGAAGGTTATGGGTGAGTGAACCTTCAGTTCACTCATTCCACAATTGTGGGATTTATTAGGCTCCTTCCCACGATCATGGGAAGTACTTTGGAAGGAGAAAAGGTTAGTTTTGGGCAACTAGTGGACTATATAAGGTTAAGACACTTTATAATGGTGTAATTAGACTTCATTAGGACTTAAAATGAACCTACAAAGTTGTTTGATTAAGTGATTAAGTGTTTGATAAGTTCAAGTTGTTAATTGAGGTTATAAATTAAGGAATGGAATGATTGATATCAATGTATAAGAATTTTAAAAGTATGAGTTGTTAATGGTATAAATATGTTCATGTGAATGCAAATGTGATTCAAATGATATAAGAAATGACTTAGGTATGATTGAACGAGAAATGGGAAATTGTGTGAATATTTAATGCTTGGAAAGAATTAATGAATGTATGATTGATGAATTTAGGGTAACCAAACTTACCTAACGCATAACCTAATTGCAAATAAGTTATATACAAGCTATAATGAATGAATAAGCAAGATTTGTGAATAAGGTTACATACTCGAGATAGTCAATTGAGCATGCATTGAACAAAACACATATGCATGTGTATGATTGAGTACTTATTTCATTTGTGTGTATTGCATGATTTAGAAGCACAAATTAACTGACAACATTTAGACATTGTCGGCTCATTCAGGCAACTATCTAGGGCATACTGTGAGCTAACCTAGATGTTTACTCACTCTATTTGAATTGTTTTTAATTAACTGTTAGATATTGAACTATTACTGATATGATTGTGATAATTCTAGACCATCAATTATCCAAGGAGTTTAATATTTGAGACAATATTAGAAGTGTTTGCAAACTGAATGTTAATATAGAAATTGTGCTCTCAACTATATGTTGAATGCCAGACTTAGGTCAGATGAATATGCTATATGACTGTGCACACTGAATGAGAATTATTGATAGCATAATATGTTATTTGATCCATTTTTCATTACATTGATCTACATGATCAGATGAAGGAGTTGTGACTGGAGTGACCAATGTGAAAGAGAGCTTAAAGCTAAAAAATGTGTACACAAAGCCACAGGCTCAACGATTAATGAGCTCAGTATCTACAATGGGTATGGGACAGTATCTAAAATGATCCCGGTATCTACAACAAATATAGGATAGATAAATAAAAAATAAAAGTGGAGTCTCATGTGCATTACATATATATCTTTACATGTATCATGTGAACCATTGTAAAGAATGATTAAATTGAGTTGATGTAATGTTATGTTATGTTTATGTACATGTGAATGATTGTGAAAAACAAAAAAAGAGGAATGAATTATGTTGCCATAGTGATATGAAATACTTGTATATATGTTGATGATATGAATGATTAAAGTGAAAGATTAGATTGTTCTGAAAAGATTATATGACATGTTTGTATTATAATGTGCTCATTGAGATACAATGTATAGTGTGATTTTGTATACAAAATTATATAGGAATTGAGTCAAGCTAATGTGATATACTTGTGAATTTGGTTGTATACTTGTGATGTTGTATTTTGACTCGAGTGAGCACATCGATAATAGTTCACTCATTAAGTTCGCAAAACACATCAAAATTGCAAATGTTGATTGCCAGGTACTAAGAAGACCTAGCTTCTAAGGCAATCTAGTAGCTGTCTAATATTGTCAATTTTGGAAATAAGAAATGGCTTAAAGGTCTGGTCAACTGATGTCTGAAGAGTTTAGTTAGAATGTTTTGTTAGCATCTCATTTCATGTTAGACATTTTGTATAAAATAGTGAATTCTTGGTTGTTTTTGTAATGTAAATATATGGATTATTAAATGTATTGACAATGTAAGCTTATATTTGAGAATGAAATGAAGAAAAGTTGATCTTACGATTACTTATGTTATATGTCATGCCATAATAAGTGATTGTGATTGCTCTAACATGCCATTCTTATAGTGTATGTTCTTAAATGTCCTCTGGTTGTTCAGGTATATACTCTATGATAGTGGGGCGTTAAATTTTTGGTATCAGAGCATGGTTTGGCATCCCTAGGGATATATAAGAGCATTTAGACATGATATATGGTGAGAGACTCGTATAGTGATCATAACTATTGTTTGTTATAGATCATCTGCTATAGAAGACCAAGTAGTATAGTCAACTGACCTTGAGTCTATAGGAGCCAATAAAGAGTCTCTAGTATCTCAATCTAAACAGATGCCTCTGAGAATTCCTAAAAGAAGGGAAAGGAGATATGATAAGCTTAGAAAGCAGGGGGCTGTAGACTTTTATAAAAGTACAGACCTTGAGGAGCAAAAGGTTGGTTGGAAAGAACTGAATGGGTGTTTGATCAAATAGATTATGAGTCTGATAAAAGGTTCGACTACGTAGTCTCACTACTGCAAGGTCAAGCTTATCAATAATACAAGATTGTTCCTAGAAGTTTCCCCCTATTTGTAAACTAAAATGTGAAGATTTTTTGAAAGTTTTCAAGGAGAACTATATGCCCAAGATTTACCAAGATTGGAAGATGAAAGAGTTCTTAGATCTGAAACAAGGGAATCTTACTGTAGCTGAGTATGAGGTGAGGTTTAATGAGTTAATGGGGTATGCCATTGCATTAACTCTGACTGAGGATGATAAGTGTAGGCGATTTGAGGATTGACTAAATATGGATATCAGAACGAGGTTAGCCAATACTAATCTAAGTAGCTTTACTGAGTTGAGAGTTATCTCAATCCGAATTGAACAGTTATTGAGAGATGGCCAAGGAGAGTACAAGCAGGAGTTTAGAATGAAGAGGCAGGGTGAGTCCCAAGCTGATTTTGGCAGGAGATTTAGTAAACACCAGAATAGATCGTTTCGATCACAGACTAGATTGAGACAGATGGGATTTAGACCAAAAGGTGGTTTTGTGCAGTCTGGTAGTGGCAGAGGTCAAGTATCTGGTGGGCAAATACATCAGATGGCTAGTTGTGAGCACTGTGAAAAGAAACATGGTGGAGAATGTTGGAGGTTAACGAGAGCTTGTTTACATTGTGGCTCTCATGAGCATCAGTTTAAAGATTGTCCCGCAACCTTTAGAGCACAATCTAGAGTAAGAGGGGGGTCAGTGACTGAGACAACTGTCCTATAAAGTAGAGCTAGTGGAGTAGGATAAAAAGGTAGAGGTAGAGGCAGAACAAGTTCAGCACGTCCTAGTATTAAGACTAAGGTGTGAAGTAACCAACTGCAATCTCATGCTAGGATCTTTGCTGTTACCAGACAGGAGGCACAGAACTCCCCAGATGTTGTTGCAGGTGTGTTGCATGTCGCAATATAGTTTATAAAATCATCTGCGAGGTGCTAGCTTAAAGACTAAAAAGAGTTATGGGAAACTACATTGACTTATCTCAAAGGGCATTCATTCCAAGTCATGTTATAGGAGACAATATATTGTTATTGCAGGAACTTTTCAAAGCCTATGGTTTTATAAGAGGAAGAAAGAACTACTTTCTTAAGGTAGACTTGAGAAAAGATTTCGATAGTGTTGATTGGAATTTTATTCTAAATACCCGTCAAAGCTTGGATTTTCCAAAAGTATTTATACAATAGATCTCAAAATGTGTCACAACTCTTACATTTAAAGTATTGGTGAATGGAAAGCCTAGTAAACACTTTAAAAACTCCAAAGGAATCTGATAAGGCGACCCCTTTCTCTATATCACTTTGCTCTTGTTATAGAGGTCTTTAACAGAACTCTTAAAGTTGTGGTAAAGTGAACTAAAGCATTTAAATATTACTCTAAGTGTAAGAATGTAAGGATTACAAACTTGAACTTTGCGGATGATCTTTTTCTATTTTCTAAGGCATATCAGACTTCAGTCTCTACAATAATAATGGCCCTAAAAATATTTAACAATCTCCCTGGTTTGGAAGTAAATTGTATAAAAAGTAGTTTCTTATTGTCTAAATTTGATTTGGACTGTGAATCAACTATCCAATCCATCACTAGTTTCAGCTTTCTACCTTTGCAAATTGTTTATTTTGGCATCCCAATTTCAAGTTCTAATCCTACTTCTGCTGATTTTTCCTTGCTAGTTAAAAGAATCAAAAGTAAAATTGCATCCTGGAGCTTTAAATCTCTTTCTACAAGAGGAAGGATCCAACTTATATCCTCTATACTAAACTACATCAACAAATTATGGTATGCTCATTTGGTTATACCTAAAAAATAATTAAAATTGTAAAGAAGATCTGCAATAACTTTCTATGCTATGGACAGGTGGAATTTACTAGGAGGGCTAGAATGCAGTGGAATGTGGTTTGTTTACCCGAGAATAAAGGGTTCTTAGGATTTTCGCACTAAAAATAATGAACACAATACATATGGCAAAAAGACTGGTGATTATTGATTGATAAGCAATCCATATGGTGTAAATGGATTCATGGCAGATTCATCAAGGAAGGAAACATCCAGAATATTAAAATCAAAGCTACTTCTACATCCACTTTGAGAACTATCCTAAAAATAAGAGATATCTTAATATACGAATTTGTCACTCTAATTGGGAATGGTAAACTACTAGTTATCTTATGGCCCTCTAATCAACTTACAAGCGATGTACTGTAGAACTACTCTCAACCATAACATCATAACTGAGGAAGCTCTAAAGGATAGGCAAATCTTTACATATTTTTTATGAACTTAATCAAACTAACATGCTTGGAGGGGAAGATAGTACTATCTAGAAGCACTCCAAAAATGGGACCTTCACCAATAACTTTTGTAGGAATTTCTTACTAAAGCACTTTAATATAATTCCCTGGACCAAGGTTGTTTGGAATAATCACTGCCATCCCCGAGCCACTTTTACTTTATAGAAAAGTTTAAAGGGTAAATTATCAGTAAATTGAAGTGCTTTCTCAATATACATAATAAGGGCAGCTTATGTCAGATGGTTGAGGAAAGTCACGAACATCCATTCTTCCAATGCGAGTTTGTTAATACTAGCTAGAAGACGATCCTACACTGATGTTACATAATGAATACTCCTAATTATTGGAACTCTTTTAAGGCTTGGTATGGTCAGCTTTCACTCTCCGATGATCCTATCAGGTGGTGCTTCTACATAACTCTCTTTTTTATTATCAAGGTTATCTAGGAGGAGAGGAACCTTCGAATATTTCAAAATATAAGCTCATCTAAGGAGCAGTTTCACAACAATTTATTGCTGCAAATCAGAAGATACCTTAGCTTATACAAGCTAAATTTCCAAAACTAAGAATATTGGCTTAAAATGTGGAACATTTAACTCCTATCATGCCTAGGTAGTTAGCTCTTTTCTCTAATGTAACCTATATTGCCTTAACAAATAGGTACTGCTCTTTATAATTTGCTTGTAACTTTTTTTTTTCTTTTAATGGCCAAATTCATTACAATTCCTAAAAAAAAGTTTGAATCTAGTGATGAAATCTATAAAATTAAAAAGGAAAATATAATATTTTAATAAGATAAAATAATTAAACAAAAATGATCTTATTGTTGTCTTCAACCTTATCTCTTGCGTCTGTGCCTTCTATCATGTTCTTTCTTTTTATACAAATATGAGAGTTCAAGTAAATTAAATCGATCATATGTTGTTTAAGGTAAGTATGTCGTCTTCTTGATAAGATTTTTTTTTTCTAATGTCTAAACATATTAGTTCATTAAGCGAGGATGGATAATTACTAGGTTTTAAGAGTGGGTCTATTTTATGCCACCCTCTAAAGCAATATTGTTCCTCAATAACGCCAAGACATCTTTCAGTACCTTAATTCATTCATTTGCCCTACTTGAAATAACTACCTTTAGATCCTTGCAATAACATCATCAATCCCATTATAATTAGAATTAAGTTCTTGACTTAGATGTTAACATCAATCTATCAAACACTTGACAAGTTTCTTTTTGTTAAACACTTTATGACTGTTTTGTTCTTAGTAATTGTTAGGGATAAATGTCTAGAACAAGCAATAAATAACAAAATAGAGTCTTTTATTCATGTGAAAAATGAGATACAAACAATGTGAGTTCTCACTTAATCTCTTGAACACTTTTTATAAACATATAAATAAGATACGGAATTGCTAGAAGTTATGCTTTGTTCTTACAATGATTTAGAAAAACAAGTGTAACTTTTATATTAGGTTCAAATAAGGTGATTACGAGAGGCATTTTTGGTACTAACAAACAGAAATGTCAATTGATAATTGTCAATCATTAATTGTCATTATATGAATCCATCTTGGAGCTAGAGTGATTTTGGTCTTTCCATAATCTATTTAATGAATTTCCATGTAGAAGAGATAGTGCTTTACTTGCAACAAATCTCAGATAAAAAAGCATGCACAAAATAATCAAGCAAATGCCTTAATAAACATCAACATAAAGGGATAACAAGTGATAAGGTAGATTAAATTTGAGAAAGAGGAATTGGTAAGACAACATAAACTTCATGAAGACACAGTGCTCGCGAAAGTGAACATTACAAACTTCAAAATTAAAAGAATCTTAGTTAATGATGGATACTTTATCTATATTCTATTCTATGAGACTTTTAGGTAAAGAATCATAACAACACCATCAAGCGTCTTTCTTTTCAATATGATTTAGAGGGGACTAGGTCTTCTATGAAGGAAAAATTACAATTAGGCAATACCCCTACATAAACCACCAAAATAATGTAGTTTTAAGTCATACACAGACTCGCTACCTATAACACCACTTTTATAGTCATTTTTTGTATGCAATAAGAGCTATCCTATCACTATATTTGTTGGATATAAAGTTTTCAATGGAGAGGGTTATAAGAAAGTATCAAAGTACCATCAAATATCAAGATAGTTCAATGTGGCTTCTCTAAAAAAATTATCAACAAGTCTTTTTAGATATAAAAGGAATTAATTCATATAATAATCCATAGGCTAAATGCAAGACCTGATGTCAAATCTTTGTGAGAGAATAAAAAATGCAACGTAGGAAGAGGTGAGTAAACTTTCAAGTACAATCTTTATCAAGGAGGCAGTATACCCAAATTGGCTCAACAATAAGGTTATAGATAAAAACCCCAATGACAAGTGGTACGTATCTATTGATTTTGTAAATATAGACAAAGTTTATCTAAAGAATATTCTTTTGCTTGTAAAGATTGACTAAATTATAAATGTCAAAGCTGGCCATAATTGGTTGAGTTTCATAGACACATACTTGAGTTATAACTAGATCCACTTATATATATGTGACAAAAAAATGAATTTTATTACATATAATGGAACTTATTATTACAAGATGATGCCATTCAAACTAAACATACATATCAACCTATCATATTCTCTTTAATTCTATGTTTTATAGATAAATCAACCAAAATATTAAAGTATATGTAGAAGATATGATTGTTAAGATGAAACAGGGAGAAATCACTTAGCAAACCTAAAAAATGCTTCAAAACACTTAAAAAAAAGTATAGAATGAAACTAAGTAATAATAAGTGTGTGTTTAGAACTTACGATAGAAAGTTCTTAGGATTGATAATGAGTTAAAAGGGAATAAGCTAACATTCAAAATATTAAAGCAAACATAGATATGACATCACCATAAGCCTTAAAAGAAGCACAAAACCTCTGAAGTAAAATAAAAAAAATTATCTCATTTTCTTTTTTGGTCTTTTGAATGAAATTTCTCATTATTCTAAATGTTAAGGTAAGGAAAATTGATTGAATAGAGCAATGAAAGCTAGTAGACATTTGAGGATCTAAACAATCACTTATAGAATCCACCTTGTCTCACAACCTCCTAGAATGATAAAAATTGTACCTATACATCTCAATCACAATAAAGACATTTAGTTCAGTGTTAATACATGAAGAAAAACACCAAAAGCTTATGTATTTTGTAAGTAAGATCTTTCAAAGGCCTAAAACTTGATATACCTAAATAAAGATTATGATACTAATTATTGTCACATTAATAAGAAAATTAAGACCGTACTTCCAAGCTCACCCTAAAGTTGTTGTGACAAACCTACCATATGTTGAAAAATTTTGTATAAACCTTAAACTTCAGGAAGGATGGTCAAATGGTCAGTAGAATTCATCAATTTGAGACCATATTTGCTTTACTAACTTTGATATAATCTTAGTTACTAGTAGACTTATTAATATTCACCATTCTTACCAGTATTTTTTATATAAATGAAATTGCCTTGGAACTTTTGCCTAGTTAGATAAGCAGCATTGATGGAGCGTCAGACAATTACAGAAGCATTGATGATATTTTTATTAAAGGCTTATATTATATCAACATCAAAAGCTTTCAAAAACATGAGTTCAAGAACTCCAATATTGAAATTAAGTATGAGGTTTTAATATACAAGATCAAAATGATGAAACGCTTACAAATTTGATAGGTAAAGGTTAAATTTAATTCATAAATTGTTATCAATCAGTTAATGAACTCTTTATTATTAAAGAAGAAACTATGTAGAAGAATTTCACCTTATAATAGACTTGAATAAAAGATATATAGATTCAGGTAGAACATGTCACCAAGAAGCAGAACAATTTAGCAAGTTAATTATCAAAATGGGGGCGAAAGGGATGAAGCTCAAGGATATATTTTTGAAAGTTAGACTTAAGCATATATATAAAAACATATAGGCACAAGTGGATGAGGCAGTCACATATTGAAGAACTTTGATCAAAAAGCTAGATATATATAAGGGAATTACCTTCACACTAAGAAGAGGCAAAGAATCTCATATGTAAATATGTAAAATTTTTCATCATTAATGGAAAATTTATAGACGCTCCTTGATAAGATGTTATCTTGATATATTATTTGATATTATCTCCTTTGTTTTGGATTTATTTTGGTGCTTAAATATGAGAATTAATGTTTGTTCTATTATAGGAGATGAAAAGTTAAAATTGCATCAAATTGTGACATTATTGATGATAATCACAAATTTTGGATGAAGAGAAGAGATTATTGCAGTAGATAAAACTGGTCACTTGAAGAGTTAGAGTTTAACTGGGAAACTTCTTTCTATCCCTATCATCTAGGAATTTGAATTTGAATTTATTTTAGATAGACATCTTTGCAAGGTAGAATTAGATTAGGAAACCCTATAAAAGGGACGCTCTTCACAACATGAAGAGTTCTCTTCTCACTTTTATCTTAATTATTTGTCTTTCTTCTATTTTTGTTATTGAAGCAAAAGTCATATGTGGCTTAAAAGCAACTATTCAGGTTTAAGGGGATTAAATATTCTAGTTGTCACCTTATGAGGTGTTGTGTTCTAAACCTTTTATTTATGTTTTAATTCAAGTATTTCTAGTTTTGAGTTCTCATATTTCATAAATGATTAATATTGAAGAATATGACAATTTAATTTAATATTGATTATTCTATCGCTATCCATAAATTTAATGATTCGTAATTATCATGAAAGATTGATACAAATAACAAATAGGTTATTTATGAAATTACATATTTAACTTATGATAAATAAGAAAACTAAGTTAAATAATTGCAGCTATCTTGATTACCTAATTTAGGGTTTATTTTTTTCACTAAGCTTATTATTATCATTTATTTGATATGAAATGTTATCAAAACCAGTTAATGGATGGTAAGTTTTTGTTTGTATGCTTTGTTTGAACCAATTAATTTAGGAAATTTTGAGACTTATTATAGCTATCCTAATATGTTTTGAACTAACACCTTGAATTGTGAAAATATTCTTTTTAAATCAATGATCACTGTTACAATTAGATAAGATCTGTCCTTTGAATCAGAGTTGCGTAATATTAACTTTCTCACTTTTATATTCAATTAATTTATTTTGATTCCTTTTAATTAATTAATTAATCAACCCCCAATTTTCTTTTATTACTTGAAATTAAGAAACTAGTGTTTAGGTCTCTAGGGATTCGACTTGGTTCCACAACTACTACAAGAAGTTTGAAGAATTAGAATTATTTTGGGGGCTTTAACAATCCGACAACTCCTACACTTAACTCTATTTGAAATATGTCACTCTACCTTAGATAGGAGAAATCATAAAGGAAAGTCATAAAGGTTCAAATGGATCATTACGACATGTATAATTTTGGCCATTACTCAAGAAAGATTCAATAAATTATGTCAAAAATATAATTGATGTAAGAGAAACTCACGTTTTCACTACCATCGCAAATTACTTGCCTATTTTATCTCCAATACCGTTTGCTTAATGGAGCATAGATAATTTAGGTTTGTTCCACCAATGATCAAATAACACAATTTCATATTGGTCACCATCGATTACTTCATAAGATGGGCATAAGTAAAAATCTTGGAAAATAATTTTAAAAAAAATGTATGAGTTACATTATATGTAAATATGGTATCCCATATACATAGTAATAGAATTTTAACCTAAAGAAGTTTTATAAGTCTCAAGACATCAAACAAAACTTCATAATTATGATATCCCTCATGGTAATAGTTTTATAAAGGTCACCAATATGATCATTCTGTAGATACAAAAATCAAGAATACTCAAGTTGAAGGTGCTTGGACAACCCTAAGATAGGTAACATAAGAAACTTGTTAGTTAAATTTAACATACAATGGATAAGATTTTATCCCATTATAACTGAAGATCCCTTATGCTTTTATTAAGAACTTTATTTTTAATGATAATGAATTTAAGTTAAAGACTAAACTTGGCATAATCGAAGAATTAAAATAAAAGGCAAGCTTAAAAAATTTTGCATACTAAAAATAGGTAGATATTTTCAATCAAAGGAGTGCAATATATCATAAAAATATTTTTTAAGAATAATTGATATAAATGATAAATGGAAACTAGAGGATACATTGCTTTAATAGGTCTATAACACATAGTGATGTCATTAGACCTAGAGCATACAAACTTAAGAGATTGGACATTTTAGAGATTCTAAAAACTTGGAATGGAGTATACCTCTGACCTACTGTTTATAAAATTGTAAAGTAGTTTAACATTTAACATATAAAGCTTAATTTTATATCTATAAAATATATGTTTTCTTGGAAAAAATAAAAAATTCTTTTAAAACATCAAACTATATTCCATTAGTACATGATTTGATGGATAAATTAAGTCAGCTTCCATCTTTATAAAGTTATATCTCTGATCTAAGTACTGAAAAGTTAGAATAATAGAGGTAGATGAGCCAAAGATCATATGTATAATTGGGTACAATTTATTCGTGTCTTTTTTACTTAACTAATGCCTATACCACACTTTGTAATATAATGAATAACGTGTTAAATGAGTTTCTAGATAAGTTTATTGTCCACATCGGGCACAAGACAACCGCTGCATATCTAGGCTAAGGATACTCACGGTACCTTTAACCTGATTATGCAAGGCTAACTGAATATCCTTTAAAAACATTTGGATAGGAAAACAACTGTATTTTAAAAATCCCAAAACTCAATTAAAACACCTGTAAATTAGTTTTAAATGCATTTCTATATTCACATTAAAACTCTACCGCAACTTCTGGACTTTTAAGTCCACTCAAGAGCAATCTCAACAACAATACAAAAGGTTCATACATAAGGTCATTTATAAACCACAAGATAGTCAAGAGTTAATTTACAAAATCATAAAGCATATCTACATAATCATGAGCCACTATATAACAAATGTATAAAATAGAGACTATCTACATGCGGTAATGCCCCGAAAATATCAAAAGACTGCATGATCCACTCAGAGCTTCAAGCTCACCAAATTATCTTGCATGGTTGGAAAGCAGAGGGTGTGAGTACACTATGTACTCAGTAAGCAGGAAAAATGTATATCGCAAACAGGACCCGGTACATACCAAGACGGTCTAGATAACTTAAGGATGGTTTTCTTTCACCCATCTAGCATGCACATAACCACCTATGAAGTTAACATACATGACATAGAAACATATAGGCCTAGCTTATGACTCAACTTATACTGGTTAGGAACCACATAGGCCTAGTCTATCAATCACTCATCCAGTGAACATAGGTTCTGGTTCAAGTACACAAGATTAGAAAAGCATCACATTTATAAACCAAATCTTGTCGGGAAGTCAAATCTCAGAATAGGCCAAAATAGTTATATGTGTCACCACTAATCAACCAAACTAATATGCACACTCACCGATTCCTGGTGTTGGCTCAACTTTCATCTATGGTGAGTCTGAACTATGCTCAAAAAGATCGTCATGACCCTAGGTGATGACCTTGTCAGTGACCAGACCTCTAGGTGTGCAATCACTTATAAGTTCCATAAAAAGGTGTCGATACGAGGACTCAACTTTTATATACCAGTGTTAAGGGTACTGAAGTCATCTAATCTATTATGCTTGCACATGAATGGCCAATTGTTACCTCACCAATCACAAAAATCATATAGAAATATTAAGTACTAAAATCAAGTAAGTCATCATTGCTTTATTTATCGGTCTAACCGATAAAAATGGAACCTTGTCATGGCTCTAAGCCTAAAGAGAACACATACACATAGCATACATGACTTTGTTATGCATATATAAGTTCCAAAATACTATTTCATGCAATTAAAATCATCTTTTACACTCCAAGTACAAAGTTTACTAAAAAATGTAGTATCAGAAAATAAAATGTTGTCCTTTGCATTTCAAGTGTAGGTTTGTAGAAAACAATATCATTTCTCAAAACACATAATAAAAACATCACTTGCACTCTAAGTGCAAAGAGTTATTCAAAACAATGTCATTTATTAAATACACAAGTATACTAGCATCTATTTGAGATTCAATTCTACTATGTATTACCTAGGTTTAAAATTCACATATAAGTCATCATGTATATCTTGAGATGTCCTAATATCATTTGAGAGATATGGTTTCCCCAACTCACCTCAAAAGAAGGTGTACACTCCCTTGACTTCAACAATCCTGGATACGAGTTCTTTGATCCACAACTCCTGAGCCTTTATACATACAAATATACAATGTATTTACTACTCAAACATGTATCTCATATTTATACACCACCATATAATTGTATAAAACACAATATCGCTATCTTTAAGCTATAGGGTTTGACAATTAAGCTTCTCACATGGTTACTTTCCTTATTATTCACATAAGCTTTCTTTTGCATTTTTCAAGGCATTTAATGCCCTTGATACAATACTTACACATTTCAAAGCATAATTAAACACATTTTTATCCAATCACATAGGCCACTATTTATCAATTTAAGAAAAAAAATTCAAGTTTACTCTAAGTAAACATGAAAGCTTCTTTCCAATGCACACCCTTACAATCCTAAAATCCTAAGCCAAGTTCACTTAGGCATTTTATTAAACACCTAATGTGCATGACTTTCAAGTCATATTTTCAAGACTTTATCATAATAATTCATGCTCCTATCTTGTTATATAACAAGCACTTCCAACAATAACACATTTCACCACTCCATTCAATCCAATTCCGGTCATTGAAGTCATATTCATCATAATTATACAACTCATTACATTAGTCCATTTCTTTCCCCATCATTTTGGCCAAGCCTTATCTAATATACATCTTCTTCATTTTTCATCATCAATTCACATTATACATACACAATTAACATTATAGAATTCATTTAAATCATCATTTTCAAACGATATTCAAAATTTCACAAACTTTCACGAAAGAGAGGGCATCCCGGTTTTGGCTTAAGAAGACTTCTCCATGACTCATTTCATTCATCCAAACCATGCTTCATGCATATTCAAGCATGGAGAACAACATATCTTAACACCAAACTCAAAATCATAATGTAGAAAGAGATGAAATAAAATTTACTTAAACTTTTCTTTGGTGATATCTTAAAATCCTTTAAGAATTTCTCAAATCTAATGATAGATTTGAGTTCCCTGATCCCAAATTAACTTAGAATACCTTGGTTTGGGTTGAAGAATAAAAAAATGATGGAAATTTAGTGATGGACAAATGGTGTTCTTCTCCTCTCTTATTTCTTTTAATTAAAATAAAGTGTTTTTAATATTTAATGGTGGGGTGCACACAAGGAAGAAGGATCTAGAATGTTGACTCGTCTTTGACCAAACATGGTAAAATTACCTTTTTGCCCTGAGCTTATGTAATTATACCCTCCAAACTTTTCCCAAATTTGCAATTAAGCCCAAATTTTGATAATTAACAAAACTTTTATTTTGATTTTGGTACCTAAAATTTTGAAAATTATAATTAAGCTCTTTAAATTTACAAAATTACATATTGGTCCTCCAAGAATTGAAAATTTACATTTAAGTCCCTTAACTTTTACCAATTTACAAATAAGTCCTTATGTACATCAACTTTTTCAATTAAGCTTTCTAAGTGTCCAATAAGTCTATAATTCATGTCTAATCACCTCTAAGATATTAGAACATATTTAACTCAGCCACCATGGCCATATCCATCTAATGGACTCGATTTTACACACTTAGAAGCTTATATGTTAGAAATCTCCAAGATTTTTCATACCGATGAACTCTAAGTTCATTTAAGGGCATATAACATTATATATCACTGGCATATATACCGAAAGGATTCAAATACATTTTTGAACTCATATACAACCATGTATATATCAATATACAGTAGTATCTCCAAGGATAGACTAATACAAAAGGGCTCAAAGAGTCCGACGTTACATTTATAGTGGTTTTTCTTGTTGAGAATGTGATGTACATCAATTCTATAGAAAAACAAGCAATTTACTTACAAAAGGTGTTGGAATGGCAAGAAACTACCGTATGTAAAATTGGAAAAGTGTAAATTTGCAAGGTTAAAATTCAAATATCTAGGGCACTTGGTGAGTAAAAACTAAATTCTAAAGGATTTGAAGAAAGTACAAGCCATTGTAGAGTGGTCAACTCTTATCAAAATGCTAGAATTATGGTTATTCTTTGAACTTGAAATTATTATCATTCATCTAAAGCTATTCTCAAAAGATAGCTCCTCTCACTAGATTACCGAAAAGGGAGAGAAAATGTTATTAGTGAGATCATTGTGCATATGCCTTTGAGAAGTTGAATAAGTCTATTACATTAGAACTTGTTCTAAGGTTGCCTAAGTTTTAATTACCGTTTGAAGTTCATATTCATGCATCAGACAAAGCTATTATGGGCATGCTAGTTTTGAAAGGACATCTAATAGCATTAGGAAATGGTTATTGTGGTACATTGTCAGAGGTTGTAATGTTTATACTTACTAGAACCAAAGTTTATGGTTTAAACTAATCATATAGAAAATAACTTCTTTACGGAGGAAAAGAAATTATTTAAAAAATAGTGATATGGTAGGAGTTATAGGTGAAATGTGACTTTACTTAGAAACACAAGCCAAGGAATTACGACCAAGTAATGAACGCCCACAATTGGAGATAAAATTGTTGGCTACTTACTATAATCTATCTAAAATTGAAGTTAAATTGATGGATATAATTTGGGAAAAAGAATAAGATTGACACTAATTATTGTTATTTGGTATAAGAAGTGCTTGATAGAATTACCAAATGATATTAGTTTATTGGAAAAGGATGTTGACTTTATATACCTTTAATTAATGCACTTCATAATGAACTCATCAGGGAATCACATAATGCACAATACACAGGACTTTTAAGAAGGGAATGAATGATGACATTATTGTCACGATCTTATGTAAGGCCTTATATAAAGCAAAACAAAGAAGCCTATTGTCATGCATATATTATATGTCAACAAAATAAAATTAAGAGCCAAAATCAAGTTCGATTATTGCAATTTCTGCCTATTTTAAAGAAAGTATAAATATCATTATCTCTAGATTTTTTATGAGATTTCTAAAGATTTACAACAAGGCCTCTGTACTGATTATGATGGATTGCTTTAAAAAGTATGTTGTATTCATTGATGCTTTAATAACTTGTTTAGCATAAACATTTATTGGGCTGTTCTATTGAAATATGGTGAAACACTTTGGTGTTTCTATAGACATTATAAGTGATCAAAACACTCAATTCACTAAGAGATTCTAAATTTCATTGTTTAACATGATGGAAGTTAACTAAAGTTTTCCATTACTAATCACCCATAAACAAATAGACAAACTAAAAGATCAATGCTTTGATATAAGATCACCTAAAGCAAGATATGAATGCTAACTAACGTAATTGGTTGGAGCTGCTAGATATTGCATAATTTGCATGCAATATTCAATGTTTTTTCTCCATAAAGAAGTTTCCTTTTGTGGTGGTTCTAAGTCAACAGACCTTTACTTCATTAAAGGTGGTAAAGTGGCAAATAAGATGTAAGTATCTTGTTGTATATAATATTGTTAAGGATAAGTAGGAAATGGTAGAAGAGGAAAAAGATAGCCTTCAAAACATAGGGGGTTCAAATGAAAAAGTATGTAAATCAACATTGTCAACCCCTAGACTTTGTTGTCAAGGACAAAGGATTGTTAAAACTAACACCCTAAATTAGGATGAAGATTAATAAGAAGACAATAAATAACAGATTAATCCCTAAATATGATAGTCCCTAAATTATCAAGTCAGTAATGTTTCCTATCTTCTAAAGCTATAGGAAAAGTTAAAGATAAGGAGGAATCAAAGAGAAATAAGCCTAAATATGCCCTCTATTGATGTAGAAACAATTTAATAAGGGTATAACTAAAAATCTTGACTATCTAATGTTAGGATAACATAAGAAGAATTATTGAACATAATTTCTTGTGCAATAAAAATGGAAGGAGGTAGCAGATGCAACTTGAGAAAAGGATACTTCCCTTTGGTAGGTTGAAGAAAAGATTAAAGCATAGTTTAATAATCTCCAGATGAGGACGTTAACTCCTTTTGCTAAGGGAGGGCTATGGGCCCTTTTAAGCATTACTAATTATGATAGTAAAATAACTTCTTACCACTTCTTCACCAATAAAACATAAACATAATAGTGACATGTTCAAACAAGGAACCTACACAACTTGGTGAAGGTATCGAATATTGGCTTATAACTTATACACAAGCTTATTTACTAGATGGAAGTGGATTACAAATATTATGGAAAGACCAAAATCACTCTAGTTCTAAGGTGGATTCATATAGTGGTAACTAATAGTTAATAGTTATTGGTTGACAGTTATGATGGTTGACAATTATATTGATTGTTGGTAACTATCCCTCCTAAAAATAACCTATTTAGACCCCTCATAACAGATACACATGTCTATCTAAATATTTGTAGGACCAAAGCATAACTCCTACCAGTTTGAAATATAAAATTTTTGTAAATTTTGTAATTGTTGTCTATCTATTTGTATGTTTGTACGAAGTATTCAAGAGACTAAGTAAGACATTACACTAATTGTATTTCATTTTTTATATAAATAAAAGCTCCTCTTTTATTATTGGTTGTTTTTTTATTCATTTGTACCTAATAATTACTAAGAACAAAACACTTATTAGTTGTTTGACTTTGGTGTAGAACTTTTATTATTATTACATATCTTATCTATATGTTTGTACAAAATGTTTAAAATACTATGTAGTAACTCTCACTCTTTGTATTTCATTTTTCCTATGAATAAAGGACCCTCTTTTACTATGTGTTGCTTTTTTTATACATCTATCTCTAATAATTAATATGAACAACACACACATAAAGTGTGAATAAAAGACCGTCGTTTACTATGTGTTGCTTCTTCTATACATCTATCTCTAATAATTAATAAGAACAACACACACATCAAGTCCTTGACTTTTAATAATTAGATCTTCTTTCTTAATTCCTTGAAGCTTGCTTGCCCATTCAACAGTACAATCCCATTTTTGTAGGTTATATTGTTAATTATATCGGGTTGGGATTTGGTTCCACCTTATAGTTATGTATTTGTAGTTAAAAAACAAATGGTAAAGTGTCTCATTTTTCTAGTTACAAGTAAGCATGTAAAGGGGTTTGAGAGGGTTTTTTAACAACCTATCTTTTGTCTAAAGCTTCCTTAACTATAAAATGAAAGGTGTTTTAGGCATATTATTATTATGCCAAACTTGTTTGTTATAATTATTAGAATTGAACTACGGTCAATTATTGTCAAAAGGTCTAGAACTAGTCATTTGAGGGTTTTTTAACAATCTTTCTTTTGTCTAAAGCTTCCTTAACTATAAAATGAAAGGTGTTTTAGGCATATTATTATTATGCCAAACTTGTTTGTTATAATTATTAGAATTGAACTACGGTCAATTATTGTCAAAAGGTCTAGAACTAGTCATTTGGATAGTTAACCTTTACTACTTATAAACCCTTTAATATTTTCATGTTTAGCTAATATAAGATTCTCTAACAATAATATGTAGTTTGATTTATGCTTGAGTGTAAACATGATTGGTTAGTAGAGACACCAAATTTGTATTTGGTCTAGATTATCCTCTTAATAGATGCAACATTGGCATCTTAGAGAATGCTTGCAACTTAGGTGTTTGAATTCTTGTATCTTATTAAGAGACCCAAAATCATACAAGTAAGTTTAGACAAAAAAAGGGATAATGTGGGACTGATAAGGAGGTGTGATATGTAATGTGAGTAGGTGAGGAAAAAGGATAAGCATGGGCACATTAACATTGAAAAAAGGGAAATTTTGATGTTAACATTTTTATGAAAGTACAAATTAAATTTAGACCTTAATATTTCAAAGCATTTAAAATAAATATTAATGTTTATAAAACATTTAAATTAAACCTTCAATAGAACTCATAAAATCATATCTTTGTCATTTTTTGCCACGACAGCATGATAGGATTGTATTATTTTTTAATGCACTTATAGCCCTATACTGCCAAGTGACCCTTAGTATTATAGAGTCCATCTGTTTTAATAAAATGTTAATATGATTATATTAATTTAATTGTTTTTATTAAGTATAATAAAATTAATTAATCTAACCTAATCTAATAAACCTTGATAAACCCAGATTCCTAAATTACTCAATGCTTGATCCCAAATTTTATCCCTAATTGCTTTATCCTCTTCATTGTCTCCATCTCAATTGTATTGGACAAGAAGGCAATTGATGCTTCAAAGATTATATGGTTTGAAGCACTAAATTGCTTTTATTTCCATCTTTGGAATGCATGGGAAAAGCTAGAGACCAATGAGGTGGTGTAATCGAATCATGTATGACTCCATGGGACTCTATTTTCAATGAATGCAATGAGTCCCTAAAGAGTAGGCTATAACTATCAGAAATCATACAGAAATTGAAAATTGGTAAGTACACTTGTTGACCAATTATTTCAGATAACAAGCAAGTCAACTTAGAAGCTGGGATGATTAATCGAAACATGTTGGAATGAAAACCCAGTTCACTCACCTGGCTCTAGTTGAGATATGGCCAAAAGTTTCAGTTTTGTCAAATTTTGCATAAGCTTGAATTTGCAGCTAAAAGCCACTATTCAACTTCCTTCTCGCGCTTCGTATGGTGCCATACTACGTTTATAGGTGTGAAGGACCTAGAGAAACATTCCTAGTTAATAAGATACTTGTATTGTAATTTGAGCAACGGAGCATTTTGTTTTGATGCCCAAGAAAAGTCCGAACTGCAAAGTGTTAGGTCCCCTTGCGTGCTTGTACCAGGTCCTTGTCTCCTTTTGTTTTGTCGGCACTTAATTGGTCACATGTAGATATTCAACATCTTTGACAATATCAACAATCCAAGCCAAAAGCCTATTATTGGCTGCCCTTAATCGGTCACATGTAGATATTCAACACCTTTGAAAATATCAACACTCCAAACCAAAAACCTATTCCGTTTCCTTTCTTACTCAGGACAAGCGTATCCTTAATGCTTTCCGAATATGCTCTCTTTTAGTTCCTGGGCCGAAACACACGTGTTACGTAAGTATGCGAAATGCGACAAGGATATATGGATTGGTTTCATTTTTTATAGTTTATAGTTTTCAAATTAAAAATAAAAATATATCTAAATTTAAACTTCAATATCGTTATATTTGTAAAGTTGACAATAATAAAATACTAAATAAAATTAGTTATGAATTAATCGAATTATTATATTTTTATTAAAATTGATAGTTATTTAATACAATTTGTAAACTAGTATGCAAGCCAATTTATTTATTGATTTTTTAAATTTAATATATTTATTAACTAATTATAAATTTTAAAATGACTTAATTTTCAAAATAAATTTTATTTTAAGATCTAAATTAATAATCATAGTATATATTAGTTCCTCTTCAAATTAATCGTTTTATTATTCTGCCTAACGACCCTCTTTTGTCAAAGATTTGCCATAATTATGCATCCAAAAAATGAGCAAAAGGTCAATCGGTTACAGTGCATCGAGTCTCATTTGAAAGCAGAAGCCGCCAGCACCAAGCACCGAACATGTGATTAGCGTGGCACGGTTTTCACTATCTGATATAAGTACAAAGAAGAAAAGTCGGCGCTTTTCTTTTTCTTTTGAAAAAAGAGAAAAGTCAGTGTTGCGTAACATCGTATCGATATTGATACAAAATTTAGTTTTGGTACAGAATTATATTAATATTGAATACTATTTTAATTAATTTTTTAAATTTATAAAATAATTCATAAATTTTTTAAACTTGTCAATTAGTCCTTAAATATATTGTACCTCATAATCTATAATTTTATATCAACCCATCTAAAGAATCATAATAATAAAATTTTAAATAACAATATTTTATTTATTTTTATTAATATAATTTTTATATATAAATAATAATGACAATTAATATAAAAAAATCATTTAATCATCATAGAAATATATAATTTAAAACAATACAAAATATTTAAAATTACAATTTAATCATATAATAAATAATAATTATATCAAAACATCGAACAAAAACAATAATTCTTTATAGATATATTGTTAACTATAGTCCCATATTGGAGTTTAACGACTTGGGTTTCATTATTGGATAAAAGTTTGTCACATAATCGGTAAGTAGCATTAGACTTAAGATATAGCACTAATTATTCAAATTATGTATTAAAATCCAATTAATTAATTTTGTGACTTAACTTACAAAATAAATAAGTTGGTTAATTTATGTATGCTTAGTCAATAAAATTTCAAAAATAAAGAAAATGAAAAGGAATTACCTTAATTGTTGTAAATAAACTTTATTAATCTAATTGGTTGATAACATCAATCATATTTGATTGCTTTATGTTTACATGTTATATGATAATCCTTTACTGACGAGTTAACAAGTTTAACATTCGATATTACCTAATATAATTTTGAACAACTATAATTGTAGGAATTCTATCTTTGGTACATTTAAACTGGTGATAAAAATTTGGAGCATACTTAGCAGTCACTCAAAGTAATTTTGGATTAGTATTTATTTAAAATAATTTTGGATTAAGTCATTATATATGATTAAGTAAATTATAATTTAAATTTAGAACTTTATCTAATTTTATAATGCTAGATATAATTATAAACTATATCAATTAAATATTTAAAGTTTCAATTTATTACAAATAAAATGTCCATTCTATAAGGAAATTATCAAATTAGTTATGCTAATACTCTTCTCAAATAAGTTTAATTTATAAAAGTCATTTCATTTCAATATCTTAGACTCTTAATACTAATAATTTTACTATTATAATGCTAATTTTGACTAAAAATTATGCTAGAGGGAATCACTAAACCAATTTAGATATCATTATGAATGTAATTTGGCCATATTTTAATCACTCCAATGAGTGCAACACTTTCTAATACTTAGCTAATTTGTCTTTAGTATACTTATAATACTTTTACCCTTAAAGAAATTATATTTTTGTTGTCAACAAAATTTCAATTATAACATTATTACTTACTAAATTTTGTTTATTGGAGGAAGATAATTTTATGATAAATTACATCTTAAATTCAAAATTTTGTATAATTTTATAATATTAACTAAAAATATCAAAAATATTCATAACCTAATCGACATAAATTACCATATAAATGGGCTCATTTACATAAGTGAAATAATTAAATAAATAACTAGATGACTCACTTTTTTAGTAAATGAGATTTGGCTTTTAGAAAGAGAGGATATTTGCTTTGGCTTTTGTTCTCTCTCTTGCCTTCCCCCGACTTTCTTCTATTAACCTCTTTCTCTGGCCTTTTTATCCTTTGTTGTGCTTTTGTGTCTCAACCTTCATTCCTTTAGGTCAAGGTTAGTTTCAAAGAAGAACGTTGTTTTTGGGTATGAAGTCACAAATTTATAGCAATAGGAACAATTGGTGGTTATGGAGGCTTATGCAATTGGCTTAGGTTCTGGCTATGTAGGCGATGTGAGGAAGAGATGATTGCAAAGTAGTGGTCGGCTACAGCAACACGTGAGGCTGTGAGGGAGAGATAATAATTGCTAGGAGCTGTAAAGCATCTGAGATAGAGAGGAGAAAGAAAAAAGTGTGACTGTGTGAGAGTGAGAGAGATAGTTTACAAACACTAGATTGGAGGGGGAGGGAGGTAAATTTTTAAAAAGTGTGACTGTGTGAGAGTGAGAGAGATAGTTTACAAACACTAGACTGGAGGGGGAGGGAGGTAAATTTTTAGTTTTGCAAAAAAGTCCTTCCATTTTTTAATTTTACGATACTAACTGGTACCATCTGAAATTGTCAATACCTATCGGTAACCAAAAGCTAGGTTTGATATCATTTTTTGGCCGGTACAATACAAAACGCTTAACACTGGCTCCGTATAATTCTAGAGGTACCAATTCTCTAAAATAAAATAACAAATAAAAATTGCATGGTTTTTGAAACAACCATCGCACTTATGTTTTCAAATTTTCATGCATCATTACATAGACGTGAAAAATTATTAAAATTATTAATTTCCATTGGCTAGCAATTAGTAATTTTAATTTGTTGCATTATAATGCCATTTCACTATTAATACATAAATGTCTATGAATATTTTTTATTATAAGAGCAGAACTTTAAATTGATTATCTAACAAACCAACAATAACAACAATAACATTTCAATAGATATTCGACTGAAATGTAAGGTCTAAAGAGGTTTAGTAATATATAGACTTACCGCTAAGTAGTAAAGAGACTATTTTCAATAGATCCATAAAAAGAAATAAAAATAATAAAGAAAAGAAAAATATAGAAAACAAATTGAAGAGGAAGAAATAACCAATACATAAACAAATAATTGCATAAATAAATAAAAATAAAATTCAAAATTTAAATAAATATTAAAATAAATGAATAAAATAAGTAAATAAAACAAAAATACAATTGAAAGAGAAAGAAAATAAATAAGTAAACAAAACAAACATGCAATTGAAAGAGAAAGAAAAAAATAAAGGACAAATACTACTAACAAAGATATTCAGGCTAATTACAAGAAATAAGAAGCGGAGAAAAAAGGAACTTGATCGCATAATCAAGCATTCTTATGGTTAAGGAAAGCAGAAAATACAAAGGGGGCTAAAGTTAGATGGAGTGAAGTAATAGTTCTAAAAAGATAGGATGGTTTAGGGATTGTTTCCATTCCTTTAATGAAAAATATCTTTACTTGCAAAAGGATTTGAAGGCTATATTCAGATCAAAATGCTATGTGGATCAAATTGGTCTATGGTACATATCTTACTAACCAAAATTTCTAGTAGATGCCTATCATCAGGGAAGTTGTATGGAGTTTCAGTCATATGTTAAAGATGAGAAACAAGATTTATCTTTATTTTAAAGCACAGATTGGGAAATGGGGATAATGTATAGATTTGGTTTGATAACTAGACTGATTTCAATCCATTGGTGCAAAGAAGAGATATTGCTCAGCTAAATAACATAATTCCTTTTAATTCAAGAGCCTCCTCACTTATTCAGGATAGGATTTGGTATGGTAGCTTCATAAGATTTAATTCCATTATGCAGTACTTTCCTCAAATTACACATTGGCATAGAGAAATGGTGTCACACGAACTGTTGACTCCAAAGAGTTTTTTTTTCTAATAACTCTTGCTATAATTTAATCCAAGATAATAGAGATGAAGTTCCTTGGTATGATCTGTTGTATAAAAATTCCTTTAAGCCTATAATCACCTGGTTGGTTATTAAAAATATGCTCTGAATCAAAAATTAATGGTTTGGCTCATATAATATGATTTGTGAGTTATGTAGGGAAACATATGAAGATATAGAGTACTTATTTTTCCAATATAGATATTCCAAATCAATTTGGAATAGAATCATTCACAACCTAGAAAATTATTGCATAACTTAAGACTGATTATAAGTAATTAATTAGATTACCAAAAAAGCAAAAAACTAGAAGCGCAATGGAGTGATTTATAAGACAACATTCACTTTTACTATCTACTCCTTATGGAAAGAAAGGAACAAGAGAATATATAGAGGTGAAGCTACAAACAAACACCAACTAATAGAAGATACTATCAAGTGGATCAGAGCTATATCAATTGTCAAAAACGCACACAACGGTCTATCTATTGAAATAAAAAACAGATAGCTTTTGTAAATTGAAGTAGCTACTTACTTTGATAGTTTTTTTACTTGAGTTGATTTATTAATGTATATCCTTGGAAAGTTGTAATGATGGATATAACTTTGCTATGGTTAATGAAAATCAAATCATTTTCCAAAAAAGAAAAAAGAAGAAAAAAGTTCAAAAGGTCTATGAGAAGAGAAAAACCTCTTCATTAAAAGAAAATGACCTTACTATGTAAGATCCTCTACTTCTATTTTAGTTTGTTAAAGTTTCTAGTGAAGGTCAAGTTTTCGGTAAGGTTTACAAAAAAGACCTCTTTATGAAAAAAATGGAACTCTCTATGTAAGATCTTCTAATCATATTTTAGTTCGCCAAAGCTACCTATGGAGGATCTGTTGGACCCCGTCTCCGAGGCCCAACATTCGGAAGCACACAAGCATGGAATGCCCAAAACCGACAACAAACCGACCACAAGTTGGGGGACTTACAATTAGAATTACAGATCGGCTTCTTAAGAACATTTATTCCTCCTGGTCTAACGATTCTAACGCCACTAAAATCGCTCAATTTGGATTAGAAATGAAAAAGTTATGCTCAAAATACTATCTGAAGAACACAGTTAAAACTGTCACTCTATCGACTTCATGTTAGAGTTTGAAAATCTTAGAGGTAAAATTACAGCTCGGCACCTTCATAAAACTTGTATATTTAGGTCTCTAGTTTAATTTAAAACAATAATCGCCTCGATCCGAGCCCTATAGCTCAAGATATTTTAAAATTAGTAAAGTATATTCAGACTTTATTAGCCGACCTTCACACTTTGTTTCAAACCACTTTTTACAATTTAAAAGCATTACTGATCAATCAGGTATAAAAAGATAGAAAATTTTTTTAGGAATCCATCGCTTCAAAAATCAACTCAATTGGAGATCTGTGCAAAATATTATGGCCAAAAGAAGGAAGAGGGGTCGGTCGGCTAAGAACCGACCCCAAATGCACGAGCTCGCCCAAGGGCGAGCGTTGCGTGCGCATGGGCACTCGCCCGCATGGACGAGCGGCGGGCGAGCGCCCAGCGATCGTCTGCAGGGGCGAGCGACCAGCGATCGTCCGCATGGGCGAGTGCCTGGCGCTCGCTCGTCCGCGAGCGCTTGGGCGACCCGTCCCGCAGCCCGACCTATCTGACTTCCGACTCTCATAACTTTTGACTCCGAGCTCTAAATCAGACGTGGTTTGTTGTGTTGGAAAGCTGACGGAAAAATCTACAAATTTCAAGGAGGGCTCAGAGACAAGCTCGGACATTAAGAAATCAAATATATACTCAAAAGCCGATCGACTAGCTCCTCCTAAACAGTACCAGAACTTACAAACACCATAACTTTTGACCCAGAACTTCAAATTTAACAAACTTAGTGTCTATTTAAAGGTAAAAGAATTATCCACAACTTTCATGAAGATCACCAACCTAAACTCCAACTCTATAAGGGTCAAAAGTGGACTCAAAGCTCTGCCTGAAAATCTGCCATTTAGACAGCACCTGCATTTAATTATAACAACTCACACCTACCAATTTAACACATCACGAATAGCTCATAAAACATCCTGGAAGAGCTCTACAGCTTGCCTACCACTCTCAATGAGTCTAAAAGATCCCATACGACCTATATCAACCCAGAAATTTCAGAATTTCTACAGCTCACTTCAACAACACATAAATCATAGTAAATTTTCCAGCGAGCTCTCCTAAAGTCAAAAACCCAGCAGCAACTCAATAATAATAAAAATACTCATACACATACTATTTCAAGGCCATACACAGATCGTAAATCAACAATTTCACATGGTGGAGA
>JANZLD010000006.1:13969116-13983621 GCA_026413575.1 Erythroxylum carthagenense | reverse complement strand
CATTAACTTTTATTTCGAATCACCATTGGGACAATCTTTCATTTTCTAAAGTTTATGCCTGAATAACTTACTGTGGCGTCCCATGTTCTACCATACACTTAGTCAATTTCTTGTGCCTAAATAACAAAAATGCACAAAAATTAACTTACCCTTTAGAGAGAAATCTTGCGGCCTTAACATTTGAAGGGTTTTCCAGCCATTTACTGTATTTAATAAAGCTCTGTATCCAGTGAGAGCATACATCTAATACTTTAGGGATAGCTTCAGCATTTGTAGTACCCTCATTCTTGTTTATGCCACCATGAAATTGTAAGGGGGAGCCATGGTTGCCTGGGTAGAAAGGAAGTCAGTCCAGTTCTTCACAAACATCCTATGGAACCAAAAAACATATTGGAACCATCAATAGTTACTCAAAGATTCATATATATGTTTTGTAGTAGTTCAATAACCTGACCTCCACATATAGTTGATAAGAGCTAACTGATGAAAGCTGAGGATAGTATAACACACTGCCTCCAATAAGGTACCTGCAGTTAAGCAATTAGTAATACAAACATGACCAAAGGCAAATAGTGCAATATTTTTAATTGAATTGACAGTTATACATGCATCAAAAGCTACCTTATGAAGCCTTTGGTGGGATCATCTACCACGTCAAACCCATTAGCAGATAAAAATGACTATTTATTCCTTCCTAAAGCAATAAAGAATCCAAATATAGCCAAATCCTTCTCTAAAACCTACATTAAATTGGCAATTACTTTTACAACTTTAGCAACACTGCTTTTGTTTTGCAATCTCCAGAAGACATTTGAAAACAAAAACAGAATAAGAAGAAGAACTTGGTTACCTTCTAACTGGAACTTCCACAAACAACTAAACAGTGGGAATCATCGATCACTGACCTATACGCAACATAGATCTCAGTCAATTCCCAAATAAATCAAAGAAAGATAACAACCAGTTCCCCACCTCCGAAATCAAAATTATAAGAAAATAAAACATGGTAGAGAAGCCGAACAAGCCAAAATGGCCTACAACCGAATTGTCATCCCTTCGAAAAACCCATTAACATAACCTAATCCTAATCCCTCACCGTATCGATCCCCATTCCTCCGTTACACAATCGACATCCAAAATTGTTATGAAGTGGGAACAGAAGTGTGCATTGAAGTGGGAATAGAAGAGAAGATTTTGCAAGAAAAGAAATAACTTACCGTGTTATCAGTGGAGATGAAGCCGCGCGAAGGAGGAGAACTGCGGTTGTTCAATGGAGTCATTTGTTTTAGGTTTCATCAGAGACGTTAAACAAGGTTATTTTTGACTTTTCATTATCTTGTTCGTCGGACAAGAATTTCTGTATTTTAGTTTTGGAAGGAACAAAATTTTTTGTCCTTGTCCTTTGAGGACGGAACAAAAATGAGTGAGGACAGCAAGCAAACAGGACAAAGGATAGAACTTTTGCGTCCTTGTCCATTGTCCTCATCCCTAAAGACAGTAACCAAACATTGGGTTAGCCTTGTAATATAAACTTGAGAAAGCTAAGACAACATTAGGGTTTTGGGATAAGGGACCAAAATTAGTTCAATTATTATGTCATAACAAGGCAGACTTCCCATTCCCTATTTGGCAACATACTTCATTGGCTACCTCATTCTTTATCTTTAAAAGTTGATTAAAGAACCAAGAGAGGGTTAATTTAGGAGACAAAGATCATAAGTTGTTCCCTCTTAAAAAGTAAATATGAAGCCTTCTCATCCAAATGATGTATTTGTCTTGAATCACTCTCCAAAGTCTTTTGATCAAAAAGATTTTATTGGCTAACCCTATAAAGATGATTCACATCCCTCCTTTCTCTTTGGGTTACACAAATCTACTCATTTAACCTTAAAGAGACATGAATTTTCATTTGCTTTACCCTATAGAAAATCTCTCATCATTTTTTCAATGGATTTGACTAACTTCTTAGAAGGAGGAAAATGTGTGCTCCAATATAAGTGTAAGGAGCATATGATAGACTTAATTAACTGATCCCTTCCTCCAAAACAAAGAAATCTATTTTTCCATTTGCTAATCCTCCTTTGAATTCTTTCAATTAGTGTAAGACATTCATTGAAAGAAAGTCTTCTAGTAGTAATTGGTAGACCTAGATAATGCAAAGATGAGAATTTCCTATTCATTCATGTTAGGGTGGAAACTATATCCTATAGAGATTCTGTAGTTGATGAGGACAAAATAACTATTATTGAGAATCACCTTGAGGCCTGACATCTCAATAAACACATAGAGTGTATCAATCAATAGTTTAATAGATTTCAGATGAGCATTAAAGAAGAGAACAAGATCATTTGTGAAATAGAGATGGGTAAGAGAAACTCTTTTGCATTTGGAATGGAACTTAAATTTGGGATTATTAGAGACATTAATCTTTAACATTTGAGAGAGCATTTTCATACATAGAATGAACATATAAGAGGACAAAGGGTCTTCCAGTTTAATTCCTCTTTTCCCCTTAATAATTTCATGGGGGTGGCACTAATTAGAACACAATAGACTTTAGTGGAGACATAAGCCTTAATCCAATTGATAAAGATATTAGAGAAGGTAAGAGCCTTAAGAACCTAGAAAAGGAAGGACCAACTAATGCAATAGAAGGCTTTTACTGAATTCAATCTTAATAACACAATTTTGGAAGAGAGTTCCTTCTAGTATAATCCTTTATGAGTTTTTGAGTAATTAGAATATTATCACCAATGCTTTTATCCTTCACAAAAGCATTCTGATTCTCCCCCATAATAAGACTGTTTGCTAAGATCTTAGCAATAACTTTATAAATGAAGTTTGTACATGTTATGGACCTGAAAAATTTTAGGAATTAAGCAAATAAATGTTTTATTGAACTCTTTTAGGATAAACCCCTTTTTAAATAACTTACGAATAGCCTCTCTATCCGTAGGTCCAATAATTGACCAAGTTTTTTGAAAGAAAAAAATCATTTAGACCATTATGTCCTGAAGCTGTCATCATATTTATAACAAATAGTTTAATTGAAAAAAGAAACTATTAAATACAAATTAATTATTTTATTTTAGTTTATAAAAACTAATTAGTTTATAAAACTGACTAATTAATTAATAAATTGATTACTTTTTAACAACAAATTATTAAACTAAATCAATCTAAAAAAATTTAAAATTTAAAATTAATCAAAAATTAACTAGTTTAAAGTTTTTATTATTGAATTAATCGAATCAGTTCGATTTTTAGTACATTGTAAATACTATGAGATCAAGTGTTTAGGAAATCGAAGTAAATAAATGAGATTTAGGTTTAATAGCTTTTTCTTCTTTTTCTTTAAACATTTTTAATATAATTATTGAGTGCCACGTAATTATTGGCTTATAAAAAATTAACATTACAATTATGTAATGAACTACATTAACACCACCAATTATGAAATTAATGATAGATTGAATTTTTTTAAGCATTTGAATAATATTTTTGAATAATTTTAATTAGTATTATAAAATTAAGTAAAATTTTAAAATTTAAATGTAAATCACTTCTAATAATATTGCAAAATTTAAAATTTAATGACATCATAGGTTAATTCAATTTTTCGTTTTTACATTATAAAATGTATTTAATAAATCTTACCAAGTATAATCGACTACTAACATTTGTTTTTCACTACTACATTGCATCCCTTCTAATTGAGAAATTTGTGATTGCATAACATCTTGTAAAAATTTCACTTATTCCACTGATATGTCAACATAAGAATATTCAACTAAATACCGGTCAATTGCCTCGTATTAGTTACAAATACAAACCAGTAGAAGCTGTAGTCCTTATTAACCAGAAGATATTTTCCAACTGTTTTTTCCCCTCCCCCTTAAAAATAGAGATAAATTATAATTTTGACCACCCAAGCCAGTGGCAACTCCCAAATTAGTCAGCTAACCCTGTCCATCGAATCCGGTTCATCTATTTTCCTAGTTTACTCGTGTAGACCGGACTGTACCGTTAGTATCCTCACATGCAAAGCACGTGAGCTGCTACCCCAAATTTGAATTCGGACCTGAAAGCGCCTTTTGTCCAATTCAATTCAGTAATTTAATAGCTCTCTGTCGATCTTTATTAAAAAAAAAAAGGAAAAAGAAAAAACTTCTCTGTTCCATTTAAAATCACCTACAGAAAACATAAAGCCGTTTCATTGTGTTTCAGGTGATCTAATCCACTCCTGATCTCAACGCCCGTTTCTTAACTGCGGGTTAGAGATGTCACCGCCCACGCCTACGACAACGAGACTTGTCGTTTTTTCGGATGCGTGAAATCACCTCCAGCCTTCATTCTTGCGAGGGCGATTATTCAGCTTTGTGTGTGTGTCTTTTTTTTTTTTTTTTCCTGTTTTGGTTCGTGGTAGGTTCACATAAGGCATTGGGCGTTCTTGAATATGGACAATACGGAGTGCGTGCGAGTTGCTGTTAACATCCGGCCATTAATCACGCCGGAGCTTATTAATGGTTGTACGGACTGCATCACTGTCGTCCCTGGAGAGCCTCAGGTATCGTGTTTGAGCTGCTTCCGTTGCAATATATTGGTTTTTTAACCGAAACGTTGCGTGTTGATATTGTGATCACCTTTTCTTCTTGCCTATTGATGTTTCGGGTTTTTTGTGAATCGAAAATGTTGGTTGGTATTGAAAAACGGTTATTGGGGATTTGATTTGAATTAGGTGCAAATCGGCTCGCATACGTTTACTTATGACTACGTGTACGGTAGCACAGGATCTCCTTCCTCTGCGATATTTAACGATTGTGTAGCTCAGTTGGTTGACGCACTTTTCCATGGCTACAACGCCACAGTTCTTGCTTATGGACAGGTCTATTCAGCTGCTTCTCTTTTTTTTAAAAAAAACTTTTTGCACATTTAAATTTACGGGCTGATTCTGATTGACACGGTTCAAATTGTTGAATTAGACCGGTTCCGGGAAGACCTACACGATGGGGACTAACTACACGGGTGAAGGAAGTAACGGTGGGATTATACCGAAAGTGATGGACAGGATATTCAGTACAGTCGAGACGTTGAAAGAGTCAACCGAATTTTTGATAAGAGTATCGTTTATTGAGGTAAATAAGTGGTTTTTGGTTTATTGTGGTAGTGATGGTAAGTGCACTGTTGATGTGCTAAGTTCTGGAATATGATAAAGTACAGATATTCAAGGAAGAGGTGTTCGATTTACTTGATCCAAATTCGGCAGCTTTTACTAAAGGCGAAGGATCAAGTGTTGTAAAACCTGCTGTGCCCGCTAGAGTTCCTATCCAAATCAGGGAAACGGTGAATGGAGGAATAACACTTGCTGGGGTGACTGAACCAGAGGTTACAACTAAGGAGGAGATGGCCTCATATCTGTCTCGTGGTTCGTTATCTCGTGCCACTGGGAGCACCAACATGAACAGTCAATCCAGGTTCAGTATTCAAAAGCTTTTATACATCGTGCAGTACTCTTCTTAGAAGAGCAGTTACCATGTACCTTAGTATGTTAAATTGTTCTACAGTCGCTCGCATGCTATATTCACAATAACCATGGAGCAGAAGAAAATTGCACACTGCGCACCAGGAGTAAACAATGATGATTTTAGTGACGACATTTTATGCGCAAAACTACATTTAGTGGATCTTGCTGGGTCAGAAAGGGCAAAACGAACAGGCGCAGATGGCTTGCGTTTCAAAGAAGGTATCTTCAATGTTCTTTTTGCATCTGAAGCCCTGTAAAACAGCACACTATCCTGCGGGGACTGTCCTTTCCGTCCGTATTCCACAACTTTTAGTTCCAATATTAATGGTAGTTGATCCATTACTTTGCAAATTGGAACAAACGTGCGAGTTTTAGCTTCAAAAGCTCCAACCCTAAATGAAAAGCTGAATTATGGTTTTGGACCTGTTCTTTTCAAAATATGTTCTATCTCATCTAAGGCTATGTTTTATTTGGTTCAGGTATACATATTAATAAGGGCCTATTGGCTCTGGGAAACGTGATAAGTGCTCTAGGGGATGAGAAGAAGAGGAAAGAAGGGGGCCATGTTCCATATCGAGATAGCAAGTTGACGCGCTTGTTACAGGTATGGGAGAATTTTTACCTTTTCAATTTTTGCATCCATATTAAATTAATGTTTTCCTTCTACCTTTTATTTGATTTCTAGGATTCTCTCGGTGGAAATAGCAAAACAGTGATGATTGGTAAGCCATTTTTGTTGAATCTCTGTTTTCTATAATTGCTCCTTAACATTTCCATTTATGCCCCCTTATGTTCATCTTTTTCTGTAATATCGTATAGCATGTGTTAGTCCTGCTGAAACAAATGCAGAAGAGACCGTGAACACTTTAAAATATGCAAATCGTGCTCGCAACATTCAGAACAAAGCAGTCGTGAGTTTGTTTTGTAATGTTTTTCCTTTCTGCTTTTTTTTTTTTCATGAAGTTTTTGTGCTTATCCTATCCTCCTTTTCTACTCGTATTTTCTTTTCTCGATTACAGGTCAATCGTGATCCAGTGGCTGCTCAGATGCAAAGGATGAAGAGTCAAATTGACCAGTTGCAAGCTGAGTTGTTATTTTACCGTGGTGATGCAAGTATGCCATTTGATGAACTTCAGGTATGTCAGCTCATCACCAAATACAGCATATGCTCCTAGTATATTGGACTTGACTGATTGATAATCTTTTGCTGCTCAGATTCTTAAACATAAAGTGACCTTGCTTGAAGCTAGTAATGCTGAACTATTGCGAGAGCTTCATGAACGTCGAATCACTTTTGAGCATTTATCAGAACGTGCTCTTGCTGCTCAGGTTACATCCTTTGCGCATATGATCTAGTAGTCGCGATGTTCTTCCATTGATTGGTACCAATGACACCAGGTCATGTTTATCAAATGCTTAGGTGGAAAAGGACAAATTGATGATGCAAATCCAATTAGCTCGTAAGGGTAAATCTTGGGACGAGATTGATGCTGATCCAAATCAGGTATCACTAATCATGTCCGTTTTGTCATATTTTTTATTGAATGATTGATTAGATAACACAAAGTTTTCAAATCTTTTTCAGGAGTTGGATTTGGTAAAATCTTATGTGTCCAAAATTCAGGAGTTGGAAGGCCAGATATTGCGCTCGAGGAACTTGCAGCATAGTCGTCTTGTTAATTGTGTTGATTCAGACGATGAGTGTTTCCATTCCAAGAATGTTTTGTTTCCATCAATAAATGAGGACAAGACTAACACTGATAAAAAAGCTATTGATATCTCAGGTGACATAGAACAAGCTCTAACTACGTTTATTGTTTATAGCTTCTTAGTAATTGTTGTTACTTTCTTCCATATTTTAACTTGTTAGCCTGCTTACTCTGTATATCTAATTTAAGAATTAAGATTTGACTGAACTGCATTGCCTGAAGTTCGGAGAGTGATTTTTCCCTTTCACGTCCCTTGTTCCGCAAAGCCGTTTATTTTACTAAATAGTTAGATAAATAATATTTTCTTGGCTATACTAATGCATCATTCATAGGTATCACATTGCATTACTTTCAAAAAATGGCCTTCAACATTTCCTAACATATCATTAAACTATTCCCGTCATTTTTGTTTGCGTTTTATGTGCTTGACAGTGCAAAGGTTTTGAATTTTAGTTATAAGATCTGTCATCCAAGTCAAATCTTTTTCCTGCTGCAGATGAGGGTGAAGTTGAGGAAAAGGAGCTAGAACATTCTTCACTCCAAGAAAAATTGGACAAAGAGTTAAAAGAATTGGACAGAAAACTTGAACAAAAGGAGGTAATTGCAGGATACTCCGAATTGTTGTTGGCATGAACTTGTTTCCTTCATGTTCTTGTTTCAATACAAAATGATGCTACTTTTAGGGAATATTATGTGGAAGGTTCTCTTTAGACTATTACGTTTTGTCCTTGTTCCGAGAATACACACTTATTGACTAAATTAAATAGAATGATGATCCCCCAAAACCTAATTTAGTATGGGAAGCCTCAACAAAGCTTATCTGGATCACTAATAACACTTGTTATGCAGTCAATGAAAGTCTGCAACTCCGTAGCAAATATGGTCCTACACATTCGTGCTTTGCTTGATAGCCAATTTGCTGCTTATGTTATACAACGTTCCAACATTTTGCTTATGATTTTTCCTTTCCTATTATGTGAAGGCTGAAATGAAACGGTTTACAAATATTGATACTTCGGTTCTTAAACAACATTACGAGAAGAAAGTTCTGGAATTGGAACAAGAAAAGAAAGCTTTGCAGGTTGGTGCTGTTTATATTGTGTTTATAGTCTGTTTGAAAGTATATTAATATGCTAATTTGAATTATTGCGGTCAACTGGCAGAAAGAAATTGAAGAACTGAGACACAATCTAGCAAATATGTCGTCTAATTCTGATGATGGTTCTCAAAAGCTAAAAGACCAGTATCTTCAGAAGTTGACAGTCCTCGAGGCGCAGGTTGCAGAGTTGAAGAAAAGACAAGATGCTCAAGCCCAATTATTAAAACAAAAACAAAAGAGTGACGAGTCTGCAAGACGGCTACAAGAGGAAATTCAAAGAATCAAAACTCAAAAGGTGAATTTTGCTGTAAAATAATTTTAGAGTTTGAACCGAATTAATTCAGTTGTCTATATCATGCATTCCTTATTCTCTAGGTTCAACTTCAACAAAAGATCAAGCAAGAGTCGGAGCAATTTAGGTTATGGAAACAATCACGTGAGAAGGAAGTTCTTCAGGTACATTGATAAGAAAAGCCCAATTCCGAGTCTATGTTCCTCACTGTTACTGCACTGATTTCCACTGGTGTTTAACTTTTGTGGCCTAACAGCTTAAGAAAGAAGGAAGGAGAAATGAGTATGAGATGCACAAACTATTGGCTTTGAATCAAAGGCAGAAAATGGTAAGCGGATTGATGGACAATTTCCTGATATTTTCAGATGGCTGTTTTACTAACTTTCTAGATTGCTGCTGCATTAGGTTCTGCAAAGAAAGACAGAAGAAGCTGCTATGGCTACAAAAAGGCTAAAAGACCTTCTGGAATCTCGAAAGGCTTCACGTGAAACTTCCAGTAAGAAGATTTACTTCTTCATGCACTTGAGTTTTGTTTTCCTTTTTCTGTTAATTTAGGACATTTTATTTCCTAAACAGGTATGGGAGGTGGAAATGGTCCCGGAATTCAGGTAGGTAGAGTTGCATAAACACACAATTATTGTACTTGTGTTTGAATTCAAGTAGTTAGTTATTTGGTTCCCTGGCCTAAGGCCCTGATGCAGGCGATTGAGCATGAGCTTGAAGTTATAGTACGAGTTCATGAAGTACGATTTGAGTATGAACGTCAAATGGAAGAGTGAGACCTTTCTTCCAATGTCATTCATTTATCAATTTATGTCTTGCAAGTTTTTTTAAAAAATGTCAGTTTAGAAATATTGAGTTCAACATCATGACTTCACTAAGAAATTTTAGTTACAAATAGGATATGGTTCGGAAAGTAGTTAGTGTTTACTTTAGTTTCATACTGTTTGGAACGCTTGATTCAGTATGACATTTGCCTGTTCTGAATCAAGTGGTTGTTGAGTCTGGCTACTCTTAAGTTAAAATTATGCTGCCTTTGGCAACATTAGATATTTACCCCAAGAACATAAACAGCATACATCGATATGCATAAATGGAGATGTAACTGGTGTTCAGGAATGCATTTCTTTCTTTTTCTTTTCTTTAACTTCTAACGCATGATTCATGTTCTGCTACAATTGTAGCTATGGTCTGGGGATCTTCTCTATTGTTCTTTGGGAAAATAGCTGATCTGTATTATGTTCTTATGCAATTTTAGGAGGGGTAGAATGGCGAAGGAGGTTGCAAGGCTAAAGGAAGAAGCTGAGGTGCTTAAACAATCTAATCTAAGGTAAACTTCTTTAGATTAATTTGCACATTGGATACTTTGAAATAACTCGCGTTGAAACATTTCGTTTTTTTTTTTTTTGATGGCATGCAATACAGCGATTGTCCTCCAACTATGTCTCCAGGCGCAAGAAATTCAAGGATTTTTGCTCTTGAAAACATGCTTGCAACTTCATCTAGCACCTTGGTTTCTATGGCATCACAACTTTCAGAAGCTGAAGAGCAAGAACGAGGTTTTCGTGGAAGGGGACGGTGGAATCATGTTCGCTCTCTTGCTGATGCAAAGAATGTGATGAATCATTTGTTCAATCTAGCATCCTCATCCAGGTGATTAACCCTTTTATACTATTGCTCCTGTTCTTGCTCAACCCAAGTGCCTCATCAGTCTTATCTTGGTCTTGAGTGCTGTTTTTCACTAACTGGACTGAGTTTTGTCATGCATTTGAAGGTGTCTACTGCGGGATAAAGAATTTGAATGCAGAGAAAAAGACTCCGAAATAAGAGATCTTAAAGAGAAAGTGGTGAAGCTCAGCAGTTACGCTAGACATCTGGAGAAACAAAAGGCAGAACTTATCCATCAAGTGAAGTCACAGGTTAAGTACTGCGTTCTTACTGGTTTTCTTAATTTAAAGTTGGATTGGCCCATTTAAAAAAGTGCTGCATTGCGTGAAACCAAATCCTTAAGATTTTGTTGTTTGGAGGTTCACTCAGTTCATGCTTGGCCTTTGGAGTTCCACCAGATATTTCTACGCTTGTTTCTGCGATTTCCTCTTTCATCCTTGTTCAATTTGTTTCGATTTTTTTTTTATTTTTTGGGTTATGGAACAATTTTATAATTTTGGTCAGTCTTATATGAACTTATTATCAGAATTCAGCGTTGAAGAAATTGGATCAGAATAATGAGAGACATAATTATGACTTGCGCAAGCAGGTATTGCCCTTACCCTGCTTTTTGTTAGCGGTCTTTTATTCCATTTCATTTCATGTATCATTATGCAATCCCTTGAATCTTTCTGTTCTTAATTTTTACCGTCGTATGTCTTTGTTGGAGATAGGGAAATCGAAAGTCTATTATGTTATTAGAGGATATGGATACTTCTGAATCAGAACATTCAGACATGAATGAAGTGACAGATGAAGAATGGGTGCAGTCAAAACGTAGAGTTAGGAAAAGAAGTTCCAAAGCAGAAGATGTCTCTAGCTCGGGAGATACTAAGTACCCAGAAACACTACAACTGAATTCTTTTGGAGAGGAAATTGTATCTCTGAAGACGAAATCCGAAGCATGTTGCACATGTAGTAGAAGTTCTTTGTGCAAGACAATGAAGTGCCAGTGCCGAGCAGCTGGAGGCATTTGTGGTGCTACATGTGGCTGTTCCCTAGCCAAGTGCTCTAACAGAGTACCCGGTATGATCAAGCTGAACGATCCAAGCAAAAATCAAGAAGCAGCTGAAGTTGGGGGAAGTGGTTCAGGTTCTGATGAAACCGATATGACTCATTCGCTTGCTTCACAAGGTGCAACGCTGCTTCAGAATGCCCTGATTGAGAATCGTGAAGAGACAAATGATGATGGAGTGAAAAGGAAGCCTTTATCGGACATTGGAAACACAGTGGTATGTTCTGGTTTTGCTTTCAAGAATTGTTTCTTTCATTCATTATGTTAGTGCGATTGGTTTCACAAGCTAATATCCAAACCCTTATGATTGGCATTTTCACCTCTTGGTTACAAAAAAGTCAATGCTTCGTTCCAAAATCTTGATGGTTTTGGTTTAAACATAATCCAACTTCCTGGTATTCACTACACCGTAATCTTCTCCAGGGAAAATCCAAGGCACGGAAGCCAAGCCAGAGAAAGAAATGGCGCAGATCAGTGATCCAGCTAGTTCCAGTAGTAGCACCCCCGCCACCAGCACAATCAGAAATTAACGAAGCACCCAAAGCTCCGGAGAATGCTCCAAGTGAACAAGAAATGGGAATCCCTCTGAAGTTGCCAAGGGCAATGCGTTCTGCTGCATCAAATAACAACGTCTTCTTGAGAGAGAGGAATGCTGAGCAAGCAGACTCTGTAAACAAAGAGACTGCTGTGCTTCCCGCAAGAACATCAACATCCGACGAGAAAGAAAACTATAGGCGATGATTCGGAATTTTCTCTAATAGGCAAGCCAACCTGTTGCCAATTACCATCTTTTAAGAAAACCAGTAAGAATGCAGTACTTAACCTGTGACTTCACTTGATGAATAAGTTCTGCCTTTTGTTTCTCCAGATGTCTAGCGTAACTGCTGAGCTTCACCACTTTCTCTTTAAGATCTCTTATTTCGGAGTCTTTTTCTCTGCATTCAAATTCTTTATCCTGCAGAGACACCTTCAAATGCATGACAAAACTCAGTCCAGTAAGTGAAAAACAGCACTCAAGACCAAGATAAGACTGATGAGGCACTTGGGTTGAGCAAGAACAGGAGCAATACTATAAAATGATCAAGGAGTGGCGTTGTGGGACTTCTAAGAAAGAAATCAAAATTCTTGACGTGTATTCTACTGCATAAATCAATTTCACATGCACGAGAACCAATTGAAAAAAAGATGGTAATTGGCAACAGGTTGGCTTGCCTGTTAGAGAAAATTTCGAATTATCGTTTATAATTTTCTTTCTCGTCGAGGAATACGTGTTCCGGTATTCTCCAAAAACCATTCGAAACATAAAGATTTTAAAAATTCAATATCTAAAATCGTATTAAAAATGAAAATCTCTATTATATTAAAAATTACACATAATAATAGACGTTTAATTTTTCAAGCAATAAATTGTGTTAGTCCATTTGAATAAATAAGGTGACGAATTTTAGGCAAATTTATAATACTAAAATTTAAATGAATAAATTAGCATGTATTAGTGTTTTAAAAAATTATTTCGATTATTAATGCTATTAAACATTTGATAAACATTAATGTCTTTCTAAATTTATTTATAAATAGTAGCTCTAGAAGCCGGATCTCTTATTCTCCTACTATTCAATAATCTACTACATATATTTTAAAAAAATAGATAGCAAAGTTTAAATGTATATTTATTAAGAAATAAAATTGATTAAATAATAAAATTGGATTTAGACTTTTTATATATACAACCTTGAGATAACATTATTTACAAAAATCTTGCATATCATAATTAACATCGCTTTTAGCATTGGTATAATAAAAAATTAAATGGTATTATAATTGATAAGGGATATTAAAGTTGAGTACAAAAGATGGGTATTAAAGACCCTAATAACTAAGAGACAACATATTAGACGAAAGTGAACTAATAACACATCATTTGCAAATCTGCATACATCTAATTACGGATTTTGTTAGTATAGGAATTAGTTTCTTAGTAAATGTAACTAAGGCGATTGTAGAGGTCTTTTGATCACAATGTAGCATGTAGATGAGACATTCATCGCAGGGAACAAATGAACTGGGGATTGTTCCTAGAGTGGCAGTCTGACTTCGCTTGCCAATACAAAGGGTGCAAGGTTATGGTGATCTGGGGATTCGACTACTTGCTTCATTGCTTGACTTCTAGATACAATGTTTCCTTTGGTTTATCTATGCTATTAAAGCACCTGTTGTTTCTTTCAGTCCATAATTTGTATATATGACTCCTTTCTTGTCAATAGGTGTTAATTGGTTTGATATTAACAAATTAACCATATACGGAAGGTTTGATTTTGTAGAATCTACTCCTCATGTTGGTACATTCCTATAGTTTACCCTAAATCCAATTTGAGTAATAAAACTTAAAAAAGAGGTAGGAAGTGGTTTTCTCACAGCCTTGTATAGAAGTTAGGAGTCCTTTATATTGAGGAATTTGATTTTATCCTTAGTGGGAAGGCCATTCATTAGGGCTAACCACATGAGGAAGGAGAACTTAGGTAAAAGGGATTAATTCCATACAACAGGATACCACAAAACCAACTTTAGTGCCTCTATTTTTTAGTAGTTCTTTACAAGACTAATTGGTAAACTTTGTTGAAGGATACCTTCTCTAGATGTTGTGATCTTTAGAGTTAGTTCCAAGACAATAATGAAGGATGATATGAGATATGAGGATAGGTAATTGTCCCAGTTTTAAGCCTGTTTGAGGTTGCAACTTTATCATCGATAGGGATTTCGTTCGATAGTTGTGCACTAAGTTGTGATTGTATGAAAAGACCTATGTTGCTCCAATTGTCATAGTAGAAGGAAGCATTAGTATCATCCCCAATTATAAACTTGATGGAATTAACAAATATATCCTTAGTTTTTAGAATTTGAGACAAAGATCATGAGAGCCTAGTTACCACTGTTATGAATACCGTACCGGGTTCGGTACCGGATTAAGCTTTGGAACAGAACTGTACCGGATACCGTTTCGTGATATTTTTTAAATTTATAAAGTAGTCCCTAAAATTTTTAAAAATTGCAAAATAGTCCAAATTGATATATTATACAGCTTTACTGTATACTTTACTAGTTTACTGTTTACATCAACCATGCTTTCAAAAATCTTAATAATAAATAATAATGACAATT
>JANZLD010000006.1:13917142-13930740 GCA_026413575.1 Erythroxylum carthagenense | reverse complement strand
ATGGATATGTTATGTTATTGAGAACGATGTTGGTTGATGATAAGTAGATGTTGTATGTGAGAATTGCACCTATTAGCAAGTACAAGGATTTATCAGATAAATGAATGGGTCATGCCGGATTTTTAGTAGAATATAGAAAAGTTAGGCTTACTACGGGTTTTGGTGGCATTAAGCTTACCCATTCCCTAGTGCCAACACGGTCCAAAAAGGCGGGTCGTGTCACTTAGTATCTTTCCTTAAATGATACGTTGTCTTCGTAATCTCTAAATTATATTACAATTAACCCATCTGAGAAAAACTATTCATACTAGACAAGAGATTAGAAGTAAATTATAAAATAAAGCAAAGAAATTAAAACTCTAAAATAGTTTTTTAACAATGGCGTCAAAATTTTGAATGGGTTATTGAAGCCTTCAAAATTAATTATGATGCACTAAACTCTTGAAGTAGTCATACAACTAGGTCCAATCCCAAGAGAACTAAAAATTACTTTCTAAATTGCAATTGATAAAACTAAGTAGGGGCTTATTATTAATTAACTAATGACCTAAAATTAATAAGGAATCAAAATAAATTAACTAAGTATAAAAGTGAAAATTTCAATTTTACTTAACTTTGATTCAAGGGAAGAATTTCATCAATTGTAATTTTGATCATTGGTCTAAAAAGAATAATTTTCACAATCCAAACAGTTAGTTTAAAACCCATTAGGATAATCATAATATATCTCATTTTCCCCTTAATTTAATTGGTTCAAATCTAGCATTCAAATCATAACTTACCATTAATCAACTGAGTATAAAAAGTTAAAAATTCAGTTTTACTTAACTCTGATTCAGGGGAGAGTTAAGAAAAATTGAATTTCTAACATTTTATACTCAATTATTTTTTTGAATCCTTGTTAATTTTAGATCATTAGTTAATTAGTCATAAACCCTACTTTTATCAATTGAAATTAAAAAACAAGTTTTCAGTTCTTTTGAGATTCGTCTTAGTTCCATGACTATTATAAGAGTTTAGTAAATCATAATTAATTTTGAGAGCTACAACAACCAATTTACGATGGTTGTTTGATTATTATGAATAATGTGGGTATACTTATAAGGTTGTTGAGGATTGTTAAGTCATATAAGAAGCCATCTCTAGAGTATATTACATGATGATATGTATAGATTTTGCAAGCCAATTATAAATTTTTTTATGGGAAAGAGAAATTATACAAGTTTTATATAGATATTTTTAACTGGTAAACTTCATACTTACAAGATTTACATAATAGCTATTTCTTAACCCATATGGTTTATATAATGAATATGTATGTATAAATGCTGAAGTTATGAGTGGCATTTTTGATGTGATTGAATAGGAAGGCATTTTCTCTAAGGAAGAGTAATTAAAAGCAAAAATGAAACTAGATTATGTCATAAAAGTTTATAGAGTTTTATTAGACCATTTATAAAGACAGAACTTATAATAAAAAAAATGCACCCTGATAAGTTTTTATACTTTTAGTTTCATTCTTTATTTATTAATAATGCACTTTTTATTTTTTATCTCTTAATTTAAAATACAAATAAGTAGTGGAGATTATTTGGTAAAAATGCTCTAATATTGAGAAAACTTACTATTAGATTACTTATTCAAATGGCTTTTACATCAGGTTGTGAATGTTATTGTAGTAGTTTTAAACGTACTCGTAGGAGATATAAATTTATTTGGAATGCCAAGGATTCAATGACTTTGTTTACGTTATTTATAATCTAAGGATGAGGAACATGCATTTTATTGATTAAATTTTTTAAAGGTAATTATGCTTTTATTTTTAATTTTATAATTTCTCCATTATCTATTTAGAACACTATTAAGAACATAACATATGATTCAATTAATATTAATTGTATTGACCATAGTAATCTTTGGATTGAAGAATAGTTATCACTTGATTTTGATTATAGTGAACTTGAAAAGTTGATTTGTAGTCAAAATACATTTTTTAGAATGAATGAATTGAAAAATCTACTGATGGATAGTTGATATATTATTTTAAAGGGATAATAAATTCTACGGTAACAAAATTTTTGGAATTTTTTCATTTTAGTGCTAAACCTTTTAATTTTTTAAATTGAATGACTAACCTTCCAAGAATCTTATAATTCAGGTTAAATTGTTGGTCCTGTTAGTTATTTTACTACGTGGCTAATAGAGCCAAACATCTAGGCATTCATATGAAAATTTTATAGATACGTGGGCACCCACATAAGCTGACACATAACTCATGAACTTTACCCATAACCATAACCTCCCCATGTTTTTCAAAATAACTCTAGTTATTATGATGGATTTACTTAACGAATGAAACCTTCAAGGTTAGAAAAGTTGTCAAAGGTGAAAACCATCTATTGTATGTTAACAATGATCAAACTAGTAGTAGTGGTGTTAATCAAAGACTTTCGAGTTTGTTCAAAGCTATAGGAGACCGCTTTATCTGCTTATTGAGAAGATCGTTGGAGGCTATTCACGGAGCGTCGTAACGCTAGTTAAAATAAAATAACTAAACTATTACTATAGTAGCGGTGAGTTTAGGTTGATCCCAAAGAGAGTCTGTGTAAAGTCATTGAAATGAAATTAATCAGTGTTTAGGTTTTCGGGGTGTTTTGGATTTAGAAAATAGGAAAATAAAATGAAACTAGACTAATAAAACAAATTAAAGAAAACATGCGAAAAATAAAATTAGGAAATTTTGTAGGGATCCGATTCTTTGGTTTAATTTCGGCCTATACCCTAATTAAACATATTTCATTAATTTGTTATTCTCTAATCTCTCCTAGCAACTATTAATCGTGGGTTAATTTTTTACTCGAGTTTTCCCTTAGGTAGTGTTTAATCAAGATATGATTGTTAATTAAACCTAACCGCCAAATAACTTAAGAGACGATCTCTAGATTTAATTAGGTAGTAGCATTACAAATTAGGAAAACTGATTAATCAAGACAATAACCACATACGATGTGTCATTTAACCTAGGTTATGTTATCCCTAATGATTACGAATCATTAGTCACTACATATGAATTTCAACATAACAACTATGGATTAAATCGAAATTCTAGCAATGAGTTACAATTAAACGATTCAATGAACACATTAAAATCATCCTTTCACAATACCCAATGAGTTCATACACAAATAGCCGAACAAAAATGAAAATTTGATTATCCATACAAAAAACCCAAATCAATTAACCTAGGATAACATAATCAACTCCTAATGAGAGAAAGAAATAACAAAAACAGTATAATACACTTAACCCGGGTTGTCAATGTCAATGTCACCTCTAAACCGGTGGTACTGCTGTCACTTGCAACCAAATTAATACCAATTCTATCAATGAAAAATGTAGTTAGTGAAGAGTTGAGATCGTTCCCACAAGGAATTTTAACAGTAAATATTATACAAGTGTAAAACTAAAACAAAGTAAAAGGGATTTAATTCACAAAAATTTGAGAATTTAAAAATGACAAAAATAAAAAATTAACAAGAATAATCAAATCTCGAAATTTAGTAAACAAACCTTGGTTTCAGGTTACCGACGTTATCAACTAATACAGATCTTTGATATAAAATTCAGTCCATTAGCAAACATTCATTGAGTGATGTTTTCTCTTAAGATTAAATGAATATAAACATGTATTCTAAACATTCTTATTAGTCAACAACTTGGAAACGATCTTAAGTTTAATTGATTAACAGCTTTAAGAACTAAGAAACCAATGAACAAGATAACATGCATGACATGCATTTAATCAAGTTAAGTATCTTCTTAGAATTTTCAACTCTAACGTAAAGATGAGAATCCAAATTGTCACTTAGGATTAGCATAACTAAACGTCATATCTTACTAATCTAGCTATTAAACGAATCAATTCCTAGTTGTCTACCCTAGAAATCAACCAATTCAATTATAAATAGCAATTCGGAAGACACTCAATATTCATCAATGAAACGAACTTTATTTCGAAATCTCACACATAATAGATGATAAGGTGGTTTCCTTAAAGCAAGAAGAAGGATTTAGCTACTTATAACGAAAGTGAAAATCAACAAAGAGATAGCAAAATACAAAGTCTCCATCCTTAGTTTTTTCCTAGAAAATATGAAAACTCCTAGAGAAACTACTACAAAAAAATGTAAAAACTTCCTATCTTGCACAACATGAACAGTAATAATCCCCTCTTTTATGCTTTTCAATTTTCATCTCTTCCCTCCTTTTTCGTTATCTTCAGCAGATATTCTTTTTCCCATATTCAGGTTACAGATCTCCATCAATAAGGTAACAATTTGAATCTCAAGGTCATGAAGATCTTAGATGAATCAAATCTGATTTCAAAATAGATTCTGCAGGTATTCTTTATCCTTACACGTGCCTACGGTTAGTCAATTATTTTTTTGTCAGTTTAGAATTTCGGATTATCTTTACTTTCCTTGCATCTTTTTGATTCAATTTCATCTCTTAAGTGTTGAAAATCATTTGACACAATTAAGAAGCAAATCCATAAATTTTGAATAATAATTTCAACAGATTAAAAAGATTTATATACAAAATGACAACTTAACAACCGACGTCGGGATGTCTAGCCCTCTATGGGTCTCTCTTGAAAAATACTTCAAACCACATTAATAATGTCCCTAACCGAAACCCCCTTCGAGTCTCTTAAATGCACCTTCCTCTCTTCTATTTCCCACTACTCTCTTAACCAGCTCTCTTCTCTATTTGCTCTTTCATGCTCCTATTTCACATTGCTTGCACATCATTTTAAGCTCGTGTTAATGCCTTCCTTTGTCCATTAATTAAATTACTAACTTGTATGGCCATTAATTCACGTGAATATATGGATGAAATTTCCATGCACAGTCTATGCAGCTCACGTTCTTTTCTTCATGTCTTCATTTTTCTTGTCTTTTAATTTTCTTCGTCTCACTCCACGAAAACAAGTGAGTATTGATCTTCAAAAAATGGCCCAAATGCAAGGTTTTCTACTTACTTTAATTTCTTTGCTTCCAAATTGTACCTAAAATCATATATGAATTAAAGTGAGTATCTTAAACATTTTTGTATCATTAATCGCTAAGCGTAAAGGATTAAATGTATTAACAATTAAACACATATTAGGTGTATATATCTATTACTTGTTCTATTAATAGGTCTAATTAACATCTATTCATCATATTAAAGACATAATTAATTACAACCTCAAGCAAAGAATAATAGTGTAGCCAACTTCACTTGACTTTGCATGTCTATTAACTTTTTTTTTAATGGCTAACTAAGGTTATTTTGAAAAAAAAAACAAATGGGTGAGTTATGGAAATGGGTCTTAGGTTATGGGTTAAGTTCAAGGTTAATGAGTAAGTCCACATGTCCATAAAATTTTTGTTTGAATACCTAAATGTCTGACTCCGTTGGTTACATTAGTAATCAATAATAAAAATCAACAATTTGGCTGAGTTGTAAGAGTCTTCCAAGGTTAGTTACTTAATTAAAAAATTTTTTGAAGGTCTAGCATTAAAATGAAAAAAGTTCTTGAAAAGTTTAATAATGTAGAATTTGTTATCTTTATTTTAAACATATTTGTACACTATGTTATAATAATATAGTAGAAGATGTTAATGTAAATACTTTAGATAAAACCTAGTTTATAAGTTCTTAAATAACATTAGAGAATTTAGAATTTTTGACGAAGATGAGACATAATCTCCTTCAAAAATATAATTTTAATTATTTTTTATTAATAAGTATTAGTTTATTATTTTTATTTCAACAATGTATTTTATTTAATTTTTACTTCTTATTCACTCTATATCATTTTTATAACTGTCTAGATACTAATTAAGCTTTTGAACCTTAAATCTCTTCCTTTACTAGTTTTATGTTCGACCTAGTTTTTAAAATATTAGTATAAATATGTTCTTTTTGATGAAAATGTAGGTCTTTAGTTTTATGAATAAATTTTACTTATTTTTAAAATATTTAATTATATAACTATGATTTTGGTAGTTGTTGGGAGTATCATAACTTATATTAATTGAATTACTTTTATATGTCATAAATTATTTGTTAATGTATAATAATTTAGTTAGTGTTAACGATAATGAATATAAAGTCATAAGAAATGACTACTATTAGCCATTTTTCATTTTTCAAATATCAATACTCTCCTTATTTAAAAAAAGAACATAATTATATGATTATTATTTAGTGGTCATTAGTTGGTATTACAATAGAATTTTTTTAATATACATTATTAATTTATAATTATTTGAATGTAGAAGAAGATGTTGATATATATATATACTTTAGATGAAAATGTAGTTTAGGAGTCTTTAACTAGTGTTATAATTTAGAATCTTTAATGATGATGAGACATGATTAACTTTAGGAAAACAACTTTAATAGTTACTATTATTTTATTTTTTATAGAGTTAATTCTAATTTGAATTATTAAATCTATTATTAATTGATCATAGATTAATAGACATTTATGTATTTTTTTTATTTCAACAGAGTATTCTATTTTTATATCCTATTTTTGCTTATTCTTGTAATTTCTATTTTTTATTTACTGTATATTAGTTTTATAATAGATTAATACTTATTAAATCTATAAACCTTAAATCTCTTCTTTTATCAATTAAATAATGACCAACTTATCTTTTTAAAGTTATTTCAAATAAGTAGGGATTGAAAAGTCAGACCGAACCGATTAATTCGTCTAGGTTAAATACAAATTTGATTGATTTTTATTTTGATTTTTACTATTAATCGCTATGAATAAAACTTGGCCAGTTCCATGATAAGTCTGCCAATTCTTCTCTAAACAATAAAAATATGATCCATTCTCTGACGACCAAACACTAAAACAATATAAAAAAAAGAGAGCTTTGTTTGATTGACACTTGAAAAATCAACAAATTGTAATGAAAACGGAACTGGAATCAAGATTGAGCAAATAAGTAGTTGAGTTTGACACCAAAAATTTAAACAAAAGTTTGAAAAAGACAATTCAATGAAAGATCGGTTCAGTTTAAAGCCAAAATTCTGATGAACTAAATATCTGGAAGCAAAAGAACATAAAGATGCCAAAGAGCAGCAGCTACGAGAGACGAAAAGTAAAGGAAGTTTAAGTAATATCATAAAAAAAATGCGACAACAAAAATGTGATAAGAGTTCCGTAACTTGTGGATGCTGTCATTCCCTTTTGGAAGTAACTTGGAAGGTTGCGATTGTGCGTGGTTAGGGTGACGTTGGCAAGGGTTATGGTAAGAGGGTCTTAATTATAAGAAGACGCTTTTAAATTATTTATTTTCAGATTAATTCCCCCTCGTATTAGGTTAGCCCGTAAAAAATAAAGTACTGACCAAATAGATTTGTTGTAGCCAACATTCTCACATCTCTTTTCATCCATTTCATTTTTTTTCTTTTTAAAAATTATTTGTATTCTTGAACTAAAAATATATATTTCTTAAAATAAAAATTTTATTTTAAATTAAAACATCCTTCTTTTTAAATTTTAATTACAAAGTTAATTACATATCATATAAATATTAATTGGCTAACAAAATATAATTAAAATGATAATTAATTTAATTTTCAAATTTGATTTAAATTAAATTAATTAATAATTTAAATAATTATAATAAATTACTAATTTGTGTTAAATTTAATTAGTTTGATATGAATTTAAAAATTAAGTTAAATTATCGTATAAGTAATATTTAATTAATTTTGATATATAATATTTATGTCATCGGTTCAATGTCCAGTTTTTGAAACATTTGAAACAAGCAAGACCTCCTAATCTATTTCTAATCCGACGTGGCAAAATCTGGGCGGTCAATGAATTCGACAATCAAAGAGAGGGAAACAAGCAAGTTCAAAAAGAGGCCATCACTCGTGGCGAGGGAGTGGAGACCTTCACTGGCATTGTGAGAGAACTTCAGATCCGATCAGCTCCAAGTAATTCTTAGTCGGAGAATATGAAGAAGCCGAATCACCGATCTAAACCAGCGTCCCCCTCCGGTTCCTCAGACGATCGGAAACAGCAACATCACGAGAAGAGAGTTTGCAATTTGGAGAAAGAAAATGAAGCTCTGAAGGTTGTTTTTTCTGGTTTAGTATGATTCTAATTCCTGCTTTATAGCTGGTGATTTTGCAGAATCATTCTTGTTTCAGTGATGCTTTTTGAGTAACTTGAATCGGTTTGGCTCGTTAGAAAAGTTAGGTGACTAAGAAGAACTTATTGTAGACTTTAAATCGCATTGGTGTTTGATGTGTTTGGTTTGATCGTTGAATAGTTGGATCCTTTCTGGAGATTCTTGGTTCGCTCTGTTCCTTTTTTGTTGGACTTGAACAATAGAAGCAAGCTTTAATTGAAAAAAAGTATTATTTTGAAAATACGGGATATAGACAATTGCGATTATAATAAAATGGTTTGAATTTATGCTTACTTAGTAGTCTAGTGGTCAAAGGTGGAGGCATTCTTTTGTGAATTTTTTGGTGACTTGACAGAGGGAGATCGAGGAGTTGAAAAGCAAATTGGCCAGTTTTTCCCCTAACTCTGTTGATAGGTTAAGAAAACAGAAAGATGGGGAACCTCAAAAGTTGTCTGCAATAGAAGGACAGGTGGGTTTGAATTGAATTCGTGAATTCTTTAATGCCAATGTTTATTTCTTATAACATGCATTTGATTCTTTTCAGGTTGTGGAGTTGCAGAAGAAATTAAATGCACATTTTCAGCTCTCTAGTCAAAAACAGAAGAGGGGAGAATCAGGCAAGCCGCATCAAGATGAAATCCAAAGATTAAAGGTTCAAAAGGTACCATTTTTCTCTACAAGGCATATTAATAGTAAGTTCTTTTGCATTCCAACCATGCAGCTGACAACTATATGTTTTCTGCATGAAGGTTGAACTTCTGTGCAAAATCAAGTTACAATCTGTTCAATTCAGGCTGTCTAAAGCTTTGCTGGAGAAAGAAGTTCTTCAAGTATGTACTAATTATTTTGTGTATGTACTAATTATTTTGTGGTTTTTCTTCCTGCAGATTTTGGTAGCTAGTTAATATTACACCCTAGATTTGTTTATGTTCAGCTTTGTTTATGAGTTAATTTTGAACTTTGACCAAGCTTTCTGCCACAACTTGAAGAGCTCTCTGTCTCCATTTGCTGCTTTAATGTCTTTGCATTCCGCTCCTTATAAGTATAGGCATTCAGTTTCGATCCTATTAGATGGAATAAAGTTGGACATAATCCAAAATTCTGCCCACTGTACTAGATAATATCTTAGCCTTAAGTATTACATATACATGAAGTTTAAGTACTCTGTTTGCATGTCTGGTATTGTTTCTGTATTTTCTTTCTTGTCTTTCTCGATTGCATGATGTGTTAAGCTAACCTCTGAAGTTTACTTTGACTTGTGCATGCGCTTCTGCATTATATTCTATCAACAGCTTAAGAAAGAGCAGAGAAGGAATGCATATGAAATGCGGAAGTTGTTGGCTCAGAATCAGCGGCAGAAGCTGGTAATTTGGTGTCGAATTGTTTCTATATGGGGAGTTTTTTTGTTTCCATTAACATCTCATCACAAGTCAGTTTTGTCGCTGCTAAACACTTTTCTCATTCTGTACAAAATCAGGTACTGCAGCGAAAGACAGAAGAAGCTTCAGTAGTTACTAAACGGTTAAAACAGATGCTAGAAGCTCGAAAGGCTTTATCTCAAAAAGTTTCTGGTTGGATGAAATACTAATGAGTGTGTAACGTTCCTGTTTCTTTAATCATGGTTTCCAAGTTTTACATTTTGTCAAAATCTCATGCAGGTAATAGAGATGGCAGTCCTGGAGTTCAGGTATGCAAATGAAATTTGAATTAGTCCATAATGCATTCTTTTATATTTCGGGACAAGATGGTTGCGATCATGAAGCTTTTAGAAAATCCCCTTTGGAGTGCCTGATGCCATTTGCATAAAAGTATTGTCCTACAAGGCAAAACTTGTTCTGAATTTGACTACTTATGTGGCCAAACCATCTTGAGCTTCTGCACAGAAACCCTTTGCTCAATTTGGTCTTCATCTGAGTGCTAAAAGTATTTAAGGAACACTTCTACCAATTACCCGCAGAAGTCATTATTTTATTAAATGGAATCATGGTACTCAAGGGAAACATTCTTTCTATTGCGCAAGTATTTGCAGTTCAAATTAGACTCAGTGATTTGTATAGCGTAAGAAATTGATATGCTTGGATATGTATCTCGAAGTTATGCATGGGGATGGTGGTTGATCTTTCTTCAAATTGTACTGATCTTCGCTTTGCTATTTATATAAAATCCCTTACTATAACTGTACGATATATATCTAACTTAGATGGCAATGGTGCAGGGTTTTGAAATCGAACTTAAAATCGCTGAGAGAGTGGAGGAAATACGTTCTGAATTCGAGCGTCAAATGGAAGAGTAAGCTTTTATAATAGCTCAGTTTGTTGGCCCTTTTTCGGTTTTCTGTAATTTCTCTTTTCTTTGGTCCGTGGGTTTCCGTGCAATTTTTTCTACTTGACTTGCCGAAGCTAACATATTCTACTTGAGAATATTGAGATGGATGGCCATAAATTACTGCAGCTGATCTTTTGAACATATGGAAAAGATGATATATGCGTTTATGACGGTGGAAGCCCATTAACCAGTCATTAGTTGGGAGGATTGTTGAAAGTGACGCCTATGATATATTACTGATACGAGTCGACTTACCGAAATGGAAAAGAGATAAACAAAACATGAGTCGAAAAATACAGGGAAAAGTGATCTGTACCATGTGATTTTAACAAGGATAATTATTTGGCATATTCTTCAATTGAGAGGGAGGATTGGTTTGGTCAAATTTAACTTTTGTGCAGAGCATTCAATTTCAATGTGAGAGTTTTACCTCTTCATGGAACCCAATATGACATCTGTTAAATTGATCTAATATCATTAATGTATCCTTCAATTTGTCGTTATTGAAATTTTTAACCCTTATTTGGTCTTTCAAGTTGATTTACCCAATTGAGTTTGGATAGGATGGCTGATGAGGTTAGGAAATACGAGGAAGAAGCAGAAATGTTGAGAGAAGAAAATCTTCGGTGAGACTTAGTTGCCGAGCCTTCTGCTCAAGATTCCTATTTTACCATCTCAAGCAGTTTGATCATGATAACCGATGCACAAAAGAACTTGCTGAAATATTTAATTCTTTGTTTTCAGATACTTGTTACAGGAAAAAGAAGTTGACTGCGTGGCGAGGGATTCGGAGTTAAAAGACCTGAAAGACGAAGTAGTCAGACTAAGTAGTCTCGTTGGTCAGCTGCGATTGCCAAAAGCACAAGTTGTGATTAGGAATCCCCAGGTGATTAGATTGGTTGCCATCTTTCTTTTCTCTGTTTTGCAGTCTGCATAACTGGTCCCCATAGTTCGAGAACCTCAATGTATATTAAAGCCATTCGGTTTACTTGTTACTCAATAAGATGGTTTTGGATCTCATTCTTATTGTCTTTTGTTGATCAGATTGAACTTGTTAAATCCCTTTCCCCTGTTGAAAGTAGCATGGGATCAACAGACCTTCGCTCATCTGGATCAGAATATTCCGGATGCCACAGCAATGTGGTAGAGAAATCAACACCAGTAGCATGCTGCTCTTGCACTAAAAGGTCTCTGTGCAAGACGACGAAATGCGAGTGTCGAGCTGTTGGGAGCTGTTGTGGAGCAAGTTGTGGATGCGCAACTTCTAAGTGCAGAAATAGAGAAGGATCAGCCAGCAAGACAGACGGTTCACTCCAGCATGTGGCTCAGGACTCCGTGCTCTGTTCTGAGACCATGGAAATGGAGAAAGCAGCCCTTGTTTCCCAAGATCCTGATTTGGACAAGGACTCTGGAGCAGGAAGGAAACCTTTGCGTGAGATTGGGGGTACACTGGTATGCTACTTTCTGCACTTTTTATTCTAATTTTTTGTGAAGGCATGTCGTTTCACTTTTTCCCGATTTTTACAGAGAACCTTTTGACGCAGGTAACTAGTTCTCTATTTTAAAATTGAAACCAGTTTTCTTCTACTAATTTACGCTTTAGACTTCTTAAACTCATTGGAAATGATTTATTTAAATGAAAATTTCACCAGACTTCCAAGTTATCAAATCAGATTACGCTGGCAGGATAGCCTTAACATTTTTTAATGTGTTTGAGGAAGCTGGGTGCACTTGCGTTTTCAAAATGATCACCCAAAACTCATTGCAATGATCTATTTTTAATTTGGAATTGGATTTGCTCACTGACAGAAAATCTAAATTCATACAGATGAATAAAAGTTCTGCACAATCAGATCAGGAAATCAGAGTGCAGAAGCCCGTTGCCCAGCTTGATAATGCAGAAGATAGTTACCTACAAACAGCAGATGCTGTGGACTCAATGAAAGTAGAAAAAGTCATTGTTGCTGAAGTTCCTAAGAGATTAACAAGGGGCAAACGGTCCAAGAGAAAATCATTAGTGAAGAAATGCGATGTGCAGTAAGATTTGTTAGAAGGAAGGAAGTCCGACAGTCACCAGCTCCAGGAAGTCCTATTTTGGCTAGGAAAAGCACAAAATGAAGGACCCTTGTATTCGGCGTTGAAATGGATTTGGTGTGTTGCATTTCAGATGATAAGGATATGCTACAGAAGAGATATACTAGAAACCCCTGACGAGAAGTGGGTTGAAACTACTACGAGTGAGATTTTTCTATTCAATACTAAAGTGATGTTCATATGAATTGTTGCGCTTGGTAATTTGGTTGATTGTGTTGCTTGCTTACGTGGTCCTACTAATTCTTCAGAACAATGCAACAAATACACGTAGGTTAGTGATATCCTGTCACTCGGCTGATGTAAGAAAAAAAACACATTGTAAAAGAATTGAGTTTTCAAGACAATAGGAGGATCATCGTTTTTCATTTTTCCCATTATATGATAATATGAGACCTTTTAAAATCCTAAAAACTTATCTCTTCTATACAAATATGGTGAAATGGTAGACATGCGAGGCTCAAAATCTCGCGCTAAAGGGCATAGTAGGCCCTCGGCAGGAGGCTCGCATGATGGGCACACAACAATTTTATCAACCCTAAAATTACCATGACCTATCACACTTGTCTCCAGAGCTGTTCCTATAGTTTTATAGGTCCCGGGCGAAATTAATAAAAAGGGCCTCAAAAAATTGACAATATGCTTAAGTTTACATATTTGTATAAAATATAAATGATTCAATTTATAAGTATACATGCACAACCAAACTCTAATAGTTTCATAATATATCACAAAGATATATAAATGATATTATATCTGTGATACAGGAACAAAATAAATAGCAAAATTTAATATCTAATATTAAAAAATAAAAAAAAGAGTAAAAATATATTAAAAAAATCAGAAACTTTACCTTTAAATTATATTCTAAACTCAGAATATAAAATCGTAAAATTTTTTGCTGCCAATTTTTGAGTTGGAGTACTTTAAATACATATATTGATGAAAATAAAAAAAAATTAGAAGGTAAAA
>JANZLD010000006.1:13879474-13917042 GCA_026413575.1 Erythroxylum carthagenense | reverse complement strand
TTAAATACATATATTGATGAAAATAAAAAAAAATTAGAAGGTAAAAGTACACTTAAATATTTCAAGACTATTTATAAGCATAGGATCACAAAGTTATCTTTACATCAAAAAAAAAATTAACTTATAAGGTTAAATTCATTTAATGACTTTAACGTTAAATAATGACTTTAACGTTATTTAGAAGTCATTAAATGAATGACTTTAACGTTATTTCATAGATGACTTTAACATTATTATAGTAATAATGTTTTGTTTTGTTTTGTTTTTTTAGGAAAGTAATAATGTTATTATATTAAGATAGGAAGATCATATGAGAGGGGGCTGTTGAAGAGGGGCCCCCTCTCATAGTAGGCCCTAGGCAGGTTCCTTGCTGGCCCCTACCTAGGGCCGGCACTGCTTGTCTCCTATTAGGTTGAATAATAAATTTTTCTGAAGTGTTGTTGAGACCCAGTATAATCAGCAGTATAGTAAGAAGAGAAGGTTTGGGCAGATTAGTAATTAGGAGAATGTGTGAGGATTTTGAGGGAAAATATGGGTGCTGAGTTAGACAATTAGTTAGAGAAGGGAATAAAAGTTGTGGGGGGTGTGAGGAGGACATCATGATGATTCTGTTATGAAAAATTTGTACTGGAGAGGTTGGCTAGCCCTCAAAACCCAGTGTATCACTACAACAGAGTTTTCCTCATCTTTTTCTTCTCTGTTTTTCTTTATTCCTTGTTGTTCAATTCTCTTGTGTTGGTGTTAGTGTATGGATCAGACTTTGTTGAAATTTTCGGATCCTAACAAATTGGTATAAGAGCAGTTGCGGTGTTGGGATGGTGATAACTAAGATAGATTCTAGAGTTGACAATATTAAAAAGGAGATGCTAAAGTTTGTGGAGGATCTGGGAACTTTGGATGAAAAAATAACCACCGTAGAAAGGAAAGTTGGCAAAATGGCTGGGGATATTGTGTCTCTATTTGAGTGTATGAGGTAGATTTAAGCATCTTTGAGACAGAGAAATCAGGAGGAGACACCACGAGTGGAGACAGTGAAAGTAACAGATTCGAAGAGTCAGGATAGGATACCCATAGTGGTGGAACCAACGGGGAAGGAGAAGATACATCGGAAGTTGGAGATTCCTGTGTTCTACGGTGAAGACCCTTTTGGTTGGTTGCTCAGAGTGAAATGATACTTTGCCCTGAATGGAGTGTAGGTGGCAAGAAGGTTATCGACAATAGCGGTGTGTATGGAGGGTGATGCTTTGAGTTGGTTTTTGTGGAGAGAAGGGTGGTCATCGAGGGGTGATTGGCAGACTTTTAAAAAAATGGTGGTCCAACGTTTTGGAAGTGCTCAGGCAGGAAATCCCTTAGCAACTCTCATGAGGTTACAGTAGATGGGCACAGTGGCAGAGTACAACCGTGAGTTTGAAATGGTGTCGCCAATGTTGAGAGGGATTCTAGCAGAGGTGGTGACCACAACTTTCATAAATGGACTAAAGGAGGAGATAAGGACTGAGCTGCAAATGGCGCAGATAGATTCATTAGTGCAACTTATGGAAATGGCTCAAATGACAGAAGGAAGGAATTGGGCTTGTTGAACCAGACTGAGCAACTCATAAGTAGTGCCAAGGCCCATAGTGGTCTAATTGGGTTTGGCAATGGTGAAGTGGATAATAAAACTTACCTGGCTTATAGTAAAAACCTAGCTCCTTCTTCTTTCCCAAATTCAACTTTAGGAAATTCTAACCGGAAACTTCTTGAAGAAATGCGAACTCCAACAACGATGATAACACCCAACCGAGGGTTAACGCCTTACTCGAGTATAATAGTCGAAGGACGACGACCCAATCGGAGGGAATCCCTTTATCCATTCAAACGGTTAACAGCTGATGAGATTCAACAAAAGAAATAGCAAGGGATTTGTTACCGATGTGATGCCAAATTTATACCAGGTCATAGATGTGGGAAAAAACAATTCCATATCCTACTGAAGGATGAAGAGTAACAAGAAGACTTACAAGTAGAAGAATCGAAACTAGTTAACCAGGTATTAACTATTAAACCCACTCTTGATGTGGAGTGTTCACAGCTTTTGAATGAGTTAGAGCTGTCGGTGAGTTCTGTGATAGGTATATTGGGGCCCCAAACTTTTAAAGTGAAGGGTAGGATTGCTGAAAAGGAGGTGATAGTGTTGATTGACAGTGGGGCTTCTCATAATTTTGTGAGGGAAGGATTAGTTGATGAGTTAGGGCTGGTTGTAAGCAATACAAAACTGTATAGAGTAAGGCTGGGAAACAATTGGAAAATCCAAAGTATAGGAGTTTGTGAATCGGTGGAATTGATTATTCAAGGTACCTCCAACAGGCAAAATTTTTTTCCTTTCGACATGAAGAGTGTTGACATAATTTTGGGGGTCGAATGGCTGGAAACGTTGGGGGACATACTTATTAACTTTAAGAAACAGATAATAAAATTTAGAAGTAATGGAGAGAAGATAAAATTCTATGGAGAATACTGCATAACTTTTGCGATGGTGTCCTTAAAAACCATTTTAAAAATTCTGCAGCAAGGAGGAACTGGTTATATGGTTGAGGAAGGAGGTGATCAGGATGTTGAAACTGATTTGTATGAGTTTGAAGTTGTCCATAATCAGCAGGTTGAATTGACTGGTATTACAGCAGAAATGGCAGTGGTGTTAAGGGAGTTTGATCAAGTTTTTCAACCAATCTCAGGGCTACCTCCTTAACGTGACATTGATCATGTTATAACGTTGGAACCAGGATCTAAACCACCAAATTCCAGACCCTATAGATATCCTTCTTACCAAAAAAATGAGATAGAAAAATTGGTGAAACAGATGCTAGTTTCCGGTGCGATCAGACTAAGTACTAGTCCATTTTTCAGCCCAGTTTTGTTGGTAAAAAAGAAAGATGGAGGCTGGAGTATGTGCGTCGACTATAGAGCCTTGAACAAAGTAACTGTATCTGATAAATATCCAATTCCATGCAATGACAAGATTTTTAATGAACTAGGAGGTTCCGTGGTATTTTCTAAAATTGATTTGAATTAGGGATATCACTAAATCAGGGTTAAAGAGGAAGACATACCCAAGACAGCCTTTCGAATACATGAAGGGCATTATGAGTTTAGAGTCATGCTCTTTGGTATTAGAGAATATACAAAACTAATTGAGTTGGCCTCACACAACAACTTAAGCTATTGTGATAAAACGGTAACTTAATATTTGGGCTAATCAATGCTCCTACCACTTTCCAATCCTTAATGCATCAAATATATAAACCATATCTAAGGAGGTTTGTGTTTGTGTTCTTTGATGATGTCCTTATCTATAGTAAAAACCTAGATGAGCATGTTACCCACCTCAAATTGGCATTACAAGTGCTAGTGGAAAATTAATTAGTAGCCAATTTAAAGAAGTGCAGTTTTAGGCAACATAAACTAGAGTATTTGGGGCATTGCATTTTTGCAAAAGGGATTTCGGTTGATCCATCTAAGATAGAAAGCATTCAGAATTGGCCAGTTCCAAGGGATGTGAAGGCTTTGAGGGGATTTCTTGGGTTATCCGGATACTACAAAAGGTTTGTGAAGGGATATGGCAGCATAGCAAAACCACTCACTAATATGTTGTGCAAGGATAAATTTGAATGGTTAGTAGAGGCACAAAATGCTTTTGAGACTATGAAGAAAATGTTGACTAGTACCCTTATATTGATTCTACCAGACTTCACCAAACCTTTTGTTTTTGAAACAGATGCGTCGGGTATAGGCCTTGGGCAGTGTTAATGCAAGAAGGCAGATTGGTAGCCTATCTAAGTCAAGGTCTATCTCTTCGTAATCAGTTTAAACCAATTTATGAAAGGGAGTTGATGGCAATTGTGATGGTAGTACAGAAATGAAGGCATTATCTGCTAGGAAGGCACTTTATTATTCAAACGGATCAACAAAGTTTGCATTTCTTAACTAACCAGAAACTTTTGGGGGAAGAACAACAGAAATGGGATACTAAACTTAAGAGATTTTGATTTGATATCCGTTATAAATCGGGACTTGAAAACAAAGTAGCAGATGCCTTGTCTAGAAGAGCTGAAGGGGAACTCAAGGCTATATCTATGGGCTATCATGAGGAGTTGGACCAACTGGAAGACTTGGTACAGCAGGATCCAAAGCTTAAAAGGTTAATTTAGGACCTTTTAATCCGACCGGATGGTCATCCACCTTTCACGCTGATTGGTTCACGCCTCTTTTATGAAAACAGATTGGTTTTACCCAATTCAGGATCACATATTCGTAAACTAATCAGGGAATTCCACACTACTCCTTCAGGTGGACATTCTGGTTTTTTCCGCACTTACAAGAGGATATCTAGGGTGGTTTATTGGAGGGGAATGAAGTCCGATATTAAGCAATTTTTTCTGTCCTGTGATGTATGTCAAAAGAACAAGTATTTAGCTTTAAAGCCTGCAAGGTTGTTACAACCGCTGCCAATACCCAACTTGGTATGGGAAGAATTATCGATGGATTTCATTTCAGGATTGCTTAAAGCCATGGGAGTTGACACTATTTTAGTGGTAGTTGACAGAATTTTAAGTACAACCATTTTTTTGGCCTTGAAGCACCCCTTTACAACTAAACAGGTGGCTGCTGTCTTCATCAGAGAAGTAGTCAAGTTATATGGTTTTCCCAAAGTCATTCTTTCCGATAGAGACAAGTTGTTTATGAGTTGCTCTTGGCAAGAACTGTTTAAGCAGTCGGGAATGACCTTTAACATGACTTCAACTTATTATCCTCAATCGGATATAATCATCAGTATAGTAAGAAGAGAAAGTTTGGGTCAACAGTATAGTAGGAAGAGAAGATTTGAACAGATTAGTAATTAGGAGAATGCGTTGAAATTTTGAGGGAAAATATAAGTACTGAGTTGGACAATTAGTTAAAGAAGGGAATAAAAGTTGTTGTAAGGAGTGTGAGGAGGACATCATGATGATTCTGTTATAAAAAACTTGTACTAAAAAAATTGGCTAGCCCACAAAACCTAAGAGTATCAATACAACAAAATTTTTCTCATCTTTTTCTTCCTTGTTTTTCTTTATTCCTTACTGTTCAATTCTCTTGTGTTGGTGTTAGTGTGTGATCATACCTTGTTAAGATTTTCGGGTCCTAACAGGTGCGTATATGGAATTCAGATTTACAGCAAGTGCACATCAATTAGGAAATGGGAAGGCCATATTCAAAATTTAACAGATTGTCGATAACAAACGACCTAACAACCGAAGACAAATAAACCACAATCTTAACTCGAGTCTGCCTATTCAATAAGCTCTCACAACATACACTTATTGTTTAATGTTCTAATGTTTCACTAAACCCGTTCAATGGTTTCCATGTTCTCAAAATAGCTTAACTTCCCTACAATTCAAGCTTTGTAACCCAATAATCCAGTTGATCGGCGACACATGCCGATCCAGTAGAACCATAAGAGCTGAATTTCTTGACTGAATTTTCTACTCCAAGATATTCATACACATCTTTATCGAAAACTTTGTTTATGATCTGCATTTCATCAAGGCTTAGATCCTGAAGCTGACAGTTCTTTGAGACACACAATGCAACAGCCCTTCCAACTACATCATGAGAAGTTCTAAATGGCAATCCCTGTAGAACAAAAATGGAAATTAGATGTTGATATTTATGTCATACTACAGAAATGTATTTATCTTTTATGTGAGGAAAATTAAGGTGAAAGTACAGTAGCCAAACATATCATCTTTCGCTTGAGGCTCTTGGTTCTAATGGATCCAAACAAATCACAAAATCGAACAATTAAAGCTTGAAAATTGAAGGAACTTTAGCTATTTCAAAGGTAAAGAAAAGCAAAATTGAAGCTTGCCTTCTTCACAAGATAATCAGCAAGCGTTGTAGCATCAAGATGGCCAGCAGGTAGAGCCTTCTGAATTCTGTGCTGATTAAAAGTAATGTTCTGTGCAAACTCAGCTGAAACTTCAAGCATTCCTATAATGGTCTTCACACTATCAAATACAGGTTCTTTATCTTCCTGTAAAAAGATGAATCACAATTGATCTCCAAAAACTGCAGAAAATTGCCAGAAGAAAAGGATACAGGAGGATAACTCCAAAATGGATACAAGCGCACTCTAATACAAAATTAGCAAAGAAGCACGTAGATGTACATTTGTAAAGAAAAAATCAATGGAAGGCCGGTCCCTGCTGCCATAAAAATAGGCAGCACTAGCAGTCCCCACAATTTGTTAGAGTACCTGTAAATCACGATTATAAGCAAGTGGAAGCCCTTTACACAATGTAAGCAGGGTAACCAGGTCTCCTATGACTCTGGCAGACTTTCCTCGAACAAGTTCCATAGGATCTGGGTTTTTCTTCTGAGGCATGATACTACTTCCAGTAGACACAGAATCACTAGGTGTGATAAACCCAAACTCCTCAGAGGCCCACAATACCCATTCTTCACCAAGTCGAGAAAGATGAACAGCTGTGATGGAATTAGCAGAGAGAAACTCCAAGACAAAATCTCGATCTGAAACTGCATCGATACTATATAGAAATAATCAACATGACCAAGTAGCCAAGGAAGTTCAGTGTACATGAGCAAGTAACAGGGTAAGTATGTTGAGTAAAATATCGCACACTGGCAACCATTTTACAGTTCTGAGATGCCACGGCCAATTAGCTGACCTCCTAGGAACTGAGCTGCATCAAAACTGTTCCTTCCAAAAATATTTAACTCACAACACCAATGAAATGCACAGCATACAAGGAAGCATCTGAGCAAAAGTTTGAAAGCAGGGTTTAAAATTTTGGGAAGCATACATCAATTTATTTCTTTTGAGGAAAATAATTGTAAAATCAATAACATGTATAGCAATATCATGGATGTTTGACGAAGACCAACTAGCTAGAGACTTCACCGTGCAACAAATCAGAACCAGACGAGGACTTCAAATTAAAGGAGCTTTTAACTCGAAACTCTGCATTACTTAGGTTCCTTCATATGATCCTTATGGCTGTCCAATATGAAAGGTATTTATGAATTTTGAAAAAGAAGCATAAACATCAACGTGTAAAGAGATAAATTGTCTGGAGCACAATACCTGTTTCTCATAGGAGAAGTAAAACCCAAGGCATCCGAAGTCATAAACCTATTGACGGGTAAGCCAGTGCCAGCCAATGCACATGCACCCAGAGGGCAGAAATTCAGCCTATCTCGACAATCATGTAAACGACCAGTATCCCGTTCAAGCTGCAACACAACATTGATAGTAATTTAACTGCCCTGGCAATTTCATGAGTAACAAGAGCATTGTAACTGACTTTGTGCAAATCCTTTAAATGTGCATATCAGGTCAATATTTCAACATTGGGTCCGTAATCTCTCATCAACATGAACTAGAAGAAAGAAATCTGAACAAATCTCAACCTAATTATCAGAAATATAATTGTTAGGCAATCGGAACTTGTGAACAAGCTAGAATAATAGGTAATGGCCAAGTTAGTACCTGCTCAACATAAGCTAGCAGAAGATGAGGCAATAATACCGGTTGAGCCCTTTGCAAATGAGTGTAACCAGGAACTATAAGCTCCCTATTCTTCAATGCCAAACTTACTAATGCAACCTGTAGGTATTTGATACAAACTACAATCCTATCAATGGCATCACGACACCACAGGCGAAAGTCAGTCAAAACTTGATCATTTCTACTCCTTGCTGTATGGAGTTTCTTAGCAGGCTCTCCAATCATATCAGTGAGTGCTGCCTCAATGTTCATGTGCACATCCTCTCGGTCAGTCCTCCACTTAAACTTGTCAGCTTCAATAAGCTCTTGAATATTATCAAGACCTTGTATAATTTTATCCCTATCGCTGCTACTTATGAGTCCCTACAAGATCGGTATAGAAAATTTAATTGCATGCATTTTACTTACTAATGCATAAATTAGAAAGAACTATGATGGTTGAAAAAGAAAAAAAAAAACATTGTAGAGAACATACATATATTTCGGTAGACTAAATTAACATATAATATCAAGACTTGTACCCAGTCCCTGTAATTCAGTAAAAAATCAACACCATTTCTCCTGAACCAGCTTTTTGGTGAATGGAAAAAAAAATCATAAAAGAATATCAATTGCAATAGCATATTCATTAATCATTTAGTTGCAATACAAACAAATCTTAATCTTTAATGCATACATAACTGGAAAGAAAACTTAGACCAGAAGCCCTAATCTCGATGAACATCTTTAGATGTGATCAAATACTCTATAAAGCCAAAGAGTTTTCAGGGCAATGAAACGACCCAAAAAATAACCTCAACCAACTATTATTCACCATTCCACGGAAATTTTCCCAGCAGCATAGCTAGTATAGAGAGCAAAGTTTTCAACCAAAAAAGCACTGCAAAAGATTTGAAAAAAAATGAAGCAACTAAGTAAAAGGAACCTGGTGGGCTAGCATAGAAGCATGAGCCTTACTCCCCATGATGTCATGCTTATACAACTCCTTATCGAACGATATAGATTCAGTGAACTTCTCCACAATATCAGTCACGCTCTCTTCGAATCTACCTCCCCAGAGCTTGACCTCCTTCTCCTTCTTGATTTCACTTCCAGTCTGGGACGAGCCAGCCATAGCTCTTACAGAACATAAACCCCGGGGTTTTGACTTGGGGTTGTTGGCAAAAGATGCAAAGATCAAGTATTTGGACGAATTGTGGTCAGAGAGAGCAACAGTCGTTGATGGGTAATGAAGAGAAGACAGGGACGAGAAGAGCTGGTGGGATTCCATTTAGAAGAAGACAGCTGAGAAATGGGGAATAGATTATCTGCCCAAGGGTGCCCAGAGAGAGCAGGCGGTGTGACGAGCAAGTGGACTGTGAGTGTGTATTTGGGCTTTGTTGCGCTCCTCGTCGTGGGTGGAGATTTTGAATTGTTTATACTTTATAGGCCTCAATCATACTTTCGGTCCGACTTTAACATACGTCATTTTAATATTTTAAATTAAAAATTTTGGTTAAGCTGAACTGGGCTCGGACTGCTCTTAGTTAATCGGGTTTAAACTCAAACTCGACCCTGTTATCTAGGTTCTAAGCCCGATTCAGCCTGTTATCTAGGTTCAAACTTAATATTTATGTTATTAATAAAAATTCAATCATTTTTTGTGACATTTCCTCCTTGACATAAGCATACCTTTTTTTATATAAATTATCACAAATCCAAGTTACCAACTTGCATAAATTACGATCCACCTTTTATTGTTACGGAGAATCACTTTTTCTTAAAAATAAAGTTAAAAATTTTATAGGCTGTTTCTATTTAAATTAAAAGACAAAAATTAGAACAATTGTGCAATAAAAGAATGAAAAAAATTAGTTAAGCAATTTTTATCAATATAAATATAATTTATTGTAAGCTCGCTACTTTAAATTATTGCGATAAAAATGGTAAAGTAGAATTAAACAACATTTTACAATTTAAAATAAATATTTAAACAAATAAAATTTATATAAAAATGATAAATTAATTCATGTGAGAGTTAAACCTCCAAGGGGAGAGTTGGAAGTTTTTCTAATAACGCATCTAGGTGGGTTTCATGGTAATATTATGACAATACTAGATAGCATAGATATCACTATAAGGAAGTTGATTGTTGAAATGATACTTAATAGTATACAAACAATTGACGAAGGAGAAATACAAATTATGAAATCTTTTTCCAAAAACCTATATGATAATGTGTTTGAAATTAAATGTCGAACTTAATTTTATAGGGAAATAAAGCTTAATTAACTAAAACAAAAATATTAATAATAAGATTTTGAGCACACAATTTCACAGCTTAAAATATGTATGTATTTGAAGAATTTGATAAAAACTAACATGTTTTAAAATTTTGTAACCAGTTAATTTCTCTCTTTTGATGCTTTCTTGTCTACAAATACTTTTCATATATCATTTTATGTTTGGTAACTATAAATCTTGATGGGTAAGAAAAGGACCAATTTATATCCTTTATAATTTAATTCAATATGTTCATTATGTAACTGAGTGAGTGTTTAGGATTATTTAGCTATTTAATTATTAATTGGACTTTAAACATAATTAGTTAATCAAATATTAGGGTTAGTATAACATTCTCCTATTTTACAGATAATCATATAATTAAATAGCATAACTTCAACTGTACAACCCAAAATTATGAAAGTTCAACATAAGTAAATTTGTAGGGAAACTAATAAATGCAGATTATGATGATTATATATTATTTATACAATATACTTTCTTCTATATACTACAAAATTCATTACTCATCATATTAGGTCCAAAAATCTACAATTATATCTCTTAGACTTGCCTCTTAAAATATGAAAATACAATTGTATACAATATCATAAAACATTAAATCATTAATGTAGAATAATAAATATATATAATAAGGTCAAAGTGCTAGTATCATTCGGTTCTATGTATATGGTCCTTAAATATCTTTGATTTCAAATCCTTACTTTACAGAATTACTATCATTAGATTAATACTAATATGTTTAATACGTACTTTTCATTTTTAACTTCCTCTTTAATGGCAAAATACTTTAATTTTATATATTTGACACTTTTTGAATATTTGGACAACAAATTATAAAGTGCCAAATCTTTTAAGAAAATTTAAATTGAGTAACTAACATTTGACAAAACCTAATAACTCGGTTTAAATAGTTATTTTTGCTAGCATTTTGTTGATTTGGCTTATGGAAGTACCTTTGGCTATGACATCGTTTTCCACATAAAAAATTAATAGACATGTAGGCATCCACATGTAGAGACATCAATGGATCGTGCTGCGCCTGGGTCAAGACTCCAGGCCAAGGTGACTCATGGGGTGACAGCCTGGGATGGGTCGGCCCGTTGCCTGACCAGACCACAGACTTTCTGACTTGTAGCCCGACTGGTCTAGGCGGGCTGGGCCAACCTAGCCCATCATATATATATCTATTTTTTAAAAACTTCAAAAATGATGTCGTTTTTGAAGTAATGGTCGGGTCACAGGCCGAGCCAGGCTCACCAACCTTGGCCTGTGGTTCAATCCGGGCAACCATGGTAGCCCTATGGCCCAGTCAACCTGGGATAAAATCGGGCCAAGCCGGACCCTTTTTGACATCCCTATCCATATGGATTGATCCATAATATACGGCCTAACATATAACTCGTACCTATCACCCACCTATTTTAATTCAAAACAACCTATACCGTCTTAATTTACCATCTACCCATTTATCCATGACATCATCATCTTGGAAAATATCCCCCACTCCTCTTTGTTGCCGGCAACTGGAAGCACCATTTCTGTATGACATTTGAGTTCCTCTCCTCTCTTTTTTTTTTCCTATTTTCTATACGACTTCAGTTCTTCTCTTTCTTTCTTTCTTTCTACATGCTTCTCTTGTCCAAAACTTCATTGCTAGGTATATTTTTCCTTGTATGTTGGCTGTTCATTTTTACATTCTGTCATCACCCGGTACCACATCGGACTCATGACAACCACCGCATAACTGAGTTAAGGACACTAACGATATCCTTAATCTAATTACGCAACGCTAACTGAACATCTCTTCCCTTTTTTGTTAAAAAATTTAGGCAACACAACGGTTGTTTTTTAAAAATCTCAAAACTTAATCAAATGCTTGCAAACAATTTTAAATACACTTCTATACTTACATCAAAAATTTTTAAATAATTTCAGGACTTTAAGTCCACTCAAAAGCAATCTCAACAATAGTATCAAAAGTTCATACATAAAATCTTTTACAAACTACAAAATAGTCAGGTTATAAAGTCATAAAGCATATCAACATAACTAATCTAATAAAAACAGTAAAACAGTTCATAAGATACTTGCAACTAAAGTCCAATACAGAAACTACCCATGTGCGATAATAATGTAAAAAAAACTGCACAATTCACTCAGAACTTCACGTTCACTAAATTAACCTGCCTGGTTGGAAAGCGGAGGGGGGTGAGTACACTATGTATTCAGTGAGCAGGAAAAACATATATCGCAAATAGAACTCGATACATACCAAGACGGTGTAGATAACATATGAAGTGAAACATATATTACATAGAAACACATAGGCCTAGCTATGACTCAATATATATTGGTTAGGATCCACGTAGGCCTAGTTTATTAATTACTCATCCGGTGAACATAGGCTCCAGTTTCAGTAGACAAAAGCAAGAAAACATCACATGTATAAATCAAAACTCATTAGAAAACAAATCCTAGAATAAGCCAAAATAATCAAGTGTGACACTACTAGTTGGCCAAACTAGTGTGCACACCCACAGATTCTCAGTGTTGGCTTGACTTTCATTCGTGGTGAGTCTGGACTACAGTCGATAAGAGCGTCATGACCCTAGGTGATGACCTCGTCGGTGTCCAGACCCTAGGTGTGGAATCACTCGTAAGTCCCATAAAAGGTATCGATACGGAGACTCGACTTTTATGTATTAACATCAAAGGTACAGGGGTCGCTTAATCAGTTGTGCCTAGTACATGATTGGCCAATCACTTCCTCAACAATCACAAAAATCTTATACAAAAATTAAGTACAAAAATCAAGTAAGGCATTATGCCTAATTTTATCGGTTGGTCCAACCGATAAAATGAAACCTTGTCATGGCTTTAAGCTAAAAGAGAACAAAATTATGCAGCATATGTGACTCATTTATGCATAAGTAAATTCGAAAACATTATTTCATATCATAAAAGTCATCTTTTGCAATCCAAATGCAAAGTCGTTCAAAAATGTGGTTTCATAAAATAAAATATTGTCCTTTGCACTTCAAGCGCAGGTTTGTTGAAAACAATATCATTTCTTAAAATATATAATAAAAACATTAGTTTCAAAACAATGTCGTTTATTAAATACACAAGTATACTAGCATCTATTTGAGATTCAATTCTACTATGCATTACCTAAATTCAAAATTCAAATACAAGTCATCATGAATATCTTAGGATGTTCTAATCCTATTTGAGAGATATAGTTTTCCCAACTCACCTCAAAAGAAGGTGTACACTACCTTAACTTAAACAATCCTAGGTACGAGCTCCTCGATTCATAGCTTCCAAGCCTTTATACATAAAAAAGAACATACAATGTATTTACTACTTAAACATGAATTTCATATTTATATACACCATCACATAAGTGCATAAAACACAATATTGCTCTCTTTAAGCTATTGGATTTGACCATTAAGCTTTTCATATGGTTACTTCCTTACTATTCACATTACCTTTTCTTTTGCATTTTCTAAGGCATTTAATGCCTTTAGTCCAATACTTACTTATTTCAAAATATAATTAAGCACATTATTATCCAAGCACATTAGGCTATTATTCATCAATCTAAGTAAGTTCAAGTTTACTCTAAGTAAGCATGAAAGTCGCTTTCAATGTATATCATTACAAATCCTTAAATCCTAAGCCAAGTTTACTTAGACATTTCATCAAACACCTAATGTGCATGATTTTCAAGTCATATTTTCAAGGCTTTATCATGGTAATTCATGCTCCTATCTTGTTATATAACAAATACTTCCAATCAACAACACATTTCACCACTCCATTTAATCCAATTCCCTTCATTTAAGCCATATTCATCATAACTATACAATCATCACATTCATCCATTCCTTCTTCCATCATTTCTTCCAAGCCTATCCAACATACTTCTTCTTCATTTTTCATAATCAATTCACATTATACATGTACAATTAAAACCATAGAATTTACTTAGACCACCAATTTCAAAAGTTATTAAAAAATTCACAAACTTTCACCAAAGAGAGGTCATTTTGGTTTTGGCTTAAAGAACCATCTCCATGACACATTTTATTCCTCTAAACCATATTTCATGCATATTCAAGCATGGAGAACAACTTATCTTAATACCAAACTCAAAATCCTAATGTAGAGATAGATGAGACAAAATTTACCTAAACCTTCCTTTGGTGATATCTTCAAATCCTTTGAGAATTTCTCAAATATAATGATAGATTTGAGTCTCTTGCCCCCAAATTAGCTTATAACACCTTGATTTGGGTTGGAGAATCGAACAAAGGGTGGAATTTTAGGGATGGTCGAACCTGGCTTCTTCTTCTCCTCTCTTCTCCTTTCTTGTCCTCTCGTTTAATTAAAACATGTTTCAAGTCTTTAGTAATGGGATGCATGGCCATGGATGAATAAAGGTCTAGAATATTGACTCTTCTTTGACTAAAATATGGTGAAATTACCTTTTTACCCTTAGGTTATATGAAATTACCATTTTACCCTCCAAATTTTTCCTAAAAATACAATTAAGTTCTTTAACTTTTAAAAATCTACAAATAAGCATTTATGTACATCAACTTTTCTAATTAAGCTTTCTAAGTGTCCAATAAGCTTATAAATCATGTCTAATCACCTCTAAGGTATTAGAACACATTTAATTCAACCACTATGGTCATATCCATTCAATGGACTCAGTTTTACACATTTAAAAGCTTATATGTCAGAAATCTCCAAGATTTCGCATACTGATGAACTCTAAGTTCATGTAAGATCATATAACATTATAAATCATTAACATATATACCCAAAGGACTTAAATACATCTTTGAACTCATGTATAACCATGTATGTATCAATATACAATAACATCTCCAAGTATAGAACAGTACAAAAGGCTCAAAGAGTCCGACGTTACACATTTAGTGTTGTGTTTTGAGTGTTTTTTGTTGATTTTATGTTTCCATTCTGATTATGTGCATCAAGTTAGAAATGTAAGCAAATATTACAATTTGTTATCTTGCTACATCTCTTACTAGTATTTCATCAAACAACTTGCACATGTTAATTAAAATTGTCACTATTGTGATATAAAGTAAAGATTTTAAGGGCATTTCATAAATTTATGGGTGATATATCTTGGAAACTTATTATAAGGTTTTATAAATGGGTTTAAAATTTTTTAGGTTCTAATAACAATTACATCTGGAGTGCTTCACTCGAATCTCATGCTAATGTAATTAAGCCAAATACCATTTCTCAACTAAAATGTGGAGGTTACAAGTACTACTTGATGGTTCTCCTTCACAAATCAAGAGGCTTAAATTGAGTACAGCGTCATAAGAGGAAAAATAACATTATTAACTGATCTAAATTTAGTGAAAACTAAGTAAGTTCTAATTAAATTAAATTACAATTGATCACAGTCAAACTAAAAACCCTTAACACAAACAAAAGGAACTTCTATATGGGCAGTAAAATCATATATTTCCTGATGGGTATAGCTATGAATACCTTAAGAATAAAATAAGAGAATTATAATAAAAGGAGATGAGTTAATCCATAAGAATAAGAGAGAGAGAGAGAGAGAGAGAGAGAGAGAGAAGTAGATCTTATATTTGAATGTATGTATAACAATTGAACAGCTCAACTCCAACTTCTCATATATACAATATAGCAAACATATAATGTGAAACCCACAAATAGGAAACAAATAAAAATAGCTCAACATTAACCAAAACTCAATAGCCCAGCCCATAAACTATTAAACATAGATAAAAGCCATTAACTGTAAATAAATGAACACACCAACAAAATCAAGTCTTCTTCTTCATTTTTATCTTAATTGTTTCTTGCTGGTAAGTTTGTTAATGCACCGTATCTTTCTTGCATGTGACATTTCTCTCATGTGTTCCCTCATTTTGGTTGTTTTGCAACAAATTGTGAGGAAATTGTAGAGGTTGACAACCTCAAAATTTCTTGACATATAGGTAAAATTCTAGCAACTATTATATGCTTTATTGTGATTTCTAGTCATCTTACATTATTTTATAATTGGATTGCATGCTGTTATTGTTTGGGATAACAAATGAAGTCAAGAGATAAAAATCAAGAAAGGTGGCTAGAAAAAGAGAAAAGAAGAGGAGGTAGGAGAAGAGGAGAAGAGGAGAGAGTGAAGAAGATGATAATTTTGGGAATTATTTTCGTAAATAATTTTGGAAAATTTAAGTTGCATTAAAGGGCAAAATAGGAAATGCAAAAAGGCAAGGGTAAAATTGGAATTTACTTGCAAGAAGGGTATTTTTGGTATTAATGGAAATAAGAGAGGTTAAGATAAGACTTTTAACAGTTAAGGGGATTTTAGTAATTATAGTGGTTAGGTTAGCAAGGATTTTTTTAATAATTAAGAATAAAATGAAAAAGGGAATAATGTTGGATTATTAAGAGTAATTGGGTTGGAAATTCTCTTAAATTAGTCTCATAGAATTTTTAATCTCTAAGTCTAAAGAGAAAATTAAGGAGTAAATTGGATTATTAATTGGTTGAGTCCGAAATTTAGGTGAGGATAACCTCAGACTGTACTATTAGAATAGTGTACCGTTTTGTTATTAATAAATTATTTTATAATAAATGATATTTTTAATTAGTCATTAATTAAATTAATAATTAATAGTTACATACATAAATTATGTTTATTTTATTTCACAAATAATAAACAAAGTAAAAGGTGTTTCACTTTTATATTTGTTACGCATTATGAGGTGTATTGCTTGTTAATTCAGCAAAAAATGCGTTAATTAAATAGATATTGGTTGATAATATGTTGTGAATAAATGGAGTAAATCGTGAACTTGTGGCTTGCCTAGGATAGGCTATATTCGATAGTCATATATTGATAAGTTGTTTAGATATAAGTGAGTGATGACTAGGTATCTGTCCGTGGAGTAGGTACCGAGGCATCCTGTGTCCTAAGGATGTCTTGTGCCAACGATTAAGTGTCAAAGTGGTATCGCAATATCCTAAGTTTTAGGGATATCATGTGCAATGGCTAAATACTATAGTAGTATCGAGGTACCAAGCGAGAATGAGAAATTGAGGTACCTTGTGTCGATATTTATACATTTAATTACGTTTCCCCTTGGTGAGAGATTATGAGGAGTAGAGATGAGCTAACAGACCATTAAACGTGAGCCTATTAGATTAAGCAGGGCCTAGATAATTAAGTTAATTATGGGATAAATCATAAAATAGTTAATATTAATATTAGTGTTAATCGCTACTTTGGTAAAGTTTTAGATTTTTGTTAATTACTCGGATAAATTGAGTAATGATGTGTATATTCGTATTATATGAATGTTTTAATCACTTGGACTTTTATATATTGAGTTATTTGATTTTAAGGGTACAATTGATTACGCTTACTAAGTAGGTAGCTCATCCCTTGCCACTATGTTTTTAGGAGATAAAGAAATTGTCGATAACCCCATTGCACGATTATGACAGAGTAGAGTTTAGGTGGAGCTAATAGATTAATTAAATAAAGTTGTTTTATTGTATATTTTTTTTAAATATGACAATTCGGGTGGTTGTATTATATGGAATACTTTTGTGACTAAGGAACATCTTTGTTTAAAACAATAAGGATTTTGGTAATTAAGTTATGGATTCGGAAAATTTTGGATAATTTTGGTTTCAGAATTTTGGGAGTGTCATGTTAGATGGTATCAGAGTGGGTTTATGTTCTTAGGGACGTATTGAGTTAAAAAAACTAATGATGTGTTCTTGTCTTATCCAGGATGGTTTCAAAAAAGGATAATGCTAGCATATAGTTGATTGGAGAGTCGAGTAATTTGATCCATACTTCGGATGTGCTAGATCAATAGATGCCCAAACAAATCAAGTAGGAGGAAAGGTGTCAATGTTACCATAGATGATGCAATTCTTTTAGTTGAAGCATCAGGCTATTACGACAACTCCAGTCCAATGTGATTATAGGGTGGATCGCAACTATATATAGATCTGTAAGATGAGTGTAGTAGAGTGTAACACCCACATACCCCTAGGAGGATATGCAGATGTCACACAAAATAGAACTAAAACATACCAAAACTGAAAATGTATCAGAATACAAAACATGTTAGCTTGATAATCCTTTTTTACAAAAGTGGGTAACAGGACCAGAATAGAAGATACTCATGTTTGGTATTTGAAAAAGAAGAGCCTTAAGTTTCTGAAATAGATGACACCTTAGTGTGTGGTCATAGGAGTAGCTGCAGACCCTTCTAGGCATGCTTATTTACCCATGACTAGGGCTTGACAGTTTTAAAATAATATATTTCAGATTTCAGAATCACAAGCAAAAGATGTAGTGCATAACACGTCTTTATTCCATTTTTTCTCAAATTGAACATATCCACGCACATCCAAACAAACTTAACATACCTTATGAGCGTAAACGTTTGCAATAATGTACCATTAAATGCATTATGTATTTAAACATTACATATAATCACACAGATTTCCAATTCATAAATAATCATATTCAATTCATATCACATAAATCCTTTGAAACACATTTATATTCATAAGGACACATTCATCCTTAAACACACCATACATTTCAACATTAGACACATTATTCATTAACCACGCATTCCTTAAGTAATTACCTCAATTAATAATCCATAACTAAATTAAGATCTACTCAATTAATCTATCCCCAATTTAAGTTCATTCGTGCCTTAACAAGTCCAATTAAGTCCAACATACCAAATAAAAAGACCTAACCTTATGTAGTTTAACAATTGAACAAAACCAAGTTTTCCACTTTCCTAACCATTTCCCACGATCGTGGGAATGTACCTTATAAATCTCACGATTGTGGGATGGGTGAACCGAAGGTTCACTCACTCATAGTCTTCAGTTTGTTATTAAAACTTAACTTCTTTACTTTTATACAACACACCTTCACCAAAGTCCATCAATTTCATTTCAATTCTACCTTATTCATGCTTTAATACCTCATCAAATTCATGTCCAAACTAATTTAAAATCATTCATTAAACATCTCATAATCTATGATCTTTCAGGTATCAACATCCAAAGCAAAAGCTATTAAATAAGTATCATGTTCCAAACCTCAATTTATCATCAATTCAATACATATTCTATCATATTCAAACATCAAATAATTCATATTATAGCACGCAATAAAGTTTAGCATTCCCTTGCCTTCTTAACTTCAAATAATAACTCCAAGGAACCAGCTAGTCTAGCCCTTCCAAGCAACCAACACACATCCAAGATCAAGGTGCAAATCTTAGCACCAAGAAGACAATAGCACAGAAGATAGTAGGATCTACTTCCTTGATGTAGTATCTTGCAAGAACTCTAAGTGATGATGATCCAAATTGAAGCAATGGAAAGATAAAAAGTGAATTGCATAGTATTAAATCAGAAAAATGTGATTGTTGATGACAATTATGACTTAAATGCATTATGGCATGAGTATAAAACATTGAAAAAGAAGGTAGATTCCTTCAATGACTTATTGTCTAAGTTTACTAAATAGAGAGGAAAACTATAAAACATGCTAGGAGCTTAAAAGAATGCCAATGATAGGATTAAAATAAGATATAACCAGAAAAGTCAAAGCTATTCTAAAATCATACTTGCTGAAGGAAAATATCTTCATAGTGAAGAACCATTGCCTACTGTGAAAAATAAGAATGGAGCATCCTCATCTAAATATATTTATGCACATTCCATATCCACCAAGACTAATCCTAGAAGAAAACATCATACTTTTATATATAGCTCACAACCTAGGCATAAAGTTAAATACTCTTAAGGGGAGAAAAGGCATAACTTTTACGATAACATTCAAACCTACTTGCAGCTTTTTAGGCCTAAAAAAAGCATACAACAATCTTTTATTCATAGTATACATCATATATATAACTATGGTAGCTCATTTCACTACCATAAAAAATATTATTTATCACCTTTAATTTCTAAAGAAAGTTTCCTTATTATGCTTACAAACATAGTAATGCATTTATGCATAATCATCACTTATAATGTGGTATGTGATTTTTGTGGTAAATTTAGACATGTTGATATTTTTTTATTTCAAACACAGAATGGAAAGCAAGCCCTTAAAAGTGTGGGTTGAAAAGAAGGATCCTAACAATCAAGGAACCAAGCTCATTTGGGTTTTTAAAACATATTGACTAGATTATTTTGTAGTGTAAATGGTAAGAAGTAAAGATGGTATCCATCAAATTGAGTATTATTTTCAAAGAATGTATGCTCTTTTGTTAATCTTGATGAATCTAACCATCTTATTTCCAAGAAATTCTTGAAAATTATATATAAAATATGAAAATTAATCTTAACGTGAACAAGAATGATCATTAATGACTTTAAAAGAGTCATTTATTGAACCAAGTGAGGGAGATGAGAAAGATGAGATGCTTCTAATGGATTGAAATTTTAAAAAGAATCTTCATTCGAATCATATCATAATTAATTTTCAATAATAGGCAACAATTAGTTCATACTTTAGAAATTTGCCATGTAGTGCTTTTATTTATAAATTAAGTATACATTCTTAGTTACGAATGTTTAGGCTTGCACTATAAATAAAAAAACTGAGCACTTTTTATATATTGTGGAACTAAACTTAGATATCATAAGCAAATAGGGATATTGAGTAAAGTTTATTAATATACTAAACTAATTGGGATGTAGTTTCATTTAACCAATGAATGATATTATTAAGAAAGGATTGGACATGACTTTATATTTTTAGAGTCCCCTTTAATGTTTATAATATTTCATGATTGATATTTCCATAATTTATTAAATGTTTTGATGTTTTAATTTACATTTCAAAGGTTATTTCGCAAGTTATATGATTAACTAGTTAACCTTAGTATGGTCAACCATTGTCCTCAAAATTCACCCTCCTTTTGCTTTCCTGTGGGTTTTGTAGTTGCTTGGTCATTAATTTGGATGACTACTTAAATGCATTGGTTAACCTATGTTATTTTGTAGTTAACCAATATCACTTTGCGTAGGTAGTATTTTCTTTCCAATGAGTTTGTAAGGAGTTTGGTTGCTCCTTTGGTTGACTAATGTCACATTTTCTTAAGAAAATTTTTCTTTCAGTAAGTTTGTAAGAAGTTTGGTTACATTTACTTATCAACCACCCACCTTTATTAGTCTTCCAATATACTTCAACGGCCGATCAATGTAGCTTTTTCCTTCAGAATCTATTCCAATGACTTTATACATTAGTTTGTTGATAGGCTTGGGCGACCACAGATATTGGTTGACCAATGAAATTATGCTATAAACTAGTTTTTATGATCTAAGAGCTTTCTCCTTCTTTTTCTTCTTTTTTTTTCATTTTTTTATACCTTCCAAAACACTGAGTTAAACTCACCCTTTTCTTTTTAAAAAGCTCCATTCCCCATTATATAAAAATCTTATTAGATTGCATCAAAATAAAATTTATCATTTTGGGTTTCAAATGTGGGGATTTCTAAAATTTTTCTTTATTAAAAATTATCTTTTCAAGTTGATGTTTTTAAAGTAAAATTTTAAAAGGAGGCAAGGTTGTTTCCCTTTCAATTATATTCACTTTTTTTTTAATTTTGGTATTTTGGGTACTTTTTCATATTTTTATTTTTAAATTATATATTTTTCAAAATTATGCATTTTAATTGATATTGCAATTATGTTTATATTTGTCAATCCCTAATTTTGTTAAAGCTTGCTCCTTTTTCTTAAATTGTTTTTTAAGTAAAATACGAAATTGGAAAATTTTTAAAATCAAACACAATTAGAGATGTTTTTTCAATTTTTTTAAACATCAAACTAATTCGATCGAGTTTGATAGTGCAAACATTGAATCGACCAAATTTTTGGTTCGATTTTTAATTTTTTGATTTGATTTAGTTCAATAATTTGTATTGCTAAAAATCAATCAATTTATTAATTGATCAAATTTCATAAAATAATTAGTTTTTATAAAAATAAACCAATTAATTGATCAAAATTTTCATTGATCAATTTTTTCATAAAATAATCAGTTTTTATAAAAATAAACCAATTAATTTTCATTTAACATTCTTCTTTTTCAATTAAACTTTAAAACTTCCAATGAGTAAGGACAATCTTTTTCAATCATTTTTCAAATTCTTCAATTTTATTTAATCTTTAACTGATTTTATAATGGTTTAATACTAATTGAACATTTTAAACTGTAAACTCATATCTTATTGATTTAACTTCCAGCTCAGTTTTTAAAACATTATTTTCTTTCAAAATTGAGTAATTACTTTAGCTATTTAAATATTCAATATCCTTCTTTCGCAAATAAGCTTATAATCTCAATCATATTCATTTTGACCTTTTAACTATGTTAGATAGATGTATGGCAATTTATATTATACATTTATGGATAAATCATTTCTTTTTTATGATTCCAAAAAGAGGGAGAAAGAATAGTGATATTAGACGTAGGGAGAGTATTGATGTAAGATCCCACATCGGTTAGAGAGGAAAACGAAGTATGCTTTGTAAGGGTATGTATATCTTTTCACCACAAGACGCGTTTTTCCAAGGGCGGGAAAAGCAAAACCATGAAGGTTTGGCCCTAGGAGCAACCCAAAGTGGACAATATTTATGGACAGATGGTTTAGGGTGTTACAAATAGTATCAAAGCTAGTACCCGAACTATTGTGTCAGTTAGATTGGCTTTAAAGAGGACTGCACCTTAAGGAGGTGGAGAGTATGAGATCCCAAATCGGTTGGAGAGGAGAACGAAGTATGCTTTATAAGGGTATAAATACCTCTCCCCCAAAAGACACACTTTCCCAAGGGTGTAAAGAGCAAAACCATGAGAGATTTGGTCCTAAGGGCAACTCAAAGCAGATAATATTTGTGAGTTGGTGGTCTGGGCTTTTACAATTGATCTGTTATTTTTGCACTTTAAGTGATATGCTTGAGGAAATTTATATTATCTAAATATATGGACATTTGTTTTACATTGAATATCTCTTTTGTTCTTGATATTGAATTATGTTCTTGATATTGCGTTATATTTTATGCATAAATTAAGGAGTAGCTAATCACTTTCTTGATAGTTGTTTGTATGCTTAATTTTATTATTGTTCACTATTATCACAAGTGCTTTGTCATACTAAAAAGGGGAAGATTGTTGAATCAAGGGAGGTTTCAATTGATATTTTTATGTTAAAAAAATAATTACTACTAATGAGTTCATTATTTTGATGAAAAGTAATCTAAGAACAAAACTGAAGTCATAAACTTAAGAAGATAGCTTAAGAAGTTGATAAAGAGAAGTTAAAGTTTGCAATCGTCAAAATGAAGATCAAACCAATAAAAAAAGAAGATCAAGGATTATCAAGGTTAGTTTGTAATATTAATTGTAATCTCATTTAACTTTAAAAGGCTTATCGTGCATAAGCATTTCATTTCAGATTAGTGCATAAATCTTGACATTCATTAAAAGGCGTTGAAGCTTTTGATTTTAATAGAAAAATCTCTTAATCTTTTAAACACTATTTAGGGAACATTTTAGGAATTGTTTAAATCATAATTCATTAAATAAATTGAGTTTAAGCATTTGAAGTTGTTAAAATCATATTTTTAGGGTAATTTGTCGAACTGTATAAGTTAGTGGTTGACCAATATAGATCAAAGATGTTAAATTTGACGTACCATGACTTTTTTGTATACTTTAGTTAATGCATTGCTTGACCAATATGCCTACTGATCGACCAGTGTCTTAATTGCAAGTCAATATAACAATTTTAATGCATATTGATCGACCAATATGCTATATTGATCGATTAGTACGTTGCAAGTACCAATTGTAACCATTAGTTCTTGGCTTCAACAACTAGGAAGGGTCCTCAAACACTATAAATAGGTGTTTTCTTGTTGATTTTAGGATCAAGAAGCATTTGGGTATATTTTATACACATCTCTAAGTGTTTTTCAATTATTTAAGCATCATTATACCATATTTATGTGAGAGAGTCTCTTTGAAGTTATCAATTGATAAAGTGAGTTATTGAGTTATAAGATTTGCTTGGGGAAATTATATTATTGTTCTTAAGGATGATTTAAGTGAGATTGAGGTTAGTCTTCATCTTAGAAGAAGATTGTAAAATGATTCCTCTTTACTGTAAAAGATCGTACAAAGATTTATTTTTCACTTTGATGGAAGAATTATAATGAAATTTTAAGAAGAGTCTTAGCAGTGGATGTAGATAAAAGTTGTTTGTTGAATTACTGTAAATCGGTTTATATTTTTTTCTTTCCTATCCTCTTTAAATTATTGTTCAATTGTTTGATTGATTTATATTAAACAATCCATTTATTCCTCGTGAGTGAATTGAGTGTTTATAAAATTTTTTAAAAAAATCTAACCAATATATATATATATATAATTAGTTAGATTTTTAAAAAATTTTATATATATGTTAAGTTTTTTAAAAAAATTTATAAGCACTCAATTCACTCATGCCCTCTTAGTTGCCATTAGGGACTAGCAATATGTAATTTCATTTATGGACTTAAAATAAATAATAAAAGTATAGTATAGTTCCCCTTAGTTGCCATTAGGGACTAACAATATGTAATTTCATTTATGGACTTAAAATAAATAATAAAAGTATAGTATAGTTCCCCTTTGGGTAGACACTATAGTATACTACCATAATTTAAATGTCAATGATTATTAGTTATAAGTAAATAAATATTTTTAATCAAAGACATGTATTTTTTTATGTATATATAAATGTATTTGACCAAGAATATTGATTTACTCCTATTTTGTTTATTTCTCTCATATAATTCAACTCAGCTATGGGTGAATTACAAGGCTATAAAATAGTAAACAACAACCTTTCACTTAATTTACTCGTAGGCATTTTGTAAATAATATCAATAATTGGCCTTCTTTTATTTATGTATGTCATCATCATAGTTTTATCGCTTTAGGTACAAATAATAAATACAAAGTTTATGCATAAATAATAAATCTTGCTTTATTATTATGCAATTATAAAATAATAATGTAGAAACTTGATAAATGCAATTAAAAATAGTCCTCCCAAATATAAAACTTCTTATTACTAAAAATTCTTTGAAAATTTTCTCCTACCATTTATGCCATATTCAAAAGGAGAAACGGATAGTCTAGTTGGATGTTTTTTGTGGTGAAATTGTAAATTTATAAACAAAGGCAAAGTTATAAATTTATTGGTAAGGGCATAACTTGAAATACTTAACAATGACCAATTTGTAAATATTCAAATTTATAATTATTCAATAATAGTTTAATTGTAAAACTTAACATTTGCAATATTATAAATACACATGGTGAGACAAAAATTGTAATTGTACAAACACGGGGTAGAATTAATTGGGTTATACGACTCGTCTTTGACCCACAACTTGATTTGGTTGTCTAGTAAGTAGACTCTATTAATTTTAGAGAAAATTTAAGACTTCTATGTAATCAATATGAAAAAATAATGAAAACTAATAACATTTATTCACAGTGGAGCTTCTTAAAACTAAGACCGTTTATTCATTTTGTTTGAAAGATTTACTAGAAAACAAATACATGCCTCGAAATAGTTCACCCAATACTGGAATATTCTTAATAATCTAATCATTGGTAATTTATTAATTAATTGGACTTAAATATAATTAGTTAATCAAATATTCAAATATTAAATAATTTAAAAATCATTGTATATAAATAAGATATTCATGTTTATAACCTCTTTACGGAGTGTTTGGAAATCTTTGAATTGAATTCATTAACGAATTGGATTCAATTACATTAATGAGAATGAATTGAATTTAATTTACAGTGTTTGGAACAAACCCAGTAATATTAGAATTGAATTCAATTACACTATTTGGAACATAATCAAAATAAATTCAATTATTTCATATAACACATTTACTCTTGGCTAAAAAAAAATCTTATTAAATAATAAACATTCATTCTTACATAGAGCAACTTATAAACATCAATTTCATTATAAATAATATCATTAAAAAATTTATTATTAAAATGAAAAGAAAAAATTGATTGCAAATGACATTAGGCTAGACCGAGCTATGTAGATAATAAAAAATTATTATAATTTGGAAGCTTAAAATTGCATAAACGAGTAGTAGTTATTTTGTGTTGATAACTATAAGGCATTATGTTGGGTTATTATATTGTAGGGTTATTATGTTGGAGTCGCGAGCATTATTGGGTTTGTGAGTTAAAAAAGAAGAGATGCAACTTTGGGGTTATTTCATTGGAGTCGTGGGCATTATTGGATTTGTGGGTTTAAAAAGAAAAATAGCAGCCAAAGGAGTTGAATTTACGTGAATGAGAGCGTGAATTAAATTTACAAAAGAAGTAGGTTTTAAACCCACATGCGAATTCAATTTGTGACTATTTTTTTTGATTTAAATAGGAGAATTGAATTCAACCCTACATTCCAAACAAGCTGTTAATAATAGGAATTCAATTGTATAGTTTTATTTATGACATAAATGAAATTTGATTTAAATATATCTTTGATTAAAGAATAATATTCTAAACATTAACGAAGAGATTTTTTGATGTTACATTTGAAATCCATAAAAATGATAAGGCACCAATAGTTGCATATGAGATTCGAAATCAGACACAGATAAGATCCTGTCATACAAGCCAAGAATTGGGTTCTGAGTTCTGACAACGAAGGCGAGTAATTGAGATTTCAGAGTCAAAACTCAAAAGCTTACACACTTATTACACTCCACCAATGTAGCCTAAAACCATTCGATGTAATCGTTTGATTGATTTGTCAATTGTCGTTTCATCAATTCAACTTAAATTGTCGTTTTCTCTTACAAATAGTTAGGGATTTTACCAATAAGAGGCTAGCACGCACCATGGTGTTTTTTCTCACACGCCACGTCACCAATTTTTTCCCACTGCGGACCCCACATGTAATCCATTTTTTTGTTTAATTGATTAATTAGATAATAATAATTACAGGAAATCGAAATTCCAACCAATTTCTCGCCTCTGCTCCACCTGGTGTGTATATGTATACGAATGCAATACAACGGTTTTGTTTCCATCTTACCCCTTAACACTCAACTCCGTACGCAAAGCTCTCTGTTTGCTCTGGCTTCCAAGGTACTTTCTTTCTTCGCTTTAATGCTCATTCTTATTTTTGCTTTACGATTATCCCCTGTAATCCTCAGTTTCATTTTCAAGGTCTTCAATGCTTGTTTGAGCGTGAAATTTTATTTCAACTCTTCAAACCGAAATTGCAGAGAAGAATTTGAATTGATCTTCGTTCAATCGTTCGCGTGCTCGAATTTTTCAAATTAATGGTTTCTTCGTTTCTCTTTTGAAAATAAAAAAGACTCTATTTTTTGAAAAAAAAAAAGATGCGGATCTTCTAATTCTGGGTGGTATAAATGTTGCCGCGTTAATTTTTATATACATGTATGTATGTATATAAACCTTGATTTGACAAGCGACGAGAACATGTCCGGGTGCAATGTATTGACAAGGTTTTGTGTAACGCATCGATTAAACTGAATTTAAAACAATGTGCTGGTATTTTACGTCCGAGGATTTCTGTTTGGTTGATTGGAAAATCCTCATCTGGATGCAGAGCAAAGCTGATACATTGCAACTCCTTTTGGGCCTATTATTTCCTTACAATTTGCTGGGAAGTTTTTAGCACCGGTCAAGGCAAATTGTTGGAGTCAAGAATCAATGAACCAAATATAATCCCTTAAAAAGCTAGGATCTTTCGCACGCTTTTTTATTCTTTTTGCGGGGTTTCCGAATTAGGTAGCGCTATCTCTGTGTTTGCTCCTGATACCTATACTGAAGAAGAAGGGGTGGTCTTGTTTGTGGGTATGGACAAAAGTTTACTGTTGGACTGAATGCGTGTGCTTTTTCTTTTGCTTGTCTTGTTGTTTCAATCTTTAATAGATTCCTTTGACAGGAGCAGGGTACTCGGTTCCTGCTCAGATTGCCTCGAATTCTTGATTGATTTCATGGCTGTGGCATGTACTAATCTTTCATGGTGGTTATGGAGTGGAAAATGTCAGGACCAGAGAATTTCAATTGGATCTTCTGTAAATACCAGACCCCACTCAGATTCCTGGGATTCGGATACTCTGAAATTTCCTCTGGTCCAGGGGGCTAATATTGCTTCATCATCTTGGAGGGTTAAGAGAAAATGGCAGAGCCGGAAACAGAGGATGATCGATAAAGATTATGATGTGGTTCTTGTGCCATCTGATGGATGCTGTGTTTCAGGGTCTGAATCTGATGATTCTGATTACTCAATTGGATGGTTGGAGCCTCATGGACCCGGATTCCAGAGTGACGACACAGACAACAGTTTTGCCGTGCTTGTCCCATGTTATGGGCTTGTTCACGATAATGGATTTGATGACTCCAAAAACAAAGTGTTTGCTGCCATCGCCAAAATCCCAGATGATTACTCTGACGGTAAGTGCATTTTCTTTTCTCTTTATCTCCCTATACCGTCTTTATGAACTCATTTTTACCTTGCTGGAGACACAATTGTCTTTATGTTTATGTTCATTTTATTGGATTCAGGTTTTTTTTTTCCCATGTAGTAATGGTCGTGCCCTGAGTTGTGCAGATAGTTTGTAGCATTTTATCTTCCTGAGTTATCAAGAATGTTACTTGTCATCTATTGAAATTAGTAAGGCTAGATGGTAGACAGAATAAGAGTAGGTTGACAACTTTATTGTGTTGCATACTGCTGCTTTTATGTCCCCTATAAAGTATGATCTCATGCTTAGTAATTACGTAAAGTTGAGAGACTTGAAAGGAAAATTTTGTTATTTCTTGAGATTATGTAGAACCCAACCACGGTAGGAAAGTTTCGTATAGGAACCATGTTGCGATGTACTGTTGAATCATTGTATTGTTAAGGGTTCTTAACCATGCAAATGTAAGTGGGGTTTCCTGTAACTACCCGAACAGTTTGATAATCTTTTCTACTTCCTTTCTGTGTTATTTAGATGCTGTGCAACCAAATTAGTTCATTAAATTGTATGTCCCATTCACCAGCATCAGTCATGAGGAAATTGTTTTTACCATTTCAAAACCTTATCCTTCTGATATAAATGGAGGTTTTAACAATCCTCCTTGTTGAAATTTAGCAATAAGAATTTGAATTTTCCATTGTTATGCCACTACTTTGACCTCAAGTTTCAAGCACGCCTTAAGATTCTGGACCCATACTCTCAATTTTCTAGCTGTTAATGTGGATCTGTAGCCTCATCTTCAGATGCTTAGTAGTTACCAAAATATTTCACCTTTCTGAATTAAGGCGGAACCTTCTGTATCCATAAAAAATTGCAATCTTATCAGATAACAAAGTAATTCGCTTTATGCATCTGGATTTTTCTGTTTCTGCTGCATCCCATGCATTGACCATCTGGATCAGCTTCCGATATCAGGTTCCTTGATAATGAGATGCTTGTGGTAAAAGTCATCTTGACATGGCCTACATATATATATATATATATTAGTTCTTTGTTGCCTTTTAGTTTATAGCTAAATTCTGCATCATGTCTCACCTTTATCTCATATCTCTATATTTCTGTATCTTGATGTTTGCCTTTTATCCCAACCCTTTCTGTTTTTGCTATCTTGATCCCCTTCTATATTGTTAATTACAAGAACATGCATCCAAGTGGTTTGAACTTCTTCACTCTATGTTCTATTTGTATTCTGTGTTTGTTTTCTTTATATGACTGCTATTGCAGAGGGCAAAACATATATGGAACAGTGGCTCTCTTCCCTCCAGAACATCTGACAATTGAAGCCCCGTTCTTAATTATGCTGCTTTTCCTTCCTGCTAATTCTTCTAATGGATTAACATTGAATCATATTTTGTATAAAAAGTATGGCCCATCTAAGAAATTGAAAAGAAAAAGAAAATGCGGCTGGTGTGTTACTCTATGGTAGTCGAAGAGAATTTGCTGATGTTATATTCTTATCGATACTACCACGCGACTGGTTGAAGCAAACAATGGAGAACTAAATCGCTAGAAAATGTGGTATTTTTATGTGCTTCTTGTCATCCAACGAAGGAAAATTTCTCACAACAGCTTAATCCTGAACTACTTTCTGATTCTGAGAAGAGGGGTAAGGAAAACACAAGACTTTCTACACGTGCTTACAATAATATTCTTTGCTGTACATACTGAAGCAGCTGTATGTTCTAACTTTTATCTTCTTGCTGTAAATTATAATCGGAAGGACTATGTATGTAGATGACTAAAGCTTATCTCCCTCTTTTATTCCTTCTTTTGGGTAAGAGCGCACACATTTGGCTATGCGTAGATAATCATAAACATGTGGTTGGACTCCAAAAAGTATACTCACTTAGTCGAGTCCTACCTTAAAATATAGGTTAAATCTTAACGCCTGAGAAATTGTTCATTAAAATATAAACTGAATTAGTAGGGACAAATATTTTTAGTCTTGAATAGTCTGTGGTCAGAAATAATGGGCCAAAAGAAAGCCAACTGTCAACCAAAAATTTCTTCCTATCTCTAATTATGTTTTGATGTGAGCTTGCATAAATTATTTGGTATGTAAGATCTACTAGATTGTGGAAGATTAAACTGACTTAGTCTTGACAGTCCAAATGTTTTCTCTTTTTAGATGGTACACATATATCCATTGGGTCCAAAAAAATTTCCTTTCTCTCCATGAAAGTCTCCAAAGTCTCGTTGCCATTAAAGCTGTAGTCATTATGTATGCATATATAATTCTAAGCTCTCCATGTTGCTTTGGAAGATAAATTGTGCTCCATTTAACTTTTGGTGCCTTTTTGCAATTGCTACTAGTACCATTCCATATGAATTCTCTGATGAGTCTTTCAATTCTCTTCAAAACACTTTTGTAAGAGCAAGATGGGGCCCTAATATACATATAGATTGCCAAAAATTGAAATTGCTAGTTGTAACCTAACTTTATAAGATACAAATTTATTACTCTATAAGATGATTATCTTTTCTATGGTTGAGATTAGAGGGGCACAGTCTGCTCCCTTAAGATTCTTAGAAGAAATGGGAACTCCAAAGTATTTGAAAGGAACTTGTTGGAGTTTCAATCCTATAAAGGAAGAAATGGAGATCACAATCTGATCGAGTGTGTATAGAGAAGTAACCAAAACTTTTGAATGGATGATAACACAAACCTGAGATAGCTATAAATGTATCCAATGAAACTAACATGAGTCCAATTTGAAGTAAAGTCAGCTCCATAGTGCATCATAAAGTCAGCTCTATAGTGCATCATAAAGTCATCAATAAAGGATAATTGCCAGATCTTCAACTTCTAACACCTATGATGAAATTTAAACTGAGGAGTTCTAGCAATGCTCAGTGATGTGGTGAGATATAATACTTCGATGGTGATTACAAAGAGATATGGAGATAAAGGGTATCCTTGTCTTAATCTTTGAGCAACTTTAAAGAAGTTTAAAGGCTCCCTATTGATCAATACAACAAAGGATATTAAGGTGATGCCGGTGTGAATCCATTTGATAAATCTGCTTGGATATACCATGGCATGGAGAGTGTTAAGTAATAAGGTCCAATTAACAATATCAAAAACTTTGGTAAAGTTTATTTGTATAGCACAACTATTGATGTGTTGATTGGTGTTATACCCCCTAAAGAGTTCTCGTGCAAGTAATGTCCCCTATAATTTATTTCATTTACATAATCACCCTAACAAGGATTAATCAAGTTTGGAAAAGTAGCTTTAACCTGTTTACTAGAATATTTGAGATGACCTTGTAAATAACATTCCAAGAAGCAATATGTCTATAATAATTGAGAATAGCTAGATTTGGAAGCTTAGGAACTAAACATAATTTTTGTTTAGTTTAATGAGTAACCTATCATCCTTGAAGAATTCCTTAAACTGTTTGCACAATAATTGAGCCATTTTATTCCCATGTAGTTTGAAAAATTCTTATATTGAATCCATTTAGCCCAAGAACCTTATTAGGGTGAAAAGATAATAATACTATTCTAATTTCCATTATGGTAACTTCCTTGATCAATGTACGGATGTGGTGTGGTTTAAAAGAGCCATGAAGATTGCTTACTAAATAACCAAGTAATTTAGTAACCGCACTACTTCTTGCCAATATTATGTTGAAGTGGTTTTTTGCTAGCTCTTTTAGTTTAGAATGTCCATTGATCATATTCCCATTGGAATCCTTTAGTGAGATGATTTTCCCTTTGTTTCTCCTTCCTTGTATAACACTATAGAAGTAACTTGAGTTCCTATCTCCCTCTTATAGCCACCGAATTTTATATTTTTGTCTTAGATGGGAATTGAACGTTTCCAAGGTGTAAAAATATTTCTTCAGTTCAATTACCTCAAGATTTTTCAATGTGGGTTCATTGGGGGATTCAGCTGGTGCTTCTCGAGCTTTAGTAAGACTATCTAAAGCCAATCTCCTCCTACAACATTAAATCAATGTTATTCTTCAACAGTAAGATACACTAGACTTTAATTTCCATCAATATTTGTATATAATTGTAGGCATTTGAACTAGAGTATACATAGTTCATTTTCGTGGAATTGATTGAGCTCAATTAGGGATCTTGGAGGAGGGAATTGAAAATTTTGAAAGGGGACTTTGTCCTTATCACCTGTTCATTAAAATCAATTATAACTGGGTTATGATCAGAGAATAAAGTGGAATTAAAAGTAGCATAACTTCTAGGAAATTTCCCAAGTCATAAATGTTGATTAAGCATCTTTTAAGCTTTTGTTAGAGGAACCTATCACCACTTTGGTTATTGCTCTAGGTGAATAAAGCTACATAAAACCTAAGGTATACTAGGCCTAAAGAGGAGGTTAGGTTGGAAAGCTTGTAAACTCCTAGATATACGCAACCCATGCCTCCTTAGGATTCAGAATGTTATAAGGTATAGTTTAGGTCCCCAATTAGCATTCAAGGTTTATTAATGTTGGTTTCAATTCTCCTAATGTTAGCCTAAGGACTAGCTTTTTGATATTCCTAATTTACTCCATAAATCACGGTGAAGGCTAGAGGTAAATTGCTAATTTTTAGGATTAGGTCACAATGAATTAATTGATCTGAGCATAACCAGTTGGATAGATATAAGTAGGTAAGATAAAAAAACAGAATGACTCTCCCATTGGGATGCTTAGTGTAATTGCTTAAAGAGGTCCAATCCTTTTGCAAAAAACATTAAGACCATTTTGAAATGTTTCCTCCTTTATTTGGGTAGTCTAAACTCCACACATTCAATATTAGAAATACCGTAAAGGATGTTTGGATTTTATTTTCCTCCTAGTTTTCCTTTTACTATAACTTGGACAAGCAATCCTCAATTTGGCTAGTTACCTTAGGAAGCATTATTTTAGGTGCCTCATTCTGTATGTTCACTATGGCCTCTTTCCCTTTCCTTGGTGATAGGGAAATAACCAGTCTCCTTTCTTTTCCAGTCTTAAGAGAATTCACATGTCCACCTAGTGGTTTCTTGTGTTTGATTGGTTTGAACATCATCTGCTTTACTTAGGAAACTTTAGTACCAACTCCATGAGTTTAAGGATTACTATTAGCTTACGGTCTTTGTCGAGATACAGATCAGTTGTAAATAGATTATACTGAGATATAGATAATTTATAAATAGATTAGATAAAATAAGTTTGAAATCCCTTAACTCAAGGGATTCCATTAGATAGCTTTAGATAACCTTCCAGATTTAATTTCCTATCTAATGTCTTATATAATGTTGTATACTTCCTATTCAATATGTCAGAATATATGAAAATCCTTTCCCACATGGTATTAAAGCCATAGGGTTTTTTTTTCAGGGATTTTTTCTTTGAGCAACCTTCATTGCTGCATTGCCGAAACCCTATTTTTGGTTATTCTCTTGTGTGTTCCAACCTTCATCGGTGCATTCCTCCTTGTCTCTCCTTCTGTGATTCCCATTTAGGTAGCCTTAATTGCTGCAATATCTTTTTTTTTTCATCATGTCAACCTCTCAAGATTCTGTCTCCACCAAATCTAACCCTCTAGAATAATTCCATACCATTCAAAAAATTGGAGATTTACAAAAAATTCAGGCTTCCTATAGGTTTAATGGGAAGAACTATCTCAATTGGTCTCAATTTGTTTGCACATAACTCGAGGGCAAAGGGGGGCTTAGTCATCTTTTTGGATAATGACTAACTAAGGACAACCCAATGTTTGAAGCATAGGATGTGAAGGATTCCATGATAATGTCCCAGCTATGGGATTCTATGGATCCTATGATTAGTGACACATGCATGTTTTTTGTCACTACAAATGAAATTTGGGACTAAATTCGTTGCACATACTCGAAGGATCGTGATGCTGCTCAAGTGTACGAGATCAAGGTCAAAATTGTAGCTGCTAAACAAGGAGATAAATCTGTCACAAAATGTGCAAACTTGTTGTAGAATCTATGGCAAGAACTCGATCATTATCAAGTCTTCGAGATGAAATGCCTTAAGGATGCTGTCATCTTGAAGAACTTCATTGAAAAAGACCGTGTCTATGATTTTTTGGTTGGATTAAATGCTGAATTTGATCAAGTTAGGATCCAAATCCTTGGAAAAGAGGACACCCTTCCTATATCTAGAAGAGACAATCTCATTGATTTGAGTAAAAGAAATTTGAAGGAGTGTTATGCTTGAACCACAAACTATAGATAGGTCAACCTTATTAGCACAAACTGATCATTAGGACAAAGGAAATAATGATCTATCTAAGCATTCTGGTAGAGAAAACCAGTGAAAGGAGAATAAGGACAACCTTTGGTGCACCCACTACAATAAACTGAGGCACACAAAGGAAACATGTTGAAAACTACATGGTAAACCACCAAGTCGAGAATGGGAAAACTGTGGGGGATAGTAGAGGTCCCCAAACACATATGGTATAACAACCCAAAGTTGAGGAAAATTCAGCAACAAGAGGATTAAATAGTAAAGAAATTGAGAAGTTGAGAAGCTTGTTGAGGACTATTGAAAAACCTTCTAAGACTTGTTCTTTGGCTCTTTCAAGTAAACCTTTACTTCTTTTTTGCATGATTGCCTCAGAAAATCTTTATACTAATTGTTGGATAATAGACTCGAGTGCCACAGATCATATGACACCCACATCTCAACTCTTTCATACCTATACCCAATGCCCAATTAACAGAAATATTGTAGTGGCCAATAGCTCTCTAGTTACTATTGCAGGGTTGGGAGATATACATATCACACCTACCCTTATTCTAAAAAAAGTTTCTCCATATACCAAAACTATCAGCTAGCCTTATTTCTAATCAAAAGTTTACCCATGACCTTAAATGTTATGCTACTTTTTTCCTTCTCATTATGTTTTTTATGATCAAGTCTCGGGAGGAGGACTGGACTTGTTAACGAAGCGAGTGGCCTTTACATACTTGAATTGCCTCAAAGAGTTAGGAGCAACCTGTCTTTGTCATTTCTCATTTCCTCAAATAAAGATTCCATTTGGCTATGTCATTTACGCCTAGGTCATCCATCTTTTAAAGTTTTAAAGGTCATGTTTCCTTGTTTGTTTCAAGGATCATATATTTCCAAATTTTATTGTGATGTTTGTGAATTTGCAAAACATACTTGAGTATATTTTCCTATTAGCAATAAAAACGCTCTCATCCTTTTCATTTAATTCATAGTGACATATGGGGTCCCTTTACTATACCTAATGTTTCTGGGGCTCATTGGTTTGTATCCTTAATTGATGTTTACACTCGGGTTACATGGCTCTTTCTTCTTAAACAAAAATATGATGTTACCCTTATTATACTTAATTTCCACTCAATGATTTAAAACCAATTTGCGGTTAAAATAAAAAGCTTTAGGACAAACAATGCTAGAGACTACTTCAATCAAGCTTTGCCACTTTTCTTTTAATCACATGACATTATCCATGATTCATCATCTTTTAACACACCTCAACAAAACGAGGTAACAGAAAGAAAAAATGGACTCTTACTCAATACCAATTGAGCTTTACTCTTTCAAGGGAATGCCGCTAAATCCTATTATGGAGGGGCAGTTCTTGCAACCACATACATGATAAATAGACTTCCATCATATGTGTTAGACAACAAAAGTCCCATAGAAATTCTTAACAGTTTCTACTTACATTTTAGAACCTTAAATGGCCTTACACTTAGGGTATTTGGATGCACTACCTTTGTTCATGTCCATAACCAACATGGAGACAAACTAGACCCTTGAGCCATCAAATATGTCTTCCGTTGCTCAGCTACTTAAAAGGGATACAAGTGTTACCATCCATCATCTAGGAAATTTTATGTCTCTATAGATGTCACCTTTACAGAAAATGTCTCATTTTACTGACATATTTTAGTTTTCCGTCAGTTAATAGATTGATATTGTTTTTTCAAATTTTTCCCTACATTAAATTTTATTTGATAATCTTATGATTGATGCATACTATATATAGTCATCAGTTATCTGTTGATAATATTTTGATTTGTTTCTACATTTAATTTGTTAAAATAAAAAGTTGATTGATGATATAAAGTAAAAATTATATTAATTGATAATAAAAATGTCTTAATTGTACAACAATCAGTATTTAACAACTATTTATTTGGTGACTACAACTACGCTATTCATTTGGTGAATGTGGATGCTCTGAATTTTGTGATGAGGTGATGCCCTTCCCCTTCAACTCATCCACCTCATTACGGAGGTGGGCTATGTACTCTATCGACTATTACAACTGAGTTGTTAGTGCCCGTACTGTGCTCCGAAGCTCATAGACTTCGTTGGGTGCGGACCGCCTACTAGATGCTGCTGTACTAGATGTGAAGGATTGCAAATAACATGCATAAGTCGAATATTCTTCCACAACGATCCCTACCACCCACTGTATGAAGATAAGTTTGACTCTCATCAACATCTTCAAACTGTTGAGACCGTCGTTGAATGCTTTCTTTTTTTTTTTTGTGAAACTAGGGTATCCCCCACTAGATGCGGAGACTAATCCCTTCGCTACGAGAGCTTGCACTAAGAGATAAATGGCTGACCACGAGATACACTCCATTCCCATGAGTGGGGGATCAAACCCTCCACCACATGGTTAAGGAATGAGGTGAGCTACCACCACACCACACCTCGTGGTTTTTGAATGCTTTCTTTTATTTGATCCTATCATAAGGCAATATTTATGTTAATAAGTGATAATTACTAAGCATTAATATTAAATCATAAATTTCACATACATTTAGTGCTCTACATTGGGTGTTGACGAAGGTCACATTGTCATGCTTCTTAGTGTGAGTGTGCAAAAAGAGCTGACCGATTGTATGCCCATAGACTTTTCCTGCATCATAATAAAATTGTTGGACCAATGGTGGTTAACAAATTAAATTCCTTTATGTTTTGATAACAGTAAAATATCTAGAATTAGTTAAGAAATTATTTCAGGTGTTTTGGAATTATTATTCAATAAAAGATTTGTGCAAATCAAGATGGGCAAGTGATTAATCATTGAAGAATCAAGATGGAAGTTTC